>OY744515.1:224178237-224203237 GCA_963556195.1 Sepiola atlantica | reverse complement strand
CCATTCAAATTAAAGCGTTAATTTTCAATTTATTGTATATCGTGTTTTGTTAAACAATTTTATACGGCCTTAACATTGACATGCGTGAAAGAGATTCTCCTTAGTTCTTGACAACAATATATACAGCTATAATCATATTGGCGCGGTTTTTCTTATATAATACCTTCAGTTGAATGACGTTTAGTAATATGAGCGACCATCTGGGATGGTCAGATGCTGTATGCACCCTAAATCACTTCGAATTAATCTACAAATTCAATTGTATACAAAGACACAAAATGAAAGACTATAGACTTAAGGAATAAATGAAAATCTATGTCTTGGTTAGACTACAAGCCTTTACACAGAGAAGCTATATTAAAGACTAGTATGTGTTTAACCGTTATTGAAAGTGGTTCACTATTAAAACTTGCCAAGTGAGTTATATTGAGATTTAGAATGATAGAACCAATCAGAAACTACTCATTATATCTAGTAACATGCAACCCTCGTGAATCACTTCTAGGGATAATTGTTAGAACCAATAACACAGAATGTACGCATGCTTACTTATTTGTAATGCAGATTGTTTAGATCATTCGATTGAAGTTGTTGGATATTAAATAACTGTGTAATACACTAGTCCCAAAGCGACACTATTAATATTTTAATTAATACGGTTTAATATAGACCGTAAAAATGAACGATTTTACTAGTCATGTTTTCTGCTATATCACATTAACCCATAGATGCATTATTTTTATATTGGTTTTACATCGAAGACAATGATTTCCTATTTCGCGGAGGGGGGGGGGGGTTCTGATGCAACATAATACTAATACCTACTTACACTTTTGCGGGTGTGCTGATGCAACATCATACTAATACCTACCCACACTTACCAACAGGCTCGTTGCAGGTGTAGAAACATGTTATAGTCTGACACATTTTCGCGGAATATTATATAAAATAGTCATTTTGTTAGAATGTGTCATTAAAAAAAAAGCGTTAAAGGTTAAAATACTGATTCAAGTCGAATTTGAATCGTATCTTTGTTTTGGTCCGATTTATTAGTCTTATCACTCATTTTTAGCAATTCTTTGCCTTTTGGCTAAGATCAAAGTGTAGTATCTGTTCCGATGGATACTGCACCCCATACTGGTGTTGTCTTGGCCGTCGGGTCTTGATTTACGCCGGTCAATGGGTCTGTCCTGTGCAGTTCTTGGAGGTCTTGGGAAGGTTGACCTCCCAGAACTTTGCCTCCCCTCTTTGGGGAGGTGTAAGTTTATTGCTTACTGTCTGGAGCGCCCCTACCGGGGAATGCCGACGGGGCTGCCCAGGCAAGTTTTAACCCCCACTTTCCCGACCCGACCTTGGGTCACATCTTACTTGTGAGAGTAAGATTAAAACTGTGCCTGTGCCTAACTCCTCGAGAGGAGTAAATTAATACTCTGTGTTATGTCATACGAAACCTTTTAATGAAATAAATATGTGTTATTTACATCCGTTTCTTAACGAATAAATACTAAACGTTCGGATAATTTGCTCATTTGGGAGTAATCTTCGTAAATCGTTCGTATTATTTTGTTGGGTAAAGAACAAATAACTTTAACTTTCAATGCTCGTCCTTAGTTTCATGACATATCAATAGTATTTGATTATTTATTGACGGAACTATTACACATGAGTCATTGTATATGATTTTAAGGATTTTAACTCAGCATAGCCGATTACATAGTATGCGAAGGTATCTATTTGCTAAGTTAAGCACGCCGTCTATGAATTGATTGATACTTAAAATAAAGATTAAAATAAATTACACAAAAATTACCAATTAATAAAAATGTAATAAATACTTTTTTTCCATTTAGTACTTGACAGCTGTTTTACTATTGGAGAGACTAGATCGATTGGATTGTCTTTCTCGGCAAGGTTTCAACGTTCACTTAGAAAAAACGTTTGTTTTAATGCATTCATTATTATTTGCTTTAGTGTTTGTTGGTTTCTTTACTTCTTGTAGAGTGGGTTTCTCTTGACGAACACCGAGTATAATCCCAAGAAAACCCGTATCGATTTTAACCTGGTGTTAACTGATTGGAGAGATACAGTCTTCAATATGAAGATACAAACCACTTATTTTTTCAGCCGTTTTAGCACTCAATGGTAACAGATGCAACCTACCGTTGTGGTGTTCCTTTAGGAAAATCTAGATTAATTGCATTTGGTGACAGTTTTATTTTGGAACCGATTTTTCTTCTTCTCTTAGGAAGATAATGCTACAATAAAAGCCTCGTTGCTAAATCGGATTCTTTTACAATATCAATTGTTTACGATCCTTTTATGAAATAAAAGAAAAAAGGTTTCAAATGCGATTGAAATCCCCCAAGGTAGCATCTCCTCACAAACGAAAGAGGTTCAAGGACAATTCTTAATGCCAGAGGTGATTTTTTTACAAATGAGAGCTAATTGAAACTCGGCAATCTGTTTTTCTGATCAACGCTTTTAATGCGCGTAATGTTTCGATTTTTGTTCGGTTTTATTGCGAAGTTTAGATTGCAAAACGTTTGAGAATATATAGTTACTAGCGAGACCCTTGAATATTGTATTGTGCTTGCTACACTTATCTGTATAATTTATTGTTTATTATAAAATTATGTTGAAATTATGAATATCTGCCAGGTACAATACTATTAAGGAGAACATGACTTTTTTATCTTCCGTAAAAGTATGGCATTGTCAGCTAACCATTATTTTAATAAATAAAACGGATATGTATTTCTTAAATGATTTAAAATTGTAGAAATTAAATAATTTTAAAACAATATTCTTTTGTTTTATTATCGAAAAATAATTATCAATTCAATATTCTTCAACTACATAAACCAAATGTGATTTTCGTAATCATATTTCTTTAAAATGATACTGCTTTTGTCAACAGGATGGCATAATTGATTAGATAACAGTGTATTCTTAAATTAATAAAATCAGAACGGGTTACTTTAGCGACATCAGATTAATCACAAATCTTTGCTTAGTCTGCGATCTTACTTATTTTGTACGCGTGAAAAGTGATAACGTTCGCCCGAAAATGTACTACTGACCTTACGTATTATTATATGAATATGGTCAACTATAATAATGTACATTCAATTTGGCAATTAAGTTAATATACGCGTTATACTATGCTACTATTTATGCATTAGAATTTAGGTAAAACTGAAATCATTTATAATCTATAATAGCTGCGATACAAGACGAAGAAGGCTTTTTCTATTACTTGGATAACATTTTACCATCGACTAAGCACAGAAAATAACTTTTAATAGCATATATATTTAGTTTATTTTACTTAGCTATTTGACTCACACTACTTTAAATATTGCGTTCTAAAAAAGTGAGCATGGACTCAACTTCATAATCCCTAAAAAGAGATTCTACGATTAGAATGTTTTCGTTTTAACCATACAATCTTTCTATTAAATCAAATATCAAATATATATATATATATATATATATATATATATATATATATAGAGAGAGAGAGAGAGAGAGAGATAGATAGATAGATAGATAGATAGAGAGAGAGATAGAGAGAGAGAGAGAGATAGAGAAAGAGTGAGAAAGATAAAGAAAGATAGAAAGTGGGAGAGCGAGAGAGATGTATGTATATTATTTATATGTATATATATATATTTATATATATATATATATATATATATATATATATATGTAAATTTATATATGTAATGTTGTATATGGATACGTGTTTTGTTGTCTTCGAATCATCAGCCTTGCTAAGGGGCAATAATTCAAAATATAAATACTACTGGTTAAACTACTAGAGCCTGCTGGATTGTTATCTGTTTTTGTTCGTTGTGTGTTACCTTGTGCTCACATGATGAAGTTATGAAGTATGGCATCATGATAGACGAAGGTCTTGAAAACGGGTTTAGGGTTAGGGTAAGGGTTAAGGTTGGGGTTAGGGTATTTCATACTAATAAAACTCTGAAATGCATGTTTCGAAACATTTTAGATGAGGATAAATAATTTGGATTATTTGGATTATTCGAACTACTGTACTCATCACAACGTTTCACACGATGTAACTTCCGATAGTCTTAAACAGCTTTTTTTGTGGGACTTGGGAATAATGATGTCGTTCATAATCCCCGTACGTATTCCCGAGTTTTAAATAAAGAACCCGAGTACGACAAAATGCACCTGCAGAAGGTCAGAGTCAAAATAAGCTAAATAATGTAAAGCTCATGCTTTCTTGTTTGTTATCTAATGTGGTTGCCCCTTATATGACGTCATAACAATTATGACGTCACAAAATAATGTTGTCATAAAGGAGAACGTCACCAACCCATGATGGACGGAGGATTTCAACGTCTAGGCACGAGCCCCGTGAGTCAGCCTGGTTGTTCCAACGTATCTCCCTGGCTATCGTTCGTGGCAACGCTTTGTCAGTAACGGCGGCGTCACCCATGATGTTATCTAGAGAAGAAGAGGGAGGAAAGAATAACATGACACACACGATCCGAACATCTAGACCCATTTACTGTAACCGTCCCAAACTAAATTAATAATAATGAGACACAGTTAGAATTATGTTCCTAAACCCAATATACTTCAAGGCAATTAAAAATATATTGACACAATGAAATGTGTGTTGCGGGTACCGACCGACCGACCGACCGACCGACCGACCTACCGACCGGTTGGGGGTTGGTGGTTGATCGTTCAATCGGCCCCGGCAACTAAGAAAAGTGTGGACACAGGCAAAGATCACGGCAATGGCAAAGAAGAGAGGACAAACGCTGGTGAACAGTAAAAAAAAAGGTATTGCTTATTTTCCATAAGGAAATGATAACAGCAAGAAGTGAATTGAGATTTGTGATGATGTCACTGGACCAGGGGAGACTGCGCAGCAGGGAGTGATGTCGCTGGGGGCGGCAAACTGTTTGTGTGGGTGAGTTAGCCCTGATAAGGGCTGTTGGAAAAAGAAAGTTGGAGACGCTGGTGCAGTTAGAGCAGGAGAGTATTGTTGCAGCAGTTCAGGACTGCAGGGTGCTGATGCAGGCAGGAGAGTGCTGTTACAGGAGTTCAGGACTGCAGGATGCTGATGCAGGATTTAGGATGTTGGATGCAGGAACAAGGAGAGTGCCGCTGCAACAGTTGAAGAATGCAGGGTGCTGATGCAGGCAGGAGAGTGCTATTGCAGGAGTTCAGGATGCTAGTGCAGGAGAGTGCTGTTGCAGGAGTTCAGGACTGCAGGATGCTGGTGCACGAAGAGAGTGATGTTGCAGGAGTTAAAGACTGCCGGGTGTTGGTGCAGGAGTTCAGGACTGCTGGATGCAGGAACCCAGGACTGCTGGATGCAGGAGGTCGGACTGCTGGGTGCAGGAACTCGACACTGCAAGGTGCAGGAGTTCGAACTGCTCGGTGCAGGAACTCAGAACTGTGGGAGCAGGAGTTCGACTGCGTGGGGGCCTCCTGACCTCCCGGCTGAACTGATAATTTGAGTGAGAAGCTAGAGATCTCATGAAACTTGTGTCAAGTCACTTTCGTTGGTCCTGTGAAAGGGATTAATTTTTGACAAATAAATTCCAAAGAGAGGTCTCGCTGTAAAACCTGGTTGACAGGCGCCTTGAAAGTATTAGCAAGGTTATCGGCGTAGTTGCCGAAACGCTTGTGTATCCCTTGAAGGAAAATTAAGGAAAATATTCACTGGTTGATTTCTGCTTAGTCATTGTTGACAAAAATGGCGATTAAAAACTGGGGTTTCCCAAAACTGGGTTTTTCCAATCTTCTAAGCAAAACAACTGCTGCTGCTGCTGATCATGGGATTGTCGGAAATCATGACAAAAACAAAAGGCGACTCCTGCTGCTGCTAGTTTTTCCAAGCTAACGTTTTTTCCAGATATAAACAAACATCGCGGTGTTGTTGAACCACAACAAGTGTTTGAAATAGAGCTAAAAGAATGGAAGTTATGAGGTTAAAAGGGAAAATGTTTCCTACCAATTGTCATCTGTATCTGGCCAACGGTTTGTCCACAAAGGTGTTGGCCTCAGAAACACGCACAAAGTAACAGACATATTCAATTGTATTAAGTAGATGAAGAATGGCAGAAGAGTAAATGGTTATTGAATTACTTACAAAGTCACCGCTTAAATATGTGACTCGCTGTAATTTTCTAACGCATTATCGTGTCGGGATTAAACCAAAACGCCATAGAAACAATAAAGATAGACCGCACATCATCTCTGCCGAATGTTCAAGAAGCTGGGTAATCACAGACTTCGCAGACACATACAGACATAATTAACGTAGCAATATATATATATATATATATATATATATATATATATATACTAGCTGTCCCGAACTTATGTTGCCCGACACCCATTATGTTCCAAAATTATTTTGTAATTATTTTATGTTCTACAATCATGCTCGTTAACAATTTCCACTATGTAAGAAAACACTGTATATTTTATATATAATACCTACGAAGCAACATGTAAAAATAGATTAGTAAACTAATGAAGCAGTGTCTAAATAACTAATTACACCTTGCTTTGGTTTATAGACAATAATGAGGACTCGTATATGTAATTTCTTTTTTCGTTTGCTTCACATCATCTCACTGTTAGATCACCAGCTCGGTTGAGAAAAGCCATGCTTATGTGTTGTTGTCTAGCGCAGCTATGCCGGCTTCGCCGTTGTGTTGTCGATATTTAAGGCATAACTCGATGATGTGGTCTACTGTCTGTTCAGAGTGACCACAGTCGTAGACAGCAGAGTCCCTGAGTACCCATCCTTTCATGGTCGCAGCGAAACAGCCGACACCTGTCCTGCGGCGGTTGACCCTTGCCCTCTGCCAGCGAGGGAGGTCCATGCCTGGTAGGTTATCCGGGTGCTCCACAAATCTGTGCAACCTTGATTTATCTGCTGCCTGCCATTCCTCCGCCCAGCAACGTTTCAGCCAGATTCGTTTTGTGACATCACCGGGTATTGAAAGCAGGACGTGGTTGACATGCTCCGATAATAGGCGTCGTGACTTCAGGCGAGCTCGTGGAGGGGTCTCTGTGGCAAGCTTGTGGAGAAGGTGGTCCACATCGATAGTGGCCTTTCTTGACAGTGCAATGACAGCCGCATCACGGCGCAAAGTTGGTGGTGCGATGCCGGCGGGAATCGGTAGTTGGTGGATTGGTGTGGCGCGCAAGAAGCCAGAGACTGTGCGTAAGGCGGTGTTGAGCGTTACGTCCAGCTTCTTATGTGGGAGCTCCTGCACACGGCTGGGGAGCAGTACTCAGCGGCGGAGAAGACCCATGCTTGGGTAGATATGCGCAGTGTCTTGGGTGAGGCACCCCAGGTTGTACCAGCTAGGCGGCGTATTAGAGCGACACGGGCCGATGTCTTGGCAGACAGGTTTTCTAGGTGTTGCTGGAACGTCAGCGTGCGATCAAACTTGACACCGAGGTACGTCGAGGCAGCCTGCAACTGGAGTCTTTTGTTGTCAACTATGATGTTAAGTTCCTGGTTTGACTCTCGGTTGTTTAGATGGTATGCGGTGGACGTGGTCGTGGCCACGGAGAGCTTTAGGCGCCAGTTTGTCAGGTAGCTTGACAGGGTGTTCATATAAATCGTAAGCTCCAGTTCGATCGTCTCCCAGTTCTTGTTAGACAGAAAGATGGCTAGGTCATCAGCGTATCCATATTTCCTGAACAGCGTGTCTGGGAGGTCGTAGATGTTAATGTTAAACAGCATTGGGACACATACAGAGCCTTGTGGGATACCAGTTCTGAGCCGTCGGAGGCTGCTGTGTTGGCCGTCGCTGGTGTGAAGGGTGAAGCTGCGGTTGGTCAGCATTTCGATGATGAAGTCTACCATGTGTCGGTCTGGGATTGTCTGTCGGAGCTTTAGGTTGAGTTCACGCAGCCAGACAGTATCGTACGCTGCTGAGATCGAGGAGAACGACGCCTTCATTCTCACCTCGTTGGAAAGAATCCTCGATATATTGGGTGAGGAAGGTTTCCTAGTCCACGGTAAACCTTCCGTGGCGGTAGCCAGCTTGCTCTTTTGGCAGTATTGGGTCTATCACTGGATCCAGGCACACATGGACAAGACGCTCCATGATCTTGTATGGCAGGCAGAAGAGGGTTATGGGGTGATATTCCTTTGGGTCATCCAGCGGCTTGTTGGGCTTTGGGAGAGCGATGAGCTTGGCTCGTCGCCATATCTTCGCGAGGTTTGACGTGCGGAAGCAGAGGGGGCAAGAAGATCGAAACTACTGTGTGGCCTTGCTGCCATAGTGAGGGATTAACTCAGGATGGATGTTGTCGGTCCCAGCTACTTTGTGTGGCTTCAGGTGTTTGATAGCCGATTTGATCTCGTCCTTGGAGAAGTCTCCAGAGAGGTTGGCATCAGCACTGTGGGCCCTGCGTAGGTCGTTCACTTCGCTGATAGTCTTCCTGGTGAACTCCTTGTCAGGATTGGGGAACCTCCCGTCGGTGATCAGCTGGGGTGTAATGGCGTCGGCAGTGATGGGGCACGGTTTTGGTTTTGTTGCCTGGCCTGTCAGTTTGTTGATGGTCTGCCATGCTTGACGGTTGGAGTTGGTGAAATCGATTCATTCGATGTCTCGGTCCACCTCTCTCTCCGTTTGTTGTTGAGGCGGGTCATGAGGTATGTGGCAGCTCTGCTCCTCTCGGCCTTGTTGTTTGCCTCGTTATGGGTGTGCAGGAGTTTTTCGAACTTTTCGTCCGAGCAGGGTACATAGTTCTTTCGGACTCCCCGTGAGACGTGTTTCTTGGCGGCGGCTGTCAGCATCGTGCAATATGCCTTGTAGGCCTCGTCTATATTGGACGTGGTAGGCACTGTCAATAATTCAGCTGCAGTGCTGGTGCTGCACGTGAATTTCGACCAGTTGGCCTTGAGGAAGTTCCACCTTCAGACTGGTTTTCCGCCCGTCGGCTGGATGAGCGATAGTATTGTGATAAGTGACGGACAATGTTGTGAACGGGGGAATCGGTCCAAGACGCGCCGTACAGGGAGTGGCTCTTGTCCGATGACTTTGGCAAAAGCCAGGTCTGGGTTGGTCTCGTTATTCCAGCGCCTGGAGGTAAATGATTGGGGCTCCTTCGGGTCGAACAGAAGCACGGCATCTACTGTGGATGCCCAGTCTACCAGGTACGCGCCGTCTGGGTTGGTGATCTTATAGCTCCAGTAAGTGTTCCAGCAATTGAAGTCCCCTGCATACACAGCAGGAACTGGGGCATCTGGCAGCGAGCCTGGTTGTAGTCAGCTTGGTGGTGGCTTGTAGACATTTACGATAGTCGTCTCCTGCACTTTAGTAGCGGTCCACTCGACTTCGGCATTGAGGGCGCACTGACCAGCTGGTGACCAGGGTACATCGTCTCTGATGAAGGTTGCCAGGCCGTGGTTTCTGCTCTTGGTGTGCGTGACTGGCTTGTATGAAACCCGTGGAGCTTCAGGATGGTGTCATTTTCCTTCTGAGTCTCCTGCATGAGGACGACGGTTGCCTTGTTTTTTGTGACAAGCTTCTCTAGGATGTCAAGCTTTGCGGTGGTGATGCCTTCGACGTTGAGCTCTATGATGGCGAGGTTTTCGGCGGATAGGCCCGTCTGTCTTAAAATGGGTGCGTGTTGCCTCTGACGTTGGGGTCGCTGAGAGCAGTGTACAGTAATTGGTTTCTCCGTTGTTAGCGGGCGTAGAGGTCGTTGAGAGCTCTGTAAAGGACGATGGGGTCGCTGGAAGCGATCTCATTTATATATGTAAGTTAACTCTTACCGATAAGTAAAATAATAATGAATGCAAACATCTACTAAAACAATTATACAGTTATACACCTAATCTGAATTATGTTAGGTGATTATTTCAGAGTATCTCCATATTACAAAATTACAAGACCTAATAAAGTAACTTATACGTGAATTGTAGTGCATTACGGTATTATATTTAAAATAACATACTGTACTAATAACAAATTGATAATTAGCTGGTCAGAATCAAAGTTTTATCCGTTACTTTATATGATATTAAAGTCAACCTTATAAAATAGGTCTGACTTAATATATATATATATATATATATATATATATATATATATATATATATATATTAATTTATAAAATACAGACATTCAATGTAACATCAGTAGCGTCGGTTTCAAAGCGGGAGGTTGATGAATATGTTTATCAGCTGACGATAATCGGAATCAACCTCCCGCTTTGAAACCGACGGTACTGATATTACATTGAATTTCTGTATTTTATAAATAAATATTTACGCTCTTAATCCTTCGAAATCTCGGATTTCTTAATTAATCGAGCACTCTGCTGGATTTTTCCTGCCCTACCACACAGTACTTTATATATATATATATATATATATAAAGAGAGAGAGAGAGAGAGGGAGAGAGAGAGAGAGAGAAAGAGAAAGAGAGAGAGAGAGTGAGAGAGATGGTATAGCGAGTGAGCATGACTGAGAAAGGTGAAAGAGTCAATGCTAAAATTCCTAGCGCACGTCGGGTTTTAAAGTAAATAGACTGTAATGGAAGACTCGTATGTGTTGTTCTGAACGTCCGTTGATCGGAAAGTTATACCATCTCTAAATCTTGGAGACCATCCACGTTCGTCTTAAACGTCCCTCCCTTTGCAAGCAAAGGGAATGTATATTGGGACTAGATGTGATCAGTCTCTAACATTCATCCTTCATTGTACATATAACATAACGCTATTTTATTTTCTGTACTCTCTCTTTTCACCGTTTTTTTTTTTAAATCCCTTGTTTTTTTTGGTTTTTTTTTTAATTAAAGAGGGCGAAATCGGTCGGCTGGCATTATTTTTATTTATTTATTTTATTTTTATTGTTTTCCTCTTCATTAACTTTTAATCATGAACGATAGAATTCGTCTTCTCTTCATGCTTGCAATATATATATATATATATATATATATATATATATATATATATATATATATATATATATATATATATATATATATACATACATATACATATATATATTCTTGGAATTATGTCCAAATAATGCAACATAGCTATTGAAAATATGTGCTCCTGATGGAATTATTTTGTCGGATATTCAAAGATAATAGTAAGAAAAACTAAATGGGAGTCATCTTGCGTTCGTGTTTACCGTTAATTACATAGACTCTTTATACACTAATCCATTCCGTGTCACCGATTGTTGGATTTTTTTGTAAGTTTGATATTAATTACAAAATCAGTTTTATAAAACCGTGTTGCATTTATTTGTTTTTCTCTGCATAAACATAACTTCTCCATATTTCTTCCAGTCTTTTAGTTCACAAAAATAGTTTTCTTCAAACGTCGGTATACCGATGTAATTAAATAATGCATTACATCACAAATTATATTTTTCAGTGCAAGAACTCTTTTCAACTTATAAGATGTTATAATAATCGCAGTGGCATTTGCAAGAATATAACATTAAATTCGAAAAAAAGACACTATTTTTCTTTCTGATTCAAGTTAGTTCAATATATCTTAGTCTTTCCAGAGAGGTATTTGGCCATTTTCTAAGAACGGTAGCTAAAGTAGAATATTTGCTTGAAAAGCTGAAAGTCCCTTCATTAGATCTAACGTGCATGAATAGCCTAATTTACTTCGTATGTGTGGGTTGATTTTTTTAAAGATGCTGGCAAAAAGTATCCCAATTTTCAAAAATGGCTTTCTCATATCATTATTATCTCATTGAAATATTTTACTGGATAAAATTATTTTTTAGGAAAATATTTCGTTATGTTTCTCCATTTGTGGAATGTAAAAATGAAGACCTAATTACCTGAATTCAGTATTCAAAGAAAATGTTTTAACATAGTGTTTTGTTGGTTTCTTTCTGAGTATTGGGATAATGGATACTCTGTAGGAGATTTAGTGTGCGATGAAGACATTGATATTGAAGCAAAGGTTGAGCAATCAGCAACTGTTTCTATCCCGGTGTTGTTTATGTTTAGTTTCAAAAAAACGTTTGTTTTGTCTAGAATAGATTTTTCTTCGAAGGTTCGATGTTTTAGTCTACGTTTGTATATAGTAGATATATAGAAATAGCACTCGAAAATATGGAAGCATACTTTTCATGAAGGTATCAGAAACGGTAAACTTACTGTAATTATCGCTTAAAAGTCTCGTTTTGTTAAAGTACTTACTAAACAAGCAATTTAATACTGTCAAAGAAATGTATATATAAATATACACTGCGTGCCAGAATTATACGTAAATCGATTTAGTTGTTAGTGAAACTTGGCACGTTATATTGAAATACTAACACATGCGCATATCTAAAATTCTAAGCTAATCTGCGCAATAGTAAACAAACAGCAGCAATGTTGGTGACTTGCAGCCTGTTTCAGCGTGCCAACTTTATATGCAAGGTGGAATGTAAAGGTGCTTTTAGTCATGCTGGGAAGTCTAAAATACTCCAAAGGATTCATAAGATATCTAATTTAAAAATAGCCAAAGAATTGGACCGTGATCATCGTACAATAAAAAAATGGGTTACTAAAACTGAACTTTGCAACGGACGTTCTGACAAAGGGGGGAATTCTTAAGAAAGCCATGAATAGGATCAAAGCGAGAATTGCGTTGTAACCCTCTTGAAACTAGTAAAAAAAGTTTTCGAAAACGCTGGCATTCGTGATGATCAACTTGATACAATATCCTGAGGACGGTTGCAAAATATGGAAAGCCAGAGGTTCGCCTTCTATTAAAGGATATCAACAAGAAAAAAAGAATGCAGTAGGCAAGAAATAACATGTAGGTGAATTTTAAAACTGGTTTGTGAACCGATGAGTGTTGAGCAATCTTAGATGGGTCCGATGTATTAGTGAAAGGATGGTACCGTAATGAGAGTCACCGTCCCCACCAGATCAGGCGTCAAAAAGGAAGTGGTGGTGTGATGTTTTAGGTGGCAATCATTAGTAATTAACTGGTAGGACTATTCGGGGTCCCAGATAAGGTGAGCATGACCTCCAAGCTCTACAATAACTTAATAAAGGATACTTTGTAGCCTAGAACAAAACAATTTGTCATTCCGGTAAAGATGGTATTCATGCATGATAATGAACTGTTTCATGCTGCAAGGATAACAACTAAATATTTGGAGAGTTGTTTTGCAAAACATGGGAAAATAATGCAGCCTGTTCTCATGATTTAAATATTATCGAAAATCTGTGGAGTATTGTGAAAAGGACGATTTACTCCCGGGGAAGGCAGTACACCTCCAAGGATGACCTCTGTAATTTTGTTCTGACTGCTGCCAAAGAAATTTCATCAGATGAAATCGAATGTTTGACATCGTAACTGGACCAAAGGCTTTTTCTCTTGTTAATAAAAATGTGAATTATATACAAAATTCATTGCACTATTAAACCATATTATAGATGTTTGCTCTGTAGTATTGTTGTTCTGAAATTACATATTCTTAAAATAATCAATGTTTTAATTTTCCGTCGCCACTTTACCATATTTGACACTTTAGCAATCATTGGTATATAAAGCTGGCATGCTGAAGGCTGCAAGTCACCATAATGGCTGCCATTTGTTTACAATTGCGCAGATTCGCTTATAATTTTAGATCTGCGCATGTGTTAGTGTTGCCGTATAACGTGCCAAGTCTCACTAAGTTTTATATAAAACTATCGGAGTTAGAAAAAAAATCGCAGTATATATATATATATATATATATATATATATATATATATATATATATATAATAATGAAAGTTTAAGTCAAAGTGTATGTCTATTTTTTTCTGATCCCTTCTTTCCCATTGGCGGACCAGCAAACTGATACTATGTTTCAGTATATACAGAACTCATAATTAAAATTCGGAAATCTTGCAAGTTATTTTTAATTCGGACAAGTCGTCCTCAAACATGTGGACATGTTGTACAAAATAAAATGGTAAATTTATTCGGAAAAGTCGATTAAAAACTTTTCAAAAACATGTTAAGATTTTTTTTCGCACCATTGTACCGAACATAAATGAGGGTAGATTCATGCGCATGGCTTAATAGTGGTTCGAGAATGACGAGCCGAAGACTATAGCTAAGAAGTGCGAGGATTGAAATGTGTTGATTACATCTAATACGGAAGTTTGTTTTAAAAACTACGTGTGCTCTTAAATGTTAATGGATGAAGTTTTATTAGAAGACGAGATGGCATATTTAGCAACGATAAGTATTTGTTTTAGTCATGTAAATACATACATTGTCCTAAGATACTCATTCTCTAAAACGGCATGTAAACACATATATGCCATTGCTAGTTTTTAGAAGACTTTCTCTCGACGAGATAGTACATTTTTATTTTGTTTAAAATATACTAGCAGAGAGAGCCGACGTAGCTCGGGTTAAAATGAGGATAACCACTCTGTACTTGTTCATTAATTTCTGGGTTTTTTACTAGCGTTCTCCTCGCGTTTCGACGCCTAAATATTCAGAGAAAGCTAAAATGTTAGAAAACCTTCTGAATAAGTGTCTTACACATTAGGTTTTAGTTTCATTAAAATGACATATCATGTTTTGACGTTTTAAGAAGATTATGCCTCCATAGGGTACTCAAAAGTTGAGGAAAATAGATGTTCGGCATATAGAGGATAAAGTAAAAATTCGAGACAACTGTCATAGTCTTCACTAGGGAACTTGATGCATATGTATATATATATATATATATATATATATATATATATATATATATATATATATATATATATATATATGTATATATATAGATATAGATATACATATATATATATAGACATAGATATACATATATATATATATAGATAGATAGATATTGATATGAATATAGATATATATTAATAGAAAGATAATATATATATGTGTATATATATATGTATATATATATATATATATATATATATATATAGTTTTATGTATATCAAGACAGCATCTTTTGCAGGCAAGTATTGTTGAATATAACCGTCAACGTATGTATGAATATCCTTTGGTATATACTTTCAATAGTTTGAATAAGAATATATATATATATATATATATATATATATATATATATATATATATATATATATAGGTAATATATAATATATATATATATACAATACATATATATATATAACATATATATATATATATATATAGGTAATATATAATATATATATATATACAATACATATATATATATATATAACATATATATAAATATACTATATATATACAATATACATATATATATATGATATATATAACACATTTTTATATAATATATATGATAAATATATATATATATATATATATATATATATATATATAACATAGTTATGGATAGTAACAAAATAACAGAACTTATAATTTGTCCAGCTTATTTATGTACACGTATATGGTGTGTGCATACGATAGAAACGCTGAAGAGGAATTCTCTTTCTCTAAATGCTAAAAGACAGTTTCAGAAATATAATGGAGTAGTTGAATCTACATAGCTTAAGAGAGGACGAGGGGAATACTTAAATAAGGCTCACTTAATCATATCATTAAAGATTACTGGGAATAAAAAGGTGTTCACCAATAACTGCAGTATTTCTCATTAATGTGTACAGGAGTAAATCTTAGCGAAACACACGTCTATAAATTTAGAATATACGTTTATATTTAGCCAGCAATCATTATCCAGGCCAATCTGATTTAAAACTGCAAATAATTGTTTACTTATTTTTTTTTAAATTAATTTCGCCACTGTACCAGCAATCGTCCAATTTTTATCAAACGTATATATATATATATATATATATATATATATATATATATATACGTGTATGTGTATGTATGTGTATATATATAGGTATGTATATATGTGTATGTGTGTATATATATATATGTGTGTGGGTATGTATATATGTGTATATATATAAATATATAAATATATATATATATATATATATGTGTATGTATATATGTGTATATATATATACATATACATGTATAAGTATATATATATATACATATACATGTATAAATATATATATATATATATATATATATATGTGTATGTATATATGTGTATATATATACATATACATGTATAAGTATATATATATATATATATATACATATACATGTATAAATATATATATATATATATATATATATATATATATATATATATATATATATGAGAGAGAGATATATTGATGGATGTATACGGGTCTGCGTCTGTGTGTGTTTCTGTATCAATCCGCGTGCGTATAGGTGTGTAGTTAATCCAGGAACTTTCAATATTCCCACCGACATGTCCATCATATTATTTCTAATTTAGACGACTAAGTAACATAAAAGAACACATAAAAAAACAATAATAAAACTAAACAAGTATTGTTTTTCTTACTTATGTATTTCATGAAGATATATCTTCCGGGTCAACATCCGTTAATAACAAGAAATTATTTTGGCTGACTGAGGCAAGACAAATAACTATTAAGAAACTTGTGCGGCGCACGTAGTTACTTTTTTTCACCAATTAAGCAAGACACCATTACCGAGAAGCTAGCCATGGCAAATGGGAAAGATCGAAATCACATTACGTGGCGCACGAGATGATTTTATTACTAGTTGTACAGTGGCCAACATCTACGAAACAACAAGCACTCAAAAAGTGTAGACGTTTAGAACATTAGATTGCTCTTAAACATGGCCGCCATAACGCCACTATCGTTCTGATATAAGTGGTATGACAGAGTTGAATTACAACTAGCCCAGTCAGCTGATCGCACAAAATCTACACGTGTTAAATACTGAACTAATTATTTATTTTCATGGCTGATATTCATTTACGTTCTAGCATCACATGACCAGTTTTGGTTACTCTATCTGTCTTATCTGGTAGTGATTGAGTAAATCTTGTTCATACTAGTTGATGATACGTTCTCAACAATTAGTCTGAACCTGTCGGGTTGAATTATTGTTCCGTGCAGTCCTAGGGTATCCACTCTTTAAAGCTTTACCTTCTTTTTTTGAAAACGGTGTTAGTTTCTTGCTAATCAAATAATGCGGAACTCCTTCGTATGCAGACCCACCTGCTTATGCATAACATGTAGGCCTTTGTGATCTTCACGTAATACACTGACTTTTCAAATATCCACATGACAATGGGTCTAACTTCCGCGCCAGGAGGATATTGATTGTTGCGTTACGCTTAATCTTCTTCATAAATCTTAATACACTCGTCTCCTGGAACTACCTTGATTTCGTCTATAAGGGTTATGTACAGTTTAGAAATAGTCTGAAGGTTTTTTTTTAATACATTATCATTAATATAACTCCACAGATAAATGTATATGCGCTTAATGTCCAGTGAGTGTGCAGCCGATTGAGAATCATACCTGCTACTCATGAGACGACCACAAAAGTGTCCCTGCCGCGGTGTAAACGCGATATTTACAGTGCGTAACATTTGCCCATCCTGTCAAACGACTATCAAAGGCTACTCAGAACTTCTTCTTTATCATTAGGGAGTGATCGTATTGATTGTGACTATACTAAACAACGATAAAACAAAGTTAAACGTGGTGGGCAATTAAGTCATAGACTTAAGTACAGAAAGTTTTGTGTATTTTATTTACGATTTATAGGAGTAGCATTCTGAGAAGAGACTATATAGTCGGAAATGGCATTTATTATTTTTAAAGTTTTAATCTAATTGCCTATAAGTCTTTTTTTTACTAAATTACTCTATCTTAATCGTCCAATCGCTAATTATGAAGGTTATCTATTAATATGGTAATTAGTGTGCGTTAACATTATGTAAACATAATACATCGACTCGGTACTCAATGATATTAACTACGTTGATATTCGGTCACTTTCGGCACCTGAGAGTTTTCTCCATATAAAATCCACCCTTTTTAATGAGTCTGTACCGTCGCTATGCCGGTAACTCTGTCGCGCATATGTTTAAAATAAGATTTCCACCAATAAACACGAGAATTGAATGTATGCTACTTAATTGGATACGTCAAAGCATTTCTATATCTGGTTTTGTCTGTTGTGTGGTCTAACATGTTTACATTTAACGTAGTATTTTCGTGGATCTATTGTGCATAATTTTAAAATATCATTTTCATCATTAAACAATTACAATGTATAGGGGCTAAAGCATATTTTTTCCTTCATACATATATATATATATATATATATATACATGTATTTACATGCATACATACTATATAAAGACACGCATATAACAAATCAACAGTAGATACAAGTTATCTTAATGTTTTACATGAAATAAATACATAATTATAAACTAAAATCATCTGCAGAAAGCGGTTTCGTCGTTCAACGCCTAAGAAGTGTGGTTTGACGTAGCAAGTGCATACACCTCAAGATTCGAACCCGTACATTAGTCCTTACCGTGACGATAGTCTTAGGCTCATAACCTTCTGAATAAACAAGCGTATATTAAGTACATATATATATATATATATATATATATATATATTTATTTATATTTATATAAATATGTATATATATATATATATTTCATAATATATACATAAATATAATCATTTTCATAACATAGATATGCTATTTACATGTATATATGCATATATATATATAATCTGTGTGTCTATATACATATATATGTGTGTATATATATATATATATATATTTGTGTATATATGCAGATATAATATATATGAATATAGTATACCATGTTCTAGGCTTCAATGTTTATATTATACAGCATTGAGCACTTTCTTTGTGCATGGTTTACTGTCTCATTTTAGTGTTTCCTAGATTCTGTGAAATCCCATATATATATATATATATATATATATATATATATATATATATATATATATATATATATACTAGCTGGCTTCGCCAGCTCGTAATCGCCTCGCAAAGTTCGCTACTTAAAATACTTTAAAACAAAGTGTTAAATATTAAACATGTCCTTTATAAGTTTGTTATAACAACGCATGTATTCATATGAATAGATATTAACATTTTTCTAATGTCAACCAATTTAAGGAAAACCGTCAGAGAAAAGAAAAACAACGCGCTCTGTCCGCGTGTGTTTGTGTTTTCTTTAAGTTTACTTATTCATAAAAACATGTTACGTCGTACCATAACGAAAGTAATCAGTATGACACGCTCCTCTCTTCCTTTATATGGTACGCTAACACACAGAGAGAGAGAGAGAGAGAGAGAGAGAGAGAGAGAGAGAGAGAGAGAGAGAGAGAGCGAATGGGAGGGTGTCACTCCGTCACCCTTCCCCCTTTCAGAACAATTTGTTTTTGCCTTGCGTATCTTTCCCTGAAAATGAATAAACAATATTAAAAGAAACGTTTAATACATTCACCTTTTGGTATTAATATACTTCAATTAAATACTGTTAATACCGACAAAAATAGTGCATGTATAGAGAAATAAACAGAAAGGTAAACACACCGATCAATAACCCCAAACATCGATTAATTATGAAGTTTTCAAAAATAGTTATGCAAATAAGGCCTAGCAATACTTATTTGTGCCTTTCGTCTCTACGATATATATATATATTTATATATATATATATATATATATATATATATATATATATATATATATATATACAATATTTTAGAATATTATGTTGTATTATTTATTTACGTAGTACTAACCCGTTTTAATGCGAATATAGGAGTGATGAATAAAAGAATCTTTCGCTGTTATTTATATATATATATATATATATATATATATATATATATATATATATATATATATGGATATACATATATATATATATATATATGTATATATATATGTATATCCATATATATGTATATATATATATATATATGTATATATATATATGTATATATATATATATGTATATCCATATATATGTATATATATATATATATGTATATCTATGTATATGTATATCTATATATATATATATATATATATATATATATATATGTATATCTATGTAATATATATATATATATATGTATATCTATGTAATATATATATATATATATATAGATATATGTATATCTATGTAATATATATATATATATATATATGTATATCTATGTAATATATATATATATATATATATATGTATATCTATGTAATATATATATATATATATATATATGTATATCTATGTAATATATATATATATATATATATATGTATATCTATGTAATATATATATATATATATATATATATATATATATGTATATCTATGTAATATATATATATATATATATATATATATATATATATATATATATATATATATATATATATATATATTCAAAGAGAGTAAGGCATGAACTCCCAGGTGACGTGTCGTGTGATGAAATAAAATCTAAACATCTGCTATAGGAACCGGATACTCACGCATGTTCTTTTTGCGTTCATTCGTTGGATTCCCCGTCTGGAGACGGCGGATATCCCCTTCCAAGAGAGATACTAGAGCAGGGGTGTGTGGTACAGTCACTTCATTCAAAAGGAAGTTGTATAAAAGCATCACCCTAATGGGAAACACTAGTTACAAATAAGCTGAAAGGCATGTGATAATCGGTGGAAGAGGAGCTAAGGGGTGCGGGGCCTAGCAACTCAATGGGCGACAGGCACGTAGAATTGTTTCATACGTTTTCTTCGCTTTGCGTGGAAGTATCGTAGGCCATAGATACAGCTGGTGACAAAGTGCACGTGGTAGTTAACTGAGTGCTTCATAGCAAACTTCATTCTAAATAATAGGCTTATAGATGATACAGAACTGACTGAAAAAAAGACAACAATAGTTCTCAATTAGGAACTGTATACAGAGTCGTATTTGTAGGTGATAAAGGTTTTAGGTAGCCCTGGCGGTCAGGAACTTTTTAGTAGCTATCTGGAGCCCTATTTGCTTTATTTGTTGCCTTTTTACTTAACATATAAAAACGTTATATTTACTAGCACTCTCCTAATTAGGTGTGTACCAACGGTTCTGAACGCATCATTCCCGATCGCCGGCACAAGTGTTAAGGATAAACAGAGTGACTATATCCATTCATCGGTCAAGATAACGAAATGCCTTCATATTTTGGAATTTAGAGAAAGGTTAACTGATAACTGTTCTTACTGATACACACAATGCAATAGGCGTCGGAGTAGGCTGGATATCTTGGACGCGCTTCTCGCAAATATCTTAGAAGTTAGAGTAAATTTGATTCTCAGCCAGTGCCACAGAGGTTATCGCGTTGTCTAGACAAATATAAATAGACGAGCAAAAACTTAGGCCGATAGGCAATTGAACAGATCGTTTGCGAAGTAGATTCGAAAAACAGGAATAATACATTGAGTTTCATCTGGATTACATCTGCTATATACATACATACACCAGTACGTGCAAACATACAGTAATTCACAGAAAGACTGTTTCGCTGTATAACATCTCTACAGTGCGGCTAGAATATAACTCGCCCGTAGTACGACCATCTAGTTGATAGTTGGCGATTCTAACCAATTGGCTACGGTGTCGTGTTGCCAGGTGACATCTCAATACTTTATATGAATATTCTTTTTTCTTAAGTGCTGTATGTGTTTATTTACAAGGCCTGCGTCGTTAATAGTAACTGGCGATATCACTTACGACAATGTTCAGCCGGCGAAAGCTGGCAACATCTTACATGAAAAGTTGACTTATGGGATTTCGAAAATGGGCGTGAATGGAATTAAGATGACTAATAAAACATTGATGTTAGCATAGTTTTCCTTATTATATTTGAACTATGTTATTGATACTATAAAACATAATTTACTACAGTGTATCCTAAAATGATCTAGTACAGTCCAGGAAAAGAAATTAAAGTATTACCGGAGAATCACAATCAGCTAAATAACTCATATTCTAATTGAAGAATATAACATAGGCATTCTCGTATTCTCCTGTAAAAGTTAAATGAATGTCCTTCTGATGAGGATGCTTGTGACTATTATTTGCTTAAATAAATACATAATGGTCTCTGAACTTTGTAGCATTTTTGTGGCTTTAAAAAGCCAGAAAATTAAGCCAACAATAAGTTAGTTTAGAATATGTATTTACAGAAAGCACAACAGTTATGTGTTGCCAAAAACGAGTTATCGATTAGTAATGACGACTTACTTTTTAACCACCATTGTTTGTTCTGGAAGATTCCATGTAGTTACTCAATAGGGTACACTGCTATACCAGGTATAATAGACATTCCGGATGGAAAACTTACATCACTTTTGTCAGCACAGGACTTCTGAATAGTACCCATTTTTAGGAACATTAAATTCACCGGATAAAGTTTATTATAATATTAATATATTATTTACACTCATTATTTTCCTCGCCGAAAAGATAAGGTGAAGCAATCTACAAGCTAACTGATTCATTGTGTGTTGTTAAGTGTGTCGTGTTTAAATTCAATGTAAGACTTAAGTATGGCGAATCCAGCAATTATTATATGTGTAATGCGTATTTAAAGGACAATATATATTTGATGTAAAACATAAGTACAAAAATCTATCAATAAGCTCAACCGTTTTTACTATAAGCATATGCTATATTACATTTACTCATGATTATATCATTAGATTTATCAAGTGAGTTTGGTTTTAGAGACCGATGTTGTTATATTCATTTTTCGCCATTCTATATGTTAGCAAATCCATATAAGTCTTTATTGAATCTCTATACCAATGTAAAACACCTGATATAAGTATTGAGTAGATCTGTGTGTCATATAATATACAACGCATACTTCAGTGTATCATTTCTAATGAATTTCGGTTTGATTTAATCTCAAAATCCTTGAACGCTAAATGCCTTGAAGTAAAACATGTTTAAATATTTCCTTTGGCATTGCCCAAAGTGTAATGTACCGTTGAGTCTCCAAGTATGGCCACAGAGGTTTTTAATAAACTCCACAGTTGCATCAAATGCCCACAGTCATAGTAAGGCAAAACAATTGCACGAATATTTTACCCTTTATTCAATAAAAGTGTGACAGAATAATTGTATATGGCATTAATATAAACCGCAATCGCCATACTATAATTATAGTTGTAAAAAAAGTAAAGTGGGCAACTATAGTCGAAAACAAACCGAAGGCTCACTTTTCATTAATTCCTACATAAAGATTGATGGGAGAGCGCCACTTCTTTCCCAAGATTACCCCACTTATACTTGATTCTTATATTATGCTGCCAAGTGTTTAGGAAGTGGCAACGCATACCTATTTTTGTAATAGTTAGTATGACTCGATGGAGGATTAATGCACAGTGTCTTAGCACATTAACGAACACTCTAATTAGTATACTAAATGAGCCGGTATATATTATTATTGAATACACTTCTATTGTTAAGAAAACTGCTACAAAACAGACTGCTTAACTAAAAGTAGGATGTCGCATAGAGTTATGTATACTATTTTTCATAGACTTTCTACCGGTTCTCTTTGCATTAGACATTTCTATACTTTCTATATTTGTATTTATCTCATCTTCTATTAATATCTTTAAAAATTATTACTTTTAGTAATTTCCCTAGCAACTTATCTTTCGTATTTCATTCTTTAGAAAGCTATTTTATTTAAAATACTATTTTTTGAGCACGTAAAAACTATTGTAGGACGTACAAATTATTGTAGTCTTACAATCTTTATTCTCATCGTTTACTTGTCTCTGTCTCTCCCCCCCTCTCTCTCTCTCTCTATATATATATATATATATATATATATATTTCTATATATATATATATATATATATATATATATATATTTCTATATATGTATATATATATATCTTTATATATATATATATATACATATTTATATGTATATATATATATATATATATCTATATACATATTTGTATGCATATAAATATATCTTTATATATATATATGTATAAATATATATATATCTATATACATATTAATATGTATATATATATATCTTTATATATATATATAACTATATATATATATCTTTATATATATATAACTATATATATATAACTACATATATATATAACTACATATATATATATATGTATATATATAACTACATAAATATATATGTATATATATATATATAACTACATACATATATATATATATAGATATATATATATATATATATATATATAGATATATATATATATATATATATATATATATATATATATATATATCCATTTGAAGTAATTTGAAATTCTGGCATCTATGATATAAAAACGTTATTACTATGCTCCGCGTTCCTATGCCCTGAGGAGAGTACAATTTGTCACGAAACAATGATGCGTAATAGATGCCGTTCATGTCACGTTACTACCGTTGTTATATGTCAATGTCTCCCACCTTTGTCCCTAGGGATTCTCCCTCTAGGAAACGCTTTAAGCCCAACCTCATCACGACAAACAACCTTTCTCCTCGAACAAGCACCCATTGATATTAATTCAAATGTCATCTGATACGCAAAGCCGAAAAATGTCAGTCTTATTGGTCATGCTACGTATTAAAACCGACGGCCTATTACTGCCATGTTGTTCTGGCACACCGTTACCCATACACCATTGCAAGAATATGCATTTGAGGCTGTGTCATATACAACAACTTACTAAGGTATTCATCGAAAAATGTGAATTTAGAGAGGTATCTAGTTCAGTAAATTTAAACACTCGACTAGATAGATTGATTTAAAGTAGTTTAAGTCTATAACTTAAAATAAAAGCATCGCATTACAGGGTACGGATTGGAAGCCAGGAATCACTCATAATTACGGAAATGGAACTATCGTTAATAGTAATAAAATATATATTAAGTAAAACGTATTAGTGGTCCTTCTTCTATGAGAGTCAAACATCCAGATGAAGTGAGAAACAAACAAGTTAACTCCGTAGAGGCGAATCACATCATTATGCCCTCGGTTCTACAAGGAAAGGAACATGATTGGAATG
>OY744515.1:224163237-224173237 GCA_963556195.1 Sepiola atlantica | reverse complement strand
TCCATCCCAGTAATTTGTCCGCACCTCCCGACACTAATCTGAGTATTTTAACGTCCCATCGCATATATATATATATATATATATATATATATATATATATATATATATATATATATATATATATGTATATATATGTGTATATATATATATATGTATATGTATATATATATATATATGTATATATATACATACAACGAGCTGTATTAGATTGTAAATCTAACTGATGCTATGAAAAGAAAATAACTATTTTGTTATATATACACACATTTGATAAGGTTTTGTCCGGTGGACTTTTGTACAGTTCCTCGCAGTGGAAAACCTAGGCAAACATCGGCGAAAAGTATGTAAAAAACAACCTTTAAACATTTTGAGAGATTTGGTGTGGAGTGTAATAAGGTATGAATAAATAAGTAAATGTAAAGATCTTTCAGGGCTGTGTGCGAAAACACACTTTGTCACAGTACTTGTTTGATTTTTGGATTCTGAGTTTCCATATCTGAACTAGATAATACACTTTTAATCATTTATTTGCTAAAAAATATAACGTACGTGTAGACAAGTTATGCAGAAGAATGTTGTATTAGTTAACATTTTGTGTACAAATGATATTAAAAGTAAACGTGCAATTATTGAATTGAACACATGTTCTCTTGTCGTGTTAATTGGTCCCCCGATTTATAAAATCGGGGGACTGATGTTTTGAGGCATGTCCGTCCGTCTGTTCGGATTTTTCTCCGCAACCATCCATTGAATTTCTCTGAAATTCTGCATGAAGTTGTAACTTTGGTCAGGTTAGAAAGTGACATTCTCCGATTCTTGAAAAACAATCTGGTTAGCCCCCTAGGTTTCAAAAGTCCCCGAAATGGCATAAAATGACATTCTTTTGCCCCATAACTTTTTATCTATCCATTCAATTTCTCTGAAACTTGGCCAAAATGTGGAGGCAATTGTGCCTAATAGAGAATAAGTATAGCTGACCTTGGAGAAAATCTGGTTCGCGCCCATAGGGGGTCAAACCCCCCAAAATAGCAAAAATGACCCTTTTCTACCATAACGTTTGATCCATCCATTCAATTCTTCTGAAACTTCGCCAAAATGTAGAGGCAATTATTCTAGATATAAAATCAGCATCCTAGACCTCAGAAAAATTCTGGTGCGCGCCCCTAGGGGATCAAAGGGGGGGGGGTCAAAAATGCCCCAAATTGCCCAAATTTATTGCATTTTACACTCGCCACATCGAGTCACAAACAGAGGGGGACCACACACGCGCGGCTTGTTATATATAAATCTAAGATGTGTCTGATAAGTAAAATTTGTATTTTGTTGAATTTATTATATCTAGATTTCTCTGTAATATTTTTCTATAATTGAGAGTACATTATTGTGTTAAATAGTACGCTCAATATAGTTAAGTTCGTAAAACTAAAAAGTAAACAGTAAAAGTGTGTTTGTTTTTATTTTCAAACAAATGTATTTAAATGTAATACTTTATAATCTTGCTCCTCCTCCCTTTGTAATAGTTAACTAAATTGATTTACGAATAAAAGTTTGCTTCTTTAAAATTAAAATGAACATTTATTAATGAATTATTAATTATTCACTATTTACTAGAAGATGGCCTAAAAAGTCAATAAATTGTATGTCATTAATAAACGTATACGGTGTCACATATTTAATGTATCTCTTAAACGTTCATACAGAAATAACTGCACCCAAAAACCTTTACGGATTAGAAAAAACAACAAATAAATATCGGGGGGGGGGTCAATTTTTGGTGTAGAATTATTATACACCGGTAGATGCGTCAGAAAGACGCTCATAAGATTGCTATGAATCCATGAAATCATATCACACGATACGAAATTGATTAATCTACAAGTTTCCTAATATGTATCGTTTTATTATAATTATAAGTGAGATACAATGAAATGAAGACATCCGTTTTTATATAGTTTGTTCCAGCATAATATGAGTACAAAAAACGTAACGTAAACAAATTGTGAGTCGATTTATTTAGCTATATTAACATTTAAACTTTACGAATCTGCGTTGTTTTTTTTTTAGGAATAAAAATGCCCTTAGAAAAGATTAAAATATCGGAAATGTTCAATATTAACAACCTTAAATCGAGGCCATTTAATGAACCCTTTCGATAGGTAGGTTTATAGATGTGCGGTTGATTACTTCTCAGGTAGTGGCTGTGTTCTTTCGAGCGCGTTTGTTCTTAGAATCGTAAATCCAGACCTCGAGTTGAAGGGCACGAATTGTACAGCAATCATTCAGCCGTACTGTCACTCAAATTAGAAAGAAAAACACTAACAATTATGAATAATGAAACACTTATACACGGCTTGTGTGAGAATACCAATTTTCTTGCAAGTATTGAAAATTGGAAGAGACTTACTGTCATTCAGGTTTAGGGTAAAGTAAGCTGTTTTACCAGAAAGAGAACAAGAGAAAAAACAGAAAATAAATAAAAAGAAGACGTATAGACGTACAGCATCATAATATAAGAAAACACTCGCGTATCTTGAATCATATTGACATAAAACAGAAACAATAGTTTTTTGAAGAAAGCGTTTCTGTTTCTCAGTTGGAAACCATGCCAACAAATGGCTCATTTGTTGTACTGCAATAGATTAGTGTGACCTTTATTATTAAAGATAATTGGCATATAATGCAGAACTATGGCTGTCCCTTGTTTCAGTGTTAAATGTCAGTGGAAAAAAACTATTTGGTAATTGGAACTTTTCTTATTTGTAATCGATAACTTTTTAATGAGGAATAAAATTGGATAGAAAATATATATTTACAACATGAATATGTACATTTAAATGTTTTATTAACATTTTTTAAAAGTAAAATAATCTAAATCAGTGATTATTTTATTGTATAGGAAACAAATTGTGATGTTTGATACGACAGGCGAAACAACACCCTAAGAATTCAAAACGAATTACATTGTCTTTCTCTTGAATTGTATTATATCATAAAAGTTCACATGTACACGAATAAATAAACTATAATAAAGGAATCAAAACACATATGATATTTTGATTAAGCCTCACTGTGAGAATACACTTAATTGTTTTATTTATTGATGGGTGAATTGTGAGACACTATATAACATTACATATAAGGAAAATGAATGCTCATTTAATTGCATCTATTCAGATAAACGAAACATGTATTCGCTCTTTATTTAAATTGTAACCAATAATATATTACGCATTTTATATTATGGTATAACACATATATACACATTAAAAAAAGAAAGTTTTCGATGGTGAGTAGTATCGGTTAAGACAATTGGATGTGTTCGGTTACGAAATGATATAAAATGTTAAACAATATTTATATAAATATATTAAGCTCAGATTAAGTTTTGATAATATACCTCTTACATTCTTTTCGTATATAGATACGAAAATAATGTAAGAGGTATATTTGCAATACTTTAGATCAAACGTATTTTCTTTAGCCCATCTCAAATATGGTCCACTGTAAAAACGCATTTAGTCGAAGACATGGAATCTTTATGAGTAACATAGATACCCGAGCATCCATTAAAGGATATCCCCTACTTATCAAACTATAAATAATAAAGCATGTGAGAAAAATAATTTGATTCCCATAATGAACAACTGATCTATGTTATTGTTTCTGTTTATTGTGCTCCTTGTTTGTCTTGCCGGATTCCAGAACCGCGTTTTGCCTTATCTGTTCTCGTTTTGTATCCAGCCTAGTGTTGCTACTTGTAGTCACACTAGTCGGAGGAGGAGCACACTTACATTTTCCATATGATCTGGTGTGTAGCAATGTCGAGGGGATCTTGCTTGGGCTTTGAATACGTTGTCATCTTTATATGAATATATTGCCATAGTGTGCTTCTAAGCCAAAATATCCTCATGTCAGGATGTCTTAATAAACCACTGTACAGAGAGATCGAAAACACTAGAAGGTTGTGTCTCATAGGCATTCACGATTTGTTTCTATACATTTACATTGTATACTAAATTTGCTTTTAAACCGCCTGAGAATAAAGTAAAGTTTTTAAGTAGCTTATTTATCTCAAAACGTTATATTAGTAAAAGCCATAGTTTACATTTTATACGAGGATCTCTTAATCCGTTATACTGACCAGTGACATTTAGAAAGAGAAGGAACGAGCAAAGTATACATGTAAGTATATATATATATATATATATATATATATATATATATATATATATATATATATATATGTGTATATATATATGTATATATATATATAGTATTTTAAGAATGATTGGTTATGTATGAAGCATAAAAACGGTGTTGTTGTGTTTGTAAATATTATATTTTATTCTGATACTTCGAGCAGTCCTCCGCTCTTTGTCAAAGATGATACGAATATATATATATATATATATATATATATATATATAGGTTTATAGATATGCGGTTGATTACTTCTTATATATATATATATATATATATATATATATATATATATGTATACATATATATATATATGCGGTTGATTACTTCTTATATATATATATATTGATATATATATATATATATATATATATATATATATATATATCATAAACAGAGATTATACTATAAAAACACCCCGCTTACGTAAATGTCTATGCATATCTGTTTGACAAACGTAACGAATATAATCTGTAGTCTGTTTTTGCAATTACACGTGTCAAGGAGTGAGGCTTTTGGAAATTTATCATAGCCCCACTCACTATCCCTTAGATAAAAAGGTGTGGTATCTGCAGCAAATGGATGCTAGTAGCAGTTTCTCCAGTAAGTCTCCATTGAAGAAAGCCGAAGATGAAGCTAAGCGTAACATAATGAGTGCTAAAATTGTTCCAGATTTAATTGATCCGAAGTCTTACGTACATGTTTTATAATAGACCTACTCTAATCGCCGCAGGTCGCAATTGCTAATTAAAAGCGCTTAATTATTCTGCCGTAGCTGTTATATACTCTAACTATATACTTTCAAACAATGACACGACAAGCACAGAATTCTCTGCCGCATGATGAATTTAGGAAATTCTGGAATAAACCTAGTTGATGAAGGCTATTTCAAACGCTGAATCTTAGTAAAATGTTTATGTCTGGAAAAAGACAAATACCAGTTTTTTGACTGATAGTAAAACATTGAGCAAACTTACTTTACCAGCAGCAGCAGCTAAAGAAAGTAGAAAGCTTTCTAAGATAAGAATTGCAATTCTACATGTGTATATTAAGATATCATAACTGCCGTGGAGAATACAGAACTACCCGAACAAGTCTACACCTCGGTCGTGACACAATTCGAAGAGCTCGGTGAATAAGAATTTAGGCAAGTAATGCATAGTTATACATCCCTCTCTGATTTAACATCTGAAGCTAATGAAGCATCCATTGGATAAGATGAGCTAAGCATGTCTAGCTTGTTGTCTTATATGAGAGCGAAGTAGGTTATATTTGGATTGCCTAAACCTCCTAAAAATAAACTCCTATAGTATGGAGTACATGCTTTGTTCACGCAAATAAGCTACTTATTTGTCTCTGAATAGAGGGCTACCATAAGATTATTCGATCTTGAAGTGTTAGCTTCACGAAGATAAATGTTGTAAACTGATCTTCATTGAAAGAATTCCTCCGTGAACTGAGTAAGATGCAGTGATTCTGTGCTGTTTTTGTTGATGAATGACACTACCCTGAAATTCAAAATGCGTGCAGTCACAAAATTTAAGTAAAAGCAAAAGACGTATACGACTTACGAATGAAGAGTTCTTGGTTATTTCAGATAATTAAACAATATGTTAGGTTTGGACGGTTTAAAAGCTGATTGAGTATTAATTGCGTGGCTTATACTAATTAAAGCTATTGATATAAACGATGAACTCGGTGGATTTCTGGATAGCACATTTACAGTTAAACTATTTATAAATATATAAACATATTTCCCCATCTTGTTATCAGCTGTTTACTGGCTATTTTAGTTGGGATGAGTAAATTTAAATGTTTTGCTCTTGAAGGAGAAACTACATATTGTTTGATCTTAACAATATATTTTATTCATCTTAACTACTGGATATCTATATTTGCTTACATAGAAGTTTTCTCTCACAGGTATTTGCCTAGCAGGATATTATATTAGTACGTCTTATTCACAAAATAATACTTACCTGCAACTAAAATCAAACTTCAAATGTATTGTTTCTCTTTTAATAAAACTAATCAAGAATATGCAATTCATATATATTACTTGAAGTCGATAAATGAAATTAAATATCGCAATAAAGTTCATGAAATATAAGTTTTGATTAATTAGCTCTTAAAATATGAATAAAAATAAAGAAAATTACGATAGACCTGTTTTACAAAATGTAATTCCCGATTTTATTAGTTATAGATACGCACCTAATTACTGCCGGGGCAGACGTCCAGATAGCCAGAATAAAAACAACGGCAGTTTCGAATTACACTTCTTTTTTTTACAATGTTTATTAGCTGTTTTCAATTATTTTTAAAGTAATTTATTAACGTTTATAAAAATGTTATAATTGCTTTTGACGCTTTTGGGTGGTTTCTCTATTTGGAGAATTTAGATCTACTTGCCTTGTTTATCGTGGAAAGCTTCAAAAACACCGAGTTTGAAGTCATCGTTCAATGAGCTGATTCAGGTTTTCGCGTGGGTTATCTCTCGGGGAATTTTCTCTTTTTTCTGAATTCGTCACCATTTCCGCATGTGAGTTTTTGCTTTTTTGGACTTAAATTTCCGAAATTCTTATTAGGATTAAATCTGCAACTCCACCGTGATTTTGTTTACTCTACTGTAAGTTTTTTCATATAACGTGTTCTTTCACAATTCAACAATATATAATACTGCTCTCTGATGATTGACAAGTTTGGACTAAAAAGTACACTCATCTAATTTTGGCACGAAACACGTGTAAGGGATGAAAATTGTATTAGGAAAGAAATACTTTGAAGTGTATGAAGAGAGAATACAAATGAACCTCATTGAAATAAAAAAAATGAAGAGATTGTAAATGTTAATCAAAATTATAGGTTTAGATTGATTCCCTATGGTCAGTGGAATGTACACTTATATATATATATATATATATATATATATATATATATATATATATAAGTTAACAGATAGCCGATAGGCAATCACTGTTCATCACACTGTAATACACTTCAAACCATATCTAATATTACTAACACAGCCACATTAATCTTACTGATATGAGAAATTTCCAGAAGAAATTAATCATAATTTAAAATAATCTTTAAAACTGCCCATAAAACTGCGAGAAACAACACTTGTGATTTCTTTGATTTTACTAATAGAAAACAACGCGACATGTCTTTGCGTCATGCACTTGGAATATGATATGCGAGAAAACGCACTGTAATAACCGCTTGACACTTTGCAGTATTGTTACCTTGGCAATAGCATTAATAATTACTACGTGCTCATCATCAGTCAGTCAAGATCGATGCCATGTATTAATGAATTCAATAGTGGCGTGACATGACTTTTTGAAGCTATTAATTTAAAATGACAGCAATCAGCGAAAATAGAGAAAACAATTCATCTGCTATTCAAGGCATTCGTTGTTCACTTAGGTATCACCGACAAAAACGTCATATAATACACAGAACCGTACTTATTGTAGCAGATTTCCACATGTTCATAAATAAAAATCATCCCATTTATATACAGACTAATATTTATTTAGATTAAATAATGGGAGTGTACTATTTAGATTATTCGGACTACAACACTCCTCTTAGTTGTTATATTCTCAAAATTTCGATCCACGTGACCTTTGACCTTTTTTACAGTGAATATTTTCGACTTTGAGATTTTAATGCTTTAACTTTGGAATATTGATGTATTTGGCAACTTATACGGAATTTCGCAGTGATCTCTTTACGCTGGATATATTGTTCTAATTCTTGTCTAAAATATTAATTTAATATTAAAATAAATTATTAGCACCTCCACCCACAGAAATTCTGCCACTTAGACCTTAATGTTAACTCATGCTCCACATGTTACGCCACGTTTCTATGTGGACCATTCTAGTATGACTTTTCGGAGCCTTAAACCTAATGTTGTCTTCATCTGTGTTATTACTAATTATTAATTTAGCAAATAAAGGGTTCAGTTCGACATTCTGTATGGGTCTCCATGTTTGACATAACGATACTCAAGTTCAAATATTCGTTTCGTCAAGAGGTCAGCAACCTTTAGGCCGAAACTTTTTAAATATAAAAACTAATTTGATAATTCTAAAACGAATAATCCAAATCATACAAATTTTGAATCTTCATTACAAAAATACCCCCCAAAATAGTGAATTTATTTCTCAGATTATTAGACGGTTCTAAGTGGTATGCAGATTAACAATTCAACTAAAATAAAACTTTCATAATCAGGGTTTATAGGAAATAATTATTTAACCGATCATGGCAATATCACTACAGAAAAATGCACGTAAGTGTACACTAAAAGCATTAACCTGCGTCTAATAATTCGTTGTTTCTTTCTCTAGGCAAATGAATTAGAAGTGAAACGAATGATTTCAAATCTGCAATTACTAACCAGCAGAGCGTTACCACTGTCGACCAAGGACAGAGTCAATCATGCATGTACACGCAGTGTGCTGATGGGCGTAACTGTAACGTAGCCAAGTAGAGCCGAAGACAAGAGTTGCATGTATGAGAAATAGTATGATATCATGGATGTATAAGGTGAGTCTGAAAGACAGGCGTTGATCTGATTACCTTGGGGGAAGATAAAATAGGAGAGTATAAGTCGATTTTTGCAGAACTGTAGATTCGATAGTAGGGCCACGTTGAAAGAATGGATGGAAGTTAGTAGGTGTGTATGGTGCTGAAGAATTGCAATGCAATGTCAGCACACAGAGAAAAGGGCAATACATTTTGAAGGAATTGATAAGGATTGATTTGAGAGTAAGAGAAATAAAGAAAAACCTGGCAAAGGATAGGTTAGTGTGAAGGTCAATTTCGAAAAACGTTCTAATACATGGCATCACGTTGAATCGACGTATAACCGATGATGATGATGATGATGATGATGATGATGATGATGATTATGATTATGATTATGATGATGATGATGATGATGATTATGATGATGATGATTATGATGATGATGATGATGATGATGATGATGATGATGATGATGATGATGATGATGATGATGATGATGATGATGATGATGATGATGATCTACATACAATGTTATACTTCCATTTTCTTGTCTTTATATACGTGATATGCACATTGATATCAAAATAGCAGAAATAACAACATATAATCCGAATCTTATTCTCTACAAAGATACCACCGCAACAAATAAATTAATAAAATAATATGCTTATTTTACGCAAGACAGAACAGATGATTCCTCAATAACATTAAACTAAAGACAATGCATTAAATGGATTTCATGGAACATGAACTTTTTAAAAACGCGTGTTATATTAAGGTTTACATATATTTTTCTGGTGCTTATAATAGAAAATATTTACTTATTGATGGCAATTTAGAAGTTGTTTTTTTTATATTGAAACACACATTTTTTGATAAATGTTATGAACATGATTTATCCCGATATTCGGAAATATATTTAAACAATAATTTTCCAAAATGCTAGTAAATATAATCAAGAGGGTTATAAGTGCCCCATATATCATATATTTATTTGGCTATTCACTTAATAAGATGTGGATATTTTGAAAAAGATTGACATGAAAATGAATTATTGTAACATAAATTGTCTCTAGGTTCATATATATATATATATGACTCTTAAAAAATAATTCTTCCAGAATATAAGATTAGATAGCATCCCAGATCTCGAGAGAAAATTCTAATACGACAGTTAAAATGAAAATATGTACAGAATATATATGTATGTATAAAACAAACAAAAGGATAATTCAAATTTTAACATAGATGTGTT
>OY744515.1:224150737-224158237 GCA_963556195.1 Sepiola atlantica | reverse complement strand
CATTCACAGGTAACATGAATTGGAACAATACATTGAAGAAATTGCCAAGGCTGCTGCAAAGAAGGTGGATTCCCTCTACGCCTAACATTATCCTCTATCTATACATGGCCTCTATCCGCCCATGCATGGGGTATTGTTGCCATATCTGGGTTGATGCATCATCTGTTAGTCTCTCCCTATTACGCAAGGTTAAAAAAGAGTCGCAGATTTAAAATGTACCGAACTATCCACCAAACTCTCGCTTGTAACATCGCCGCAATGTTGCACCATTGTACATGTTTTGCAAGTACTTCAATAGATTTGTATCCGATGAACTTGCTGCTATAGTTCTCTTCTCAAAGTAAATACACTAAACCAACGCGACAATCATATTGAATGGATAGGACGTATCCTATCTATTCACTATGGAAGTCTACATATACCAGATAACCTTCTACTCCAATAGCTTCTTTGTTCGTGGTACCTGCCTCTGTAACTCCCTACCTGCCCCCTGTTTCTCCGACTGTTCCGGCATGCAGAAATTTAAAACTAATGTGAGCAAGCATATCGCTGAACAGCTCATCACTTAGGATAATCCCCAAAACTGTCACTATAATTTTCAGTAGTCCCATATGTTTATAATAGCGGCCTGCCTTGTTTGGGGTGAGCTCTGATAAAAAAAAATAATTAAATTGAAAAATATATTAAACGTTTCGTTAGATTTATAGATAGGGGTGAAATAGACCAGGATCGTTGATTAGTTATGAAGCACGATATTTTAAAGGAATAATTACATTGTGTCGAGCAGTCATGACATGCAGGCCCCAGTGTGATTTTGTACTCATGGTCAATGTACAATATTTTTTTTCAAAGTAAAAAATTATCTCAGCGACTGATTACCTATTCTAAAATAAATAAACAAGATCTGCATTGGTTATATTGAGAATGTCCGAGGGCCAAGGAAAACACCGAGTTGTTTTTTCAGCTAGGAGAAATGAATTCTACGATTGTTGCGCCGTTGCACCTCGAGATGAATCAAGTAGACAAAGAAATATTACGCAGAACCAACACCTTTTAAGTAGCGTTTCAAAATATCAACAAACCGTGCAAATAACGACAAAGATATCAGAAAATATATGACATCTTATGAACCATATAATTGTCATAATGTATGAAGATATACCTCCCAAATTGTTTAGTATCAGTAGATTTATGAGCGGTAATCTTCTAAAATATACACCCCGTATCTGATTAACTGACACAGGAATCTGAAAAAATAGACTTTCCGTCTAATGGATGTTTATTTTCACTGCTGGACAATGTCTTGTTTTAAACAACGCTTACTCAAATTAACCTTCGTTGCAGATAATTAAATAATAAAAGGGGCGGCATTTCACCGTAAGTTTCAAGGACATCTTTAACAGTTTCGATATTCTAGTTGAAACCTGATGCGAACTTGCATTGGATCGACCGTGATGTGGATTGCTAATAAATGGGTCAAGTCTGCTGAACAGCTACGCACTTCAATTAACGAAACTTATTTCCTTAACCAGCCGTACACCAGCCAAAACAGTACAGAATGGAGAGATCTTGAAAAGAATCGAAGTGAGATCTGACCGGCAAATTTACAGACTAACACTCGATATATATATATATATATATATATATATATATATATATATATATATATATACATATATATAGGTTCTTTCTACTAAAAGTTTTACTTTTAGTTTCTTACTTTTGTTTTGGTTAAGTATCATCAATATGGCGCAGCACTATCCTTATACCTCACTGTTAAGGTCGCACATTTAACTTGATGCGACCACTGACATTACTGCGTGAGTTGGAAGGACACATATTCATTTCTACAATATACTAAGTTCACAAGGGGATTCTATTTGATGAGATAGAATCTTACATATTCACTATAGAGAAATTTATATTCTAAATCAGAGTGTTTAAAAATGAGACAAATAATACATGTTTAATAAATATGTGTATCCCCTACAGATGTACATGTTTAACTTACGTTAACACTTGTAAATGTGGATGTATGCGTCTAGCGCGATGCCCACACTACACGAACGTCGTACTTTACACCTAATATACAATCTTGTAGCTAACACCCCTACCTTAGACATGTAGTATATGTTTAGTTTAATTTTGTTTCATGGAAAGGAAGTAAAACGAGGGTCGACGCTCAATGTAGAAACATTCAGATACCAGCGAATCTTGTGAAATCTTCACAATAAATATTAGACGTCAATTACTATATATACCTTGAATTACAGTTTCTTCTTAGTATTTGTAAGACATTTTAGTCAGTAAAATACAGGCACAACTTACCATTTGAAAATTAACATATGTCAGATCTGCATTGAATGTTATCCATAGTCTTATGGCACCAATAAAGCAAGATTCCGGGATGATCATTTCGTGTTAGAATAAAACAAATAATGTATGCTCAATATGTATCACGAACGTTTTCGATTTTTCGTCGAATCATTGTCACATCACAAAAAACAAATGAACGAAAAACTAGAGAATAGAAAAGAATTTGAAAAGGCAGCAAGACCGTTCACATGAAGTCAGTTAGGCACCCTATGAAAGGACTCGTTATAATTAAAAATCAGAATTCTGTTACTTTTAACAATGTTGTTTAAATAAAATAATGTTGCATAAAAATACAAACACACATATATATATATATATATATATATATACGGTTTTCAGACTGACGTGTCCAATGCGAAAAAACACAGAACTGTACTCGGGATCTGTATATATCTGAAAACATGAAGGGTAAAATTACCGTTTTAAATATAGATAAAGGAATACTTCTCATAGGAGCTAATGTATATTTTGTTCCTAAATAAACAATAAATAGTTGCGTTTCTTCTGTAACTTTCAACTAGAAAACTAAACTTGACAAATCATGAGCATTGATTGTGTTGCCATAAACAATTTATTTCTCTGGATGTCATCATGGGGACATTCCTGATGAAAGACTTGTGCAAGAAAAAGCAATTTGCAAAAATGATGAAAAGAATAAAACAAATTCTGTAAATCTAGAGAGTTTTTCTGTCACACAGTTTACACGAAAAACACATCTGTTTTTGTCATCCAGATATCACTGGTAACAACTGGTGTTTATAATCCTTGAGGATAAGAAATAATAACAAGCCCTTTACCTCAAAGCGAGGTATTGAGGAAGCGTCCTCATGTCTTATTTACCCATTCAAGCCATCTGCTGCAGTTGTTTTTAGTGTCATAAAAGTATGCTTAATTATATTTACACTATTTCCGTTGGAAGAGTCCACAAAATATTGTAATCAGCAACGGCTATTTTTAGAGAGTTTTCGGAAAAATCAGCTCCAATCTGTTATGTTTCATACTAATGTAGTTTAACTCTCAATGTCCGTCTATAAAATATAGGTTGCGATCGGTCTTTAGAACACCTTTGTACACGGCAGTCTTTAATATACCTTAGTTTACAACATCTTTAGTAGACCTTTGTTTACGACAGTCTTTAGTGCACCTTAGTTCACGACAGTCTTTAGTGCACCTTGTTCACGACATATTTAGTGCACCTTAGTATACGACACTCTTTAGTACACCTTATTTCGTGACATCTTTAGTGCACCTTAGTTTACGACAGTCTTTAGTACACCTTAGTTTACGATAGTATTTAGTGCACCTTAGCTTACGACAGTCTTTAGTACATCTTAGTTTACGAAAGTCTTTTTTGCACCTTAGTTTACGACAGTCTTTAATACAGATCCGTTCACAACTGCCGGTAGTTTTGGACGACAACAATATTTACATGCTATTCATTTATAAATCTCTATCGGATATACTTGGCATTGATTGGAATGAAAATAAGAGACAATTAATGTGAATGTTATTTTTTGTAACACGCTTTACTGAAATACACCATAAATTTACATTGTCCTTATATTAACACTAATACATTACCATGAAGTTACAATGTTTTTAGTCACCAATTTGGTGTGTAATTATTCCATATGAACGCGTACATGGATATATCTCATAATGAGATCCAACGTGGAATGTTACCCTTGATGTGGTATTTTATCTTGAGCTATGTTGATAATCTAATTACATTGCCGGAAAACTGTGAGAAAAACACCAACACTTTTGTAGTATACAAGACACAATTAGATCTGTTGGATCACCGATTGAGCTCGTGTTAAATTGTTTTAATCTGGAAAAGTCAGTTTGAATAGCCAATTAAATAGAAAAAATAGAAAACACAACACTTTAAACTAGGCTGTCTGCTCGCTAAGACGTTAGTTCACTCTCCGATTTCCAGACAATGCGTAGTGATCACATCGATGGATGACTTTCGTATCTGGATTTGAACCGTGTGACCGACAGGTATTGTCTCCATCCCATACTGATGAGTGTAGGTTCGGCATGAAACACCTGTACATATGGGTTAATTTTAAACATATTACTTATAAATAATTATATATATTTGTCTAATACATCAAAGCGTGTCCGCAGTCCCCTAATGACAAAGACATTTTAAAAAAATACTTCGCCGTAACAAGACAACACGAAGTTTCTAGTGATATCATGTCACGGAAAAAAAGTAAAAAAATACTTCGCCGTAAAAAGACAACACGAAGTTTCTAGTGATATCATGTATCGGAAAAAAATCTTACTATTTCCTGAGGAAAACTTTTTAAAGTAGAAGCCTAGTTGAATTTAAATGAATAAATATTTACTTAAAACATAATTTATGCGGTGTTTTGTCTCAAAACACAATTTCTGATCCATAATTCGTCATGAGATACACATTTAAAAAACTTCACCGTTACAAGACAATATATATATATATATATATATATATATATATAATATCATTCTCTGTTTCTATTTCTTAGGTTTTCTATCGAACTACGGGTTACATGGGGAGATATTCACTTTTATTTATAATGGACTATTCATATATTTTTATTGTAGCTTTTTTAGTACCTATGACTGTTAATAAACATAGAGAAGGGAGACAGAGAGAGATGTGAGTTATAAATCAGTATAAAATAAGACTGTGAGTTCAACAAATAGAGTGAGCAAGGAAAAAGTGACCCACTTTGTGAGATAATTGTAAGTTATGGTTAATTAGACCGACTTAAAATGTATTTAAAAAACATAACTCAATCCACAAACCTAGGAATATTTTAGCTTTGTTTTGAGTGACGTAAATATATAAGTATAAAGGCTACAGGAAACCAAACATCGATTATCCAAATTTACGTATAATTATAGATGGATATACAATAAAATATACGGCATTAAATAACCCACACGTGTTAATGTGTATTTAAACCACCATTCCTATCAGCTTAATTGTTGGTATTGCTATCATTGCCTGAGTTATACGTGTAAGGACAGCAGGCTTTGCTTTCATATAAAAACATTGATATCAACATGTCTACGACAACTGAGAGACGAAATACCAGTATATATATGGCAATAAGCAACATGTTTTACAAGTCTGGCTATACAGGCATTTGGTTAAACACTCGACAGTTTTATATTTTCCACGGCTTACTCTACAGCTTAAAAGTTCAGTATCCTCACCGCCCAGAGTACAAGCATCTACAGTTTCTGAGTCTTCTTAAGTACCCTTAACAATTTCTAATTCACTGCATATGTTCATGTTATTTTTTGTGTTTCCTTTGATCAAGCATTCTTGACTACTTGACGCGGAGATAGTTCTTTTTGGGTGAACTTTATTATCCAACATGAGAGTTATTTTTGTGTTTTTCTAACGTCTGTTTTGCATTGCTAATATTGCTTATTAAATAAATAAACGTGCTTTATTAGCGGTTAAATTAAACCGAAATGTGTGCATGCTTATTCGATTCTAATTACCATCCTAGTATTAGAAAAACAGAACATATATTCAAAGCACATGTTCATGAGGCTGTTTAGATGAATATCTTCGCTTTCGAGATTTCTTAAAATATAACTTGCGTTTTAAGTAGGTAAACGGAATGAATACTCACTATAAACTGATTAAATGAAGATCGCAGTTAATGTATGATTTTCTGAAAAAAAATTCTGAAAAAAAGAGTGACTTACTTTAATTTATTCATGTACTATTTAAAAAGACAATTTGTTTCCATTCGATGCACGCTTAAATTCGTACCGGTGTTTGCGTATTGTAGCAGGCTGATGAAAGACGGAAAGTCGTCTGAAAAGATATTACTTCTCATCTAAACAATTTTTTTTTAAACAATATATTATATAATATATAGTTGTAATGTTCAAAATCATACCGGACCAGATTAATAAATACAAGACTAACTTTTCTGTATTTAATTGTTTTCGTTTATTGTCTCACATTATCCACTCAAAGGTGTATATCACACACACACGAATACACACACACACACACACTCACACACATATATATATATGGGTAGAGAAAAGGATAAAATAATCCGACGGGATGAAATCAAAAATGGAACAGTGGAAGACCCATAAGCTCAACGTTTCGCCCGATGTCATGTGGGCTTTTACAAGAGCGGATGAAAAGAAGGGAAGGTCATATAATTGGGGAATATATATAGTGGTAGGGTTTGAATGGAGGGAAATATATGCAAATATGTAAAGTGTCAGAAATACGTGTGAAAAATGTCAGCATATATTTATACATACATATATTATTATTTCATTTTTTTAAATACATATATGTATGCATAAATAAACCTGTAATTTCAAATGTACATAGTAATATAAAAAAGAAAGAGAAACTAGAGAGCAGATAGGGCGCAAAAAGAAAAAGAAAAAAGAAGAAAAAAAGAAAAAAGAATAATATTCAGGGAATCCTCCAGTGTCTAGACGTATCTTATTTTCGTTTTTCATATATATATATATATATATATATATATATATATATATATATATATATATATATATATATATATATATATATATATATATATATTACTTGAGGTATATACGTATAATATTATAAGGAGAAATAATATAATGCCAAACCAGTTTCAGTATTTACTTAAACAGGTATTGATACATTAGTAGGGAGTATTAGTAAAATATGAACATTTATTTAGTTAACAGACACGTCCGTGTTTCATCCCTGCAAGTTACGTAAGGCTAAGTTATTTATTATTATTATAATTATTATTATTATTATCGCTGTGGTTGTTGTTGTCATTATTATTAGTAGTAATTATAATAAAAATAAAACTAATAGTTTGTATTTCGCTCGATTATTCATTTTTAATACAAATCTACAGGCTACAATCGTTCGCACTTGGTGTCGTAAACTATAAAAGCAACAATCAACTCAGGATTCAAACAAGTTATATGACTTGCCGCTGCTTAAAATCAATGTTCGCCTCTTTTTATTTTTTCACTTTTCTCTTCTGTTTATACTTATTATCATGGAAACACAATGGGCTTACTTAATTGTTAGAATTTCCCAGCGAAAATAGCGTATTAACCGCGATGGTTAGACTTATT
>OY744515.1:224135737-224145737 GCA_963556195.1 Sepiola atlantica | reverse complement strand
AAGTAAATAAATATTATACACTTAATCCTGTCTATTAGAATATTAAAAAGTAAGCATGTCCTCCGTTTATCCCAGCCGTTCTATCGGGTGTCTTGAATGTATCCTTGTAACTTTACAATGCTGAATCAGGAGTACTCCGGTTAGTCTACCTTTATTGTACATGATTTTTTGATCGCGCTAGAATTATTTCGGTCAGTATCCATTTTGTTCCGAGACCCATGGAGACGTTTGTCAGTCAGATTGCTGAATAACATTTATGTTCATTTTTTTTTCTTCTTAAAAAAAGGCATACTTATTGGGGGATCAGATCCCCAATGCGCAATTTTATAAACGGATTGGAGAGAAGAAATCTTCGTAGCTAAGCAATGCATGTCAATATAAGTTGGATTTCATTCGAAGAACAGCATCGTTTTCATATTCCCGATTGGCTCAGTAAAAGAAACAAAACGGAATGATTAACTCGTAGATTAATACGGAAGCAGAGAACAGCCATTACAGTGGAACACGGAAGAAAAAAACTAAACTGAAGTTTAAGAGACTCACTTAACCTGCAACTCCATTACAACGACGACAATATGCAAAGGCGATTGTTTTCTTTTCCTTTAGAACAAATGGCATTACCGTTTCGATAGCAAATCTATTATAATCCAAAGAAGATTTATGGTAAGATTTAAAAGAACAAAAGAGTAACCAAACAATAATTACAGGAAACATAAATAAAAATAAACAAAACGGCAATCTTTTTCGTATATTCGTTTAAAACGTTATTTTATTTTTGTAAATCCAAAATAAAACCGTTTTTAAAGCTGCATTTCATTTTGATCCTCTTCAATACGCAATGCAGTAGACTAATCTTGGGTATTTCTTTTTACCTAGTTCAAAGTTAAAGCGTGTCTCAACAATTTTCTTTGGAAATCTGGCGACTCCTACGTGTATTCCGTCGCTCATCTCGTAAAAACGAAAGCACCTTTGACTTGCACACAACTTGCTCACACACATAAAACACACACAAACATGTGCACACGCATATATATAACTATCATTATACACATCGTCTACGACCCAACGTAGCAAGACCAAGCGCGATTCGATACCGATATATATATATATATATATATATATATATATATATATTTATATATATATATAAACAAGTAAACGATCGGTACAGACCTTGTGCAAAATAAAATATCACTTGAGTTATAAGTTCTAAAAACAGTTTTATTTACTACAATAAAGTGTATTATTTATTTCTTAAGCAATGGCTTTTCAAAGAATAATATCTCGTAGTCAAAGGTGAGCAAGCAGTTTAGTTGGTAAAGATGAAATTGCCAGAAGTGAACATTTGAAAAGATATGAAATAAAAATTATATAAAATATAAAATATAACCTATAATATACTATCATAGTGTGTAGAAGCCGAATTAAAGTAAGGTAAGGTAGGGAAAACATTGCATCTGAAGTTGTACAAATCTGTTAGAAGTTGTGGATAGGCAAACACCATTAAATGGCTCAGACGATCCGCTCAGTTCGTAACAATTGCTGCTGTGTACGTTTATAATGTCAATTTGGGTAAACTTCCATATACTTTATTGAGAGAGTATTTTTTATTTATTCAAATCAAAATGAAATGATAAGTCGCAATTTTAATGTAACTATCTTACCGTAAGAAAAGCGAACAATGTGAGAGAAGTAGGGGGGAGTAAAAATGTACAACAAAAAGTGCAAGGGAACAGCAAACATACAATTTAGAATCAGACGTAAAAGGAAATGGGTTTTAAAAATAGATAAGCAGCAGTGAACGAATAAGTGAGACAGCTAGTTGAAAGCTATGGGGGTCGAAAAGTAAATGAATAGTGTCAGAGTGTTTGTTGGCCTAAACGAAGGGTCTAAATAAGGAGAGCGAAAGTAAACGTGGACACTAAGTCCAGATGTTAGGGTTAATATTTGATTAATTAATATTAGGAGAGGCTAGGATTTAGACTTGGTTGCGGGATTAGGGAAGAAACACTAAAAGCAAAATTAGAAGAAAAAAAAGAAAAATAGAAAAAATGTTTTCTGTTTTAAAAGTGTGTTATTCTGTTTTTCACCGGTTAAAGCAAGTTTTTAGAACTAGAATGTTGTCAGGTAAATTTTTCGTTGAATTATCCACATTTCCTTTTTTAGGTTCCCCAACAACAGCCTTCATATACTTTGTTGCCAGTTGTAGCGTTCATTTTTAGGTGCTCCAGAATATTATCCTGTTTTGAGGCCATTTTAAGAGTTTTCGCAAATTGTTGTAGGTTCTAGTTTTGGTGGCCCTGTTAAGAGTGCGTAATAAAAACACGAACACGGGGTTTTTGTAAAACAAATATATTAAAAAATATATAATAACACAGAGAAACAAGAGTGGTTGTACAGTATAGACTGAAGTGTAATCACCACTGAGAAGCATATGCTTCCAGTATTTATTGAGACGAAAAGAGTCAAAATGTTTATTATATGTAAGGTACCATAAGAGGTACAAAATGGGAAGGTTCATAAGGGTTATAGATTAACGTTAAACGATTAACAGATTGAAGTTAAACAGTTGAATATTGATTTTGAGGATAGAAAGAGGGAAGTTTACTTCTATTAAAATACTGATAACGAGATAAATGGGTTTAGAAACGTGCAATGCCCTTTTAAAAAAGGACTGAACTTAATGATGCCGGTTTTACGTGTGATATTCAGTAGGTGTTTAAAAATACCATGTTGATAAATTGTGTTAAGTGATTTTTAATGTAAGGCATGTGAAGTGAGTTGTTATAGTTCTAGTATTCTGTCTGCTGAGAAGGCTTGATTATTCGATTGAGGAGGTGTGTAAGTTGGGGGTATGAAATTTATTTATTTAAATTGTCCTTCATGTCTGCATGCCGAGAGTCATTTGTTTTTAAAATTGATAATATTTTAACGCTTGGCAGCAGTGATTATCATAACAGCTTCCAATGTAGAAAGTTGACAGACCCTAGATCTTAACTTTAATTTGTTCGAGATCGACATATGAAAAAAGTAAGATTAACATTTACGTTTAAAATGTTTGATTAAATTAATTAGATAGGCCCTTGTTATTTTGTCGTTAATTTTTATTAAAACGGAAACTGTGGGTGGTTATGCGATTTTGTATTGGAACGAACTAGCTCCTATGTTATTATGTATTCTATATGAAGTGAGTATTGTATAAAGTGTGTTAATTATTGTAGTAGATGTGTCGAACGTCTGCATGCTTGAGTTCTGATAAAAAGCTAAGATAAACTTATTTGACGAGGACGCTAAATGAGGTCGGGCAGTTTGAGCTTAATTGTCATTAACTAGTAAAGAACGATGGTCGATGCTTGGAGTAATATTTTTGGTAAGTTGATGCGGTAAGGGTTGAAAATGTGAAGTCATATCCGGTAGGGGAATTCCCTTTATACTGGTGCTACTTAGTTTATTATCGTTGCGAGGAAATTGCTTCATAGTACAGGCGTATACTACGTATTTCTGTACGCAATCATTGATTAACGGGATTTTTTTAAATTTATAGCAGTTACAATTATTAGTAGAGGCTACTGTAGGTACAGTGTTGGCGTGGATTTAATTTTCATATTGTTACAAGTTATTATAGTGTGTTCTATGGTAGGCATTGTAAAATAAGTGATGTATATATATTTTCTCTTCGTTAAACTGCTATATATATGCGGATCCATTAAAATATGTTTTATACTTTAAAAGAATTTTCTAGGAATATAAGTGTATACATTACTCTTATAGGGTGGGTTAAACCAAAAGTTGTTATTTCTCCTAAGTCGTTTATGTGGTCTAAGTTTTTAAGGGTTATATTTTTGCCATTGTTACTAGGGTTGCTAGATCCGTTTTTCGTAGCTATTATATTCTTTTTTGTTCTATCTTTTACTGCCATGCTGTGTATAATTATGATCTAAGGTTATTTTCCCGTTTAATGGAGTTATGTTTATATGTAATTCTTTCATTGTTACCGTAGTTAAGTAGAGCGTTATTGACGAAATTCGGATTTTTGTCGAAAAATAATTTATTAGCAGATACGTTTTTTTTTTTAAACGTATCTGCTAATAAATTATTTTCCGACAAACTTTCTTAATGGTGGTATAGTATCGTCAATGTATCTCTCTTAAAACAAAAAAGTCTGTCATCTCTGTACAGTCTTCAATATAAATACTCCAACTAACCTTGGAGTTTCCGTAGTAAGTATAGACTTACCAAGTCAGTGACGGAAACAAAGTCTGATGATCCCATTATAATGTTATATTTATTAAGTGTGATTTGTTCTGGTCCCAAGTTTATTATCGAACTGTAAAAGTGATCTGGTATTATTAATCGAATTTCCATATCAGTATGATCAGAGTTGTGTTTGGAAAAAATAAGTTCTTTATCCAAAAATAACGTGGAGATGGATTGCTAATATTTATCAATAGCGAAATTAATGCAATGAAAATTTAAATTCGATGTGTCCTAAAGATATCGGAACAAATGAGTCACCTCATCAGACGATTGTCATAGAGAAAACGAGATTTTTTATTAACGTCGGGGCTGATTCTATCTCGGATTTGTTTACTAATAATGCCTAAATCAGATTTAGACGGGCAAAGTAATCTAATAGATAGATTAACCTGAAAACGTATCTCATGGCCTTCAAAGTAAATCACGGGGTTGCCGGAGTAAACATCTCAGCGTAGTTAAATATATTGTCGTCTGGAACAATTACATCAGGGTGCAATTTTATCATTTGAGTAAAGTTATTCATTTTCTTGACAATTGAGTTGCAATCTGTTTTCTATATTTTTAAATGTAATACTTTGGGGAGGTCGAAAAAGGCGTATTCAAAATCATTGAAGTGCCCATTTTGCGTGGGGAAAGAGGATATTTACAAACGGCGTTCGAAATGGATTTTACCTCATATCAAATCGGATTCAACGATCTTTTATGGTACCTTCATCTTTGACATTTGACCTATATTTTCTTTTTACATTTTACATACTTTTTATGTCATATCTTTTAAAATTCTAACCTTTGGTTATTTCCCCATTACCAAATAATCTGCTGGCTCTCCTCTGACGATAAGCTGTTATTCTTTGAGAATCCATGGTTTAAGGAATGAATAATAACATGAATTTATTTAAAACCGTAGTTTTTAACAACTGATGAGTTAATAGATATTGTATTTTGTACAATTGTGTTCCTATCCGTTACTTTTTTATATAATTGCACTATGTCGTATATCGAGCATCAATATTTTATGATAGGTTTTGCCCAAAGTATAAAATAGTTATATTACAAATTTAATGTGATTGCGAAATAAAATCGATCAGAAAGCAACTCGTAATCAAGTAAGCTATTTACATCTTTAATGTATACTTTAAAAAAATTCTTTGTAACCTTTCAAATAGGAATCTTTTGACTGTAGAATAGAAAATCGTATCAAGTTTTTAAATCATTATCACATCCGCAGGTCTAAACGTATCGACAGTCTCGGAAGCTATTTAATGCAATTATGTCATAAATATTAATATTCACAACATGATCTTACGAAATTCATAACTTGCTTTTAAGAAACATTTTATGAAATTTAACTTTCAAAATACTATTTTCTTTAATAATAATTTCCTCATAGAGATGCCATACTATCTTTGTCAATAATTTATTAATCACCATTTCATAATAAATGAAATTTCTTTTCATATGTGTGTATACTCGTATTATGTTTAGGCGTATTAAGTAATTAAGGCGATCTCCCTCTACCGGGATAAAAAACATTTTAACACCTGCCAGTAACCCATACAACTATACAGCCAACATTCGCCCATGCCCATAAATGGCGTATGTTTGCACAGCCGGGCTGGTGCAGCAATCACTAGTCCCGCTCTCTTAGACTAGGTTGAAAATGTAGTACTTAACCTAATACGTCACGCGCTGCTTTCCTAGTTCCAGCCCTTGTTCTATCGTCGCAATGTTGCAACCCTGTACTTATTCAACAAGCACTTCCACGGAATGTTCTCTGACGGACTCATTACACTTGTACCCTATCAACGTAAATCCCGTTACTAACCCGACTTGAAGCACAAGTCTACCTCTTTACTGTAAATGTTCCTAGATGCCGGAGGACTTTCTACCCTAATAGCTTATGTCCTTGGACTGCTTGCAGTTGTAATTCCTTCCCGGTTTCCTATTTTCCCGACTGTACCAACATGCAGCATCTTTTATGTGACGCGATATTACTTTTCTTAGACAAATCCCCACTACGGATACCTTGGTAATATTCCTTGTTTTGGGTGAATAACATTCAATCAATTGTTTAAAATATATATTGCTCTCTAAAAAATAAATAATCGTGTTATAGATTTAAGTCTCGACGTCTTTGTGCCAAGATTTTCCCAGTGCAATGAGATCTAGTAAAAAGTGTAGAATAAAAAAGGCATCTTCTATATGTGTCGACATAATCAAAAGCCAGACAGAATAAAAAAGTGCGTCGATCTATCTTTCTCTATTCAGTAGCATATTGATCACGTGGCCCTTTACCACATATTGTCAGCTCGAATCATATGAAAGTGTATCGATTGCTGACAGCCTATGGTCGCCTCTCGTCTGATTAAACGCCCCGCCATCTTTTGTAGCGAGAATATTCGAGTGAGTTAATTGAATGATGGGGTTGTTGTGTCTCTTCACTATGTGACACGACTTCATGACACGTGCAAGGCAGCCGCCATCAGGTGAGAAAAGTTAAACAAATATTACCGTTGCCGCCTCGTCTTTTATGGGCGAAGTAAAAGAAGTAACTTTTTGTCCTTCTGTTTTCTTCTTTTTGTTTCCTTCGTTCTTATGTTGTTCTTAGAGGAAATCAATAGGAAGATTCTTTATGAATCTCCCTGTGTCATATAGTATACGATGATGCCTACATTACTGTCTACGTGTTCGTCTTGTATGCTAGCGTTGAATATAGGCTCTCGCCATTCTTTTATCGGGATAGATTATTTCAAAATCGTCTCGAACAAGGCGATGATGATTTTTTTTCTGTAAAATTCGCCAATATTATATCCATTTTTGATTAACAATGAGTCGCTTTTCGTTAACTCTAAACAGAGTGTATACACGCTTTACCTATCAGCATATTACATTAAATATTTCTATTCTATAAAAGTAAATATTAAAATACATTCTGATGGTGCGATAGATGGCCACAGAGGTCATAACATATTAATAATACCTAATGACACTGTAAGCTTCATCTACATTGAACACCAAACATTTGTTACTCAAATCTGCCTTACATTAATAATAATGACAAACCAGATTTTCTCAAGTAATTTTGAAAGCTTAGCCGTGTGCAAGCAAGGTGCAAACGTTTCGAATACAGATATCCATTCGAAATTAAGACATCCAATGATACCTGTAATACAGAGAAGCAATACATTTTATATCCATCATGTTTATATTAAAAAAATAAAATATTGAAAAACAACAACAATATAGTCACATTAGAATCTAAGTTATGTATTACTTTAAAAAATAAAGTATCATAACATCTTCTGAATCATTAGAATAATACATATAACTTACACAGTAGTAAATATCTCCTCGTCTCTATCTCTCTTTATCTCCTAAAATCATGAAAAATAATGCAAACATGATATTTTAGCAGTACAATTAGTGCACAAATAATGTTCATTATATATATATATATATATATATATATATATATATTAACAATATTTAAGTAAAAAAAAAATATTTTTGACCGACAGACACTAGTATATCTTGCTTTTCACAGTCATCATTGTAGGAGAAGTGATAATTACTGTTTAAAAGAATTCAATCTAGGTAAAAAAAAAGTCACTGCTGACTCTGCAGCTCGGTAACTTTCCTTAGAGTCACCAACAATCAGCATGATAAATTAAAAGGAATTGAGATCTACACGGTGATTCATAAGTCAGTTAGTTATTTATTTTTTAAATTCTAAAGTTATAACGGTAATACAAAACAGAAAGTTTATTCAACAAATTCATAGATGGGAGTTTAAAATTACAGCAGATGTTACAAAATGTCCACCTTTGTTCTGCATGCATAGCTCCATTCTTTTTTGCAAGGCATTTACGACTCTTTGTAGAATACTTGATTGATTATGAAATAAATACATATAGAACAAATATATAAACGAACAAATTTAAAATAACAAATAGCAGTAATTAGAAAGTAAGATAACAATTATCCAAAAGTCATAGTATGTTTGTGCTTCATATGGTAATCATTTTAAATAGCTAAGTGTAGTAACTTATGAATCACCCTGTATATTATCATGGCAACAGATGAACAGAGGAAGCACGTCATATGGTGTCCAACCTACGGTGTATGTTTATATATATATATATATATATATATATATATATATATATATATATATATATATATGTTTGAACCGATCAAATTCAGTTTGTGTACGTTAAATCTTTATGTATTCTTCGAAAAACGTTGGTTTGTATGCGTGCCCCAGGAAAGATGACACGCATTTAATCATTACGAAATTTCACAACCATTTATTCAATCCAATCATGTGGTACATATTAATCCCAGTCTATGTTTGTCTTGTACACCAGCTTTTGCTCATAAATCTCCAGCAGTCATTATTGTATTGTCGTTAATGGTAATTCGGACACACGTTTGTGTAACTTTCGACTCAGTAGTAGGTGTTATATTGAAAAGGCTTCAAACTCACTTGAACCTAACCTTCGATCTATTAATCTGAAACGTTATTCCGGAAATAATCTCTATCTTAACAAAACTAAGGTTATTCTTGGTTTGAATTTTCTCATGGCAGTCAATTCAGAACAGGGGCAAGGGAGGAGTGTGATATTTGTTTGGATTGAAGGAAGAATTGTGAATTTTATGAACACTTCTATGAGTGAAACTTCCAGCCATCCCCCTTATGTCCGACTATCATGAAAATAGTCGACACGTTATAGACCTTCTAACAGTGAACATTAAATCGCCCGAAAGCGTTATGACAGTTTGACATCGTGATGGTTTAATGAAAGCATCGAGTATTCCGTGTTCTAAAAATCTTTAGATAACCAATATTTAAAAATATATCTTCATAACTCAAACTGAATATGTCTTCATCAATTGCTTGAGAGCCAGAATACCTTGCTTTTGCGCCTAAGCTTTCATCTAAGCGAGAAATCGCTTTCTTAACAATATTTGTCACAGACGTAAAAGTTAGTTTCTGAATGATAACGTTACACAAAATGTAAAGGTAGGTGAGGAAATTTCGTTTTTCTTTTGTTCATCGAATCATGTCTAACAAGCGTGGCCGGCCCGTGTTAGCACTTTCCGAATTAACTATTGCCGGTACTTTTACATATTTCTCTGAACGAAAACTATCGATTAAACAAATTGGAAATCTAGCTTATACCGATTATTTTTTTCTGTTTTGAATCTATGGGGAAAGGTACAAGACCGACTCACTCTGTAATCTGATCGTCTTTTATTTTGACCAATACCCTTGGCCCGACACGATGGCAGACTGGATAAAGATAGGCAATCTACTTTTTCCAAAATTACATTTCACCCTGCAGCTGTGTCAGCAATATTCTTGCTCTAACAATTATCAGCCAGACGGAAAGTTTACACACTCAGACACAAAAAAACATACACAGACGCATATATATATATATATATATATATATATATATATATATATATATGTATATATATATATGTATATATATATATGTATATATATATGTATATATGTATATATATATATATATATATATGTATATATATATATATATATATAGGTATATATATGTATATATATATATATATATATATATATATACATGTATATATATATGTATATATATACAGGGTGCATCAGGTATATGAGAACATCGCGTAATGTCGTTATTGTTACGTTATATTAATTATTTTTATTCTTTTTTTGCAGATAATGAAAAATGGCAGATAATAA
>OY744515.1:224038237-224130737 GCA_963556195.1 Sepiola atlantica | reverse complement strand
TATTTACTTATCTTTGTTATCCCCATCTTCTCTAGTGTTATTCTTCAATTTTTCAAAGTGAAATGGAACTAGGTAATATATATTTATTATAAATACCACATTACCAAATCTTATCTTCTGACAAGAATAGTTTTATCTTTGAAAAACCATGGTTTAAGGATTAATGTAACTCCTTCTATATGAACTTTCGATGTAATGAAATTTGTATTAATTTTGTGTAACTTTATATAATTTCATGCAGTTTTTTATGTTTATCTTTCTGTCTTTAAAATTGATTGCTTTATCGCGATAGATCACCTTACGATACTTCACCTATTGTTCATTCTATTATCATTAGTATATATATATATATATATATATGTATATGTGGGGGGGGTGTTTGTGTATATATATACATATATATATATATATATATATATATATATATATATATATATATATATAGTCTCGGAAGTTTCTCAACCATTAAAACTATATTAAAAAAAATATATATAGTCCCAAGTTTTCCAGTGGAAAATCACTCATGTAAGTCAATTTATTTTTTACAGTTATTATATTAGTTTTTTTCTAACACTATTTTATATATATATATAAAATGCATACCATGCATATATATATATATATATATATATATATATATATATATATATATATATATATATGCATGGTACTTGCTAAAATACTCTTATGGGTACGTGTAGATAATGTAGAGACACTATTCAGCTTTAAAATAATTAGAATAATACGCATCAGAATATGATGCAAATACGAAAGCTATGTAAACATAGATGTTACACCGCTTAAGTTATGGGCTGGAAACCAGAATAGCCATTGTTAACTATACGTTGTATACGTTGTTACATAAGTTACTATTTTATATTAGAGTTCATACCTTTCAAGCAATATTAATGTGCAAATGACGACAATAGTCCCTACATTATTTGAAGGCAATACTACACGACAATTGTATCTATTGGATCAATTAACCCTCTTTACATTATATGTACCAATAAACCCTCTTTACATTTTATGTACCAATTAGCCTAGCGATTAACGTGAATAGAACTGTTCATTGAAAGGAAGTTATACGTCAATGTCCATATTTTTTCAATCCGCATCCCTTTACATTGGAATGGACTTCTTGAAGATGTAGTAAATGTGCCAACGACGAAGCAATTCAAAGCGAAATTAGTGCTGGACCACTTTATTCCCTTCTGTGTAAATTGCTACCTCGATTCCCTACATGGCAACTGAAGGATGCTAATTTTATATGTTGCCACATTGAGTTAACATTGAATAAACATTAATAAAGATAAAAACGGCATACAAATAATTATGAGTTCAGTATCTTTACGTATACGTATAGAAGCCTAACAAAACCCTAAACAGTATAATTTATTCGTTCGTTAATTAAAATGTGATTTTATTTGTTTTTTTAATTGCACTAGGGAATGTACACAGTTTTATAAACTAGTGTCCTGGTCCGTTTCCATTCTCTATTACATTTAAAAAATATATTTAAGAAGATGTTGCATATTAGACGTTTACATATGTAAAATAATTCGTACTTTCTTTATGACTGAACCTTTTCAGTACTGTTTTCACTATACAGCTTGTGTTGAAATTAACACAGTATTATTAAGTACTCTCATTTTTATACTGAAATATAATTCACACCTGAAATCAATATGCAAAACTGTGTATAAGGTGATTTTATTTGGAATTATAGATAAGCTCCGGCATTCATCACCAGTTTCTCCAACTGCATGGTGACCGCATTAATTGATTTCACAAGTAAATATGTTTTTTTATATTTTACTGATTAAATGCTTTTGTGTACAATGACACTCGACACATCACCGACATAAATAAGATCCCATTTAGAAAACAGAAATTCCTCACATTTCATGAGAGATTAGTAGAATTGCGTCTTCAACCTGTCTATGTCATACACACTTACGCTTGAATGTTTTTCCTTGAGAAGTTTTGACTCATGCGTAAAGAAATATGAAGAACACCACTGGAAAATAAGAGTTAATGCGGTTCCCAAGTGATTTCTGAAACTGCTGACGAATGCTGGCGCCAATATTGAAGTCTAAATATAACAGTATGCTACATACTTTTTCATAATATTTATTGCTTGTAAGACTTATATTTCAGTAATAAATTACGAGTACTTAATAATAGGGAGTTTCTTTTAACAAACCCTTTATATTTTCAATAATATCTGGTTCAGTTTCTCTTTACTGTCATTCAGACCAACTGGTCCTCCTAAAAGATAAGTGATAATTGTTATGTGGTAAAAACCGTTGCTACTTGCGTCGTTTCGATAGATGAACATCGGATATTGATTTATTGAACAATTGATTCGTTTGGGAAAGAATTACTAAATCAATGCAGGTGTTCATGTTTAGTTCAGTTTAACTACATTGTTCAGACGTTCCAGAAAGGGGGAAACACGTCTACGAAAGAAGATTCAGCAAAGATTTAAAAATCGAATTCTATTAGATAGTCACTTTAAAAAGTTCTTATACTAAAAGTGTTAGTCTTAAATACAACCAACGATATTATAGTTTTGTGTGTAGACACTTGTATTTTAACTTTTATATATATTCCATAAAAAATGCTAGTATACTGAAATCATATGTTCTTAATAGGGTTAAGAGGAAAATTCATATACACTAAATGTACAAAAGCAGGGAAATTCCCAATTTTTTACACTGTTATTGTCATTAAGGGTATGAGAGCACAACAGGGATATGTTACTGGTAGGAATTTTTCTTCAGCGCACCTCACACACTTCATCCACTCATGCATACATATTTATACTGTAGTGATGTGATAATGAAATGGTTTGGTTTATATGTAGTCATACCCTTAATGACAATAAAAGTGTAAAAATTTGGGAATTTTCTTGCTTTTGTACATTTAATGTATATGAATTTTCATCTTAACCCTATTAATTAATCCGATTTCAGTATACTGGCATTTTTCATGGAATATATATGAAAGTTAAAATATAAAATAAGAAATGGACAAAATAATGTCATTTTATCATGCTACTTGTTCCATCGCTGATTTTATTCAGCACTTATATACATTTATATACTCAAAACTGGGTCTAATAAAGCCTAGCGTATTTAGCGTTTGTGAAAACAAAACCTCATTGAAATTATATATATATATATACATATATATATATATATATATATATATATATATATATATATATATATATATATATATATATATATATATAATGTTGTCCATTAATGTTGTCTTCCCTTCGGGCATGACAAGTGACAGTATATAATAACACGGCTGAACGAAATTTTAGAGTGTTCATTATGAGCGCATATACATTTAGTTTATAGTGAGTTGCATATTACTACACTCTTTAATAGTTGCTATCCGAAAATATAGTTTATTCCATGCACGCAGTTCTTATATGAGTTGGTAAGTTTTACATTGTTCAACTTTTTAATTTTCAGTTTTATGAAAATGTTAAGAGTTTCAGATGCTTGAGAAAGTCCACTATCTTTAGTTTCCAATAAGTGAGGCGATGTATCTGTATTTTTGTTATTACATTTGTTTGACATATATTGTATAATTGCTTTACAAAATAAAGACCAACCCATCTACAATATACAGACACGGGCAACATCTACAACTCGGGCAAGTTAGATTTACAATCATTTAATATTAATAGGCCTTAGTTTCAGTGTAGCTTTCTTCCCATAAGTATATGGTATGCTATTCATAAGATGTACGTATATATTATGCACTTTCGAGGTAAAAACTGTAAAAAACATATATTCCCAAGAATATATATATATATATATATATATACACACATATATATATATATATATATATATATATATATATATATATATATATATATATATATGGGTGTACTCATTCCGCATGTAATATATTTTAAGGAATGTTTTATGAGCTGTTAGGTCATTTATATTGCGGTTTTCTGACAGTATTTCAATATATTTTAATTTTTCGTCGTAAATCAAGTGGAAACAAACGAACTCGAGTAATGATTTCAAGCATACAATATTTTTACACAGAAATTTAGCTTTCCTCTAAAATATGCTTTTGATAATAAACACAGAGGAGGAAATAAATTTAGGCAAATAGACACAGTTTACCACCCTCTACAATGGGAAACTGGTAAACGTTCTGATCATTAATTTTGACAGGAATATATATTACACTATCTGAAAACGAACTGTTTACATTAAAAAAAAGGGAAGCATTTACAAATATAGATGCCACTATCTCTCTGTCTCTCTCTGTATATATATATATATATATATATATATATATATATATATATATATATATATATATATATATATATATATATATATGTATGTGTGTGGGAAGTGTTTGGATTTGGTTAATTATGATGTATACTTATGCATATCTTGACACTTCCATGAATCAATTTTTACTTGATAACAGCGTCCGTTCTACCTTGAAATACTAATTGTCTGCAAATGCGCTATTTGTGGATGCCGAAATATCTTACCAAAAATATATAGTTGGTCATTCCAAGTTCGATGTGAGGCACGCTCATGGCACAATGATGAGTTCCCCTTTTATGGGAGGCTGATGCGTTTCCTATATTCAAAAATCCTTGTGACAGATTCGAACGCAGCTGGTAGAACCAGACGCGTATATTTGAAATATTACATAACCCATTTGAATCTATTCATGTGACATCAGTCAGCTAGGGCCAGCAGGTTGACGAATTTAACTATAAACATTGTACTCCGCGACCATCAAACTAAAGGTGAACGAGTGCAGCTATCAACCTCAAAACAAAACATACATCTGCCAGTGAAATGGTTTTGTTGTGTTTCTTGTTTCTCTTCTTCTCTGGTAGAATTATACCTTCTCTTTGACCCTTTCTCTATATCTCCCTATCTCTTTTTCGATCAACCTTGCGTGCGCGAAGAGATTGAACACCCAGTCGGCTTTTAGACAAGCATGGAGGCAGTCGTGGGCTCCAGTAGTTTTAAAAAATGTGAATTCTTTTTGAAATATAAGAAAAATACTATGTGTATATTTAAAGTAATGGTTGCCCCTCATTACATCAAACCGACAAAATACCCGTCCAGACTAACAAACGGGTATGAACCCCTTCATTAGAGAAAGAGCCAGCGTTCACACTCTGGCAGCTTGATACCGTGACAGGACTATAAGAGTTGTTCTACAGACGTCTTCACGGCGTGGATTCACCAAGTCTCAATGCCCGACAATAACTATCGTCCAAACGATGAATGCGCACTAACAGTACAAATAGTATCACATTGGTTGCTCACACCCCGGCCAACGATCGGGTTACAATTTTAATGGTAATTTCAGTTAGAGAGCTCACTGAAATAACAGAGAAATATTGGCTCAGAACCAGGTTATAGTGTCCATTCAGTGTGCAGTGTGTCTGGTTCCGAAGACGAACGGTGGCTCATTCCCTCTTTTTTCTATTCACTTTCTTTAACGTAGTTGACAACATTTTATCACTGACAATTTTTTAAACCTGTTCAGTACTCGCTCAAGTACTTCCCCTATTATATTCTCAAAGTCATATTATTTCATTTTCCAGTTTCACTTGCACTCGTCACATACAACGATGCCAACATCGACCTGTGGATTGTAAGTTATGGAGTCTTAACTAGAATTGAAAGATAAATAGCGTAATTATTTGTTCACAACACATCATACCTGTAAAAGGGCGGAGTATATAATCAATACGGACGCGTGCTGTTGAAGTAGCTAATCTGCGTCCAAATTCAGTTCGATTAACTGCATTTAATTACCCCGTAATACATGATTTTCACGTATAAATTTAATGTATTTGCACGTTAATTACGCCAACAATATTAAATATATTTTAATCTGCTTTTGAAAAAGCATAGACATCATAATTACGTTGATAAATCACAGAAGAAGATAGCACAGTTAACTGGAGAAATAAAATAAAATAAAATCTCTTGTGTGCGCTTCAGCCCACATAAACAACAATAACTCTGGATTATCGAGTGTAAATCACAAAGCTCAGTGCACCAGATGAGTCGCCATCTCAAAAAATGGAATAATTAGACCGTTTTGGCTTAAGAGGGATGTTAAGTAGACAGTGACAGTCAATAAAGAGGGTGACATTGTGGGGCTTGCAAATTCTGAGGGTGCAATGGTTTCAAGAAAACGAAGCAACTCCCCGCACAGTTTGCATCACTATTGAGTGACCTCGTCAATTTGCATGTCGACTGATCAGCACAGGCCGCGTTCAGAGCGGTCACTACATATCGGAATTTGAACTCATCAGATTTCTATCTTTAGGGTATTTTGAAAGAGCATGAGTACGTCAACAATTAACACACAATTGCAGAACTCAGGATATCCACAGTCAGTATATACATGGTATAAAAATGGAAGATTGTATAATGGTAATCCACTTTTGCACGACATTGCACGTCCTACTATTAACGCCGATGCGTACAATTCGAGCATGCTTGCAAAATGTTAATTTATTTCACAGGGAATACTGAATGGACACTCATTTTGATGATAACCATTTCCGCTTGAGAAAATCCAAGGTGTTATTGTCTCTCTTATTTGGTTCAGACGCTGCATCATTGCGAAAAGTAATATTACTGTTAACGTCTTTTGGGTTTAATAACCTTTTTTCTAAATAGGAATGTTGAGCTTAATGCATCATGCATATTGAACTGTTAATAATAACTATTGCGTTCTAGCATGAAATATCCCGAAACGTGTATATATATACTGCAAAAAACATACCAAACTATAACCATGGAAATTCGAGAATTAATTTATTTTGTTTTAAATGAATTTGCCTGTTACAATATTTTAGATGAAGATCGATAATCTTGATTATTAGAATTACTGTTCGATGTTATTCCCACGATGTAATTTGAGACAATAGCCTCTCGAGTATGCATTGTGTTCAGTTCTATAAAATATGGGAAGTATTTATTATAAATGAAAGTTTAAAACACCAGCAAAAAAGTAGGTGGCAGGGGTTCGAACCGCGCGACTGTTTTCGATCCTCATTCGTACACTAATAAGAACGAAAGCTTGAAACGCTGGCGTATGTTGGTACAAATAATTTAATATTATTTACTTAAAATGAATATTGTTATGAGCCATTTTAATGAGATTAAAGTTGAACCCTATTCGGGAAGTAATAAATAGACTGACATGTAGCTATAAGGCATATTCCGACAATGTTCGTAGAATCTTTAGTCAGTCTTTCTAGATATGCCACATGTTCGCAGAAATAGAACTTTAGTTTCCTTCTTGAATGTGGTAATGTCTCGTGGCCTAATTGTTATGGCGCTTGCTTCCGGAGTCTATGTTGGTTCTGTGGTAGGGGTTCGAACAGTGCGACCGTCTAAGATTATCTCAACACTGATGAGAACGAAAACTTGTAACGCTGGCGTATGTAGGTAAACGTAATTTTATTTATTTTTTTAAATCAATATTGTTATATATATATATATATATATATATCCTAATTATATATATTTAATTTTTTTTAAATACATGTATATATATATATATATATATATATATTTAATTTTTAAATATTTTTAATATAAAACTAACAATAAAAATACATTAAACTATAAATTCACCTAAAAAGTAGTGTAGTGGATTCGTCCGAACACTTTAAAATATAGCAACATTTGTGTAATTAACGGATATATTCTATTAGACACAGACGAACAACACAGGTAAGGAGGACATTTTTTTAACAACTAATATAAGTTAGCTAAACATTTATCTGTAACAAAACTTAGATCTAAACTAATATAGTAACTACAAAAAATAAATTGACTTACATGAGTGATTTTCTACGGAACGACTTGGGACTAAAATGTTGTTGTTTTTTTTTCGTATATAGTTTTAATGGTTGAGAAACTTCCGAGACTATATATATATATATATATATATATAAGGGAAAATTGAGTTTTTATTAATATTAATAGTGAATCTTAAATTTACTGAAATTGTATTTAGAAGATCTAGCGAAAAATGAATAAATAATTGTGAAATGTTATTCTTTAAATATTGTCTTCGATTATTAGTTTTCAATTAATTCATTTTTTACCCATTCTGGTTTTTCCCCTGTCTCAAATATTCCCCCTATATACACCCCCCACACACGCACATATATATATATATATATATATATATATATATATATATAGTAATAGGAAGTTATAAGTAGTTAGAAATACATAGAAAAGAGAATGTTTAAATCTTCTAAAATTCGTACTAGAAGTGTCTGTCGTTAAACGGATAAACGTGCAAAGTTATAATCATTTCTGTGTGAGACTTCTCTAAAGGTTTAAAGGTTCAATACTTAGTATTGACGATGGTGAGAATGAAATTACGAATTAATTGAGATTTCTACATAGTCATAGAAAACGAAGCGAGAGCGAGTCGCACCCGTGGATCTAATAAAGGTTTCTGTTCGAAATTTCGTCAAAGTTTTAACGCTCGACAGAAATCTTTTTAAGTTTAACAAGATGTACCTGAAGAAAGTCGGATGTTACATAGCCTGAAACGTTGTAAGAATAATATCCAAGCCGAGAACAGTAGTTCGACTAATCCAAATGATACGAATGGTGTTGTTGTCCTTTAACGCAAAACTATTCACCTCCAATATCATGTAACACCACAGTAATACTAAGCAGAAAAGACGAGCTCCCCTCAGACCAAAGAGCGTAATCTTAAAATGAATAAATTGATCAGAATATGAAGGGCTTGCAGGAAATGTTATTCGGTTAATTTAAAGTAATCTGATTTAAATCAAACGGTTTTGAATAAAAAGTGAGAGACTAGCACTTTGTAAAAAGACGGAAATTAAATATTTTCTTTTTTCCTTTTTGATTTCATGATGTTGTTTCTTGAGATTTAAAAGGTCTCGATGGCTTCCAAGCAAAAAAAGCACAGATATCGAAAATTGAAAGCCTCAAGATTAACCTCATCGGATCAGCGTCAGGGCGCTATCTGAGGTTTTGTTTAAAAAATGAACGACAGCAATAATTTTTTTCTTTCAAAATTATTTGGCATTGTTTGTATGGTTATTCATTCCGAGCATATTTTTATTTTGTTTCGCTTCTTCTTACTCTTCTTCTTCCGCTTCTTCTTCTTCTTTTTCTTCTTCTTCTTCTTCTTATTATTATTATTACTTCAATTTTGTCCCAGGAATATTTCATCTTTACAGAAAAAAGTGATATTTTAAGAAAGTATGATCTTAATCTTGTTTTCTAGTGTTTTTTAAAATATGTTTTTAATGGAAATCTAATAACGCACAACTGCACAGTTGAGCATTGAAGCATGGATACACCGTTTTTTCTGAATAGGGTCGCTTGTGGGTTCACTGCCATAAAGTAGTGTCCTGTTATTATATAATTCAGTCTAAATAGAAGAAATGTAATATTTTAGTCAGGTTATTCAGATGTTATTCACGGGTTTTGAAGCTCATGTGCGATAGAACGTGCAAAAACTGCAAACATCACCTGAAAAGGGAAACAACGCAGCAATATTTTGTAAACAATTTATTTAATCATTTCATGAAGTATTTAACAATTGAAGAATTGACATTTATATGTCCTTGTTATAAATTTCTATTTGTCGAATGACCTTAAAAAGTAAACGTGAACATAGTTAAAAATAGTTAGTTTTTTGTGCGTATAACAAGTTATTATGTGTAAAATCAAATCATTATTTTAATTCATGAGTTTCTGTCAGGTTGTAATAATCTGTTTAAGGTTACATTAACATGTATAATAGCAAACTATTGAATGACGAGTAAAGGTTGACAGAAATCACGCGATAAATTCCGATTATGATTCATTGTCAATAAATAAGGAAGGAATGCACACAGCATGAGCGAGAAAGATAGAGAATTAGGCAAGAAAAATACGAGCTCTCTATAAAATAGGTGGCTACCGTAATTAGTGTAATATATATGCAAATGTCTACAAAAAATACTGCATCATTTGCCACATATATTTTATAGTTTATATGAAAGCATAATTTAATGCCAAGTTCGAAAGTGTGGTATTACGTCTTATTACTTCTTATATACGTAATTAAAGAAATAATAATTGTAGAATAATTTTAACTGAACGAAACCCGGAAGTGGAGAGGACAAGTAGTGTTAATTGTTCATCGTCGAAGACAATTTTAAATAAAAACATTTTGAACGATTGGTCTATGTGAAACTGGCATCTCTACTTAATTGGCTCACACCCAACCAATCGTTTCGGCATTCAAATAGAAAAGTTACGACTCTAAATTATTTTAATGAAGTTCTCTATGTTTCCGAATTTTTAAGAATTTTCATGCATTAGATTATCTAGATTACTCGAATTACAGTTCATATCTTTGATTTTATTCTTACAAGGTTTTAGCCGATCAACCTCCGAACGTCTTCACTTTGAATTCGAACGGATAAAAGTGGCAATTATAATCAATTTTAAGTGAACATATTTTTTTAAGTTGAAGGTTCGATGCTCAGTATGGACGAGACTAAGAATACCATTAGGAATTACGAGACTAAGAATACCATTAGGAATTACGAGACTAAGAATACAATTAGGAATTACGAGACTAAGAATACATTAGGAATTACGAGACTAAGAATATCATTAGGAATTACGAGACTAAGAATATCATTAGGAATTACGAGACTAAGAATACCATTAGGAATTACGAGACTAAGAATACAATTAGGAATTACGAGACTAAGAATACATTAGGAATTACGAGACTAAGAATATCATTAGGAATTACGAGACTAAGAATACCATTAGGAATTACTAAATCATCTATGCAGCCATAGTTGACAGAACGAGAGCAAGCTACCCATGTGGCTTTAATAAAAGGTTCTCGTCGAAATTCCGTACAATTTACAGTGATAATTTTAATACTTGAGAAATGTATAGGGGCATATATTTCTTATGTCTCAATTATTTGATTGTGACAAATTCGGGGAGAGGTAACCGAGGTTTGTCAACCAGAGTGGCAGTAGACGTAGCACACTATTACTAGAATTTGAAGGAATGCGTCATTACACTGTTAATCTTACGAATATAACAGTTTTTATTGTTGTTGGGAGTATTTATTTTATTTCGAGATTTCTGTGAAGAAGTATGGCTCAAAAAGGCCTGTTTAATTCAGTGGTTTCTTTTATAAATCTATGTTTTCTTGTAAGAAGGGGCAACGTATTTAAAGAAAGATACCTCGATCGTTTAGGAGAGTTATCTTTTCCATCAATTGTGCCTTTCATTAGAATGGATTACAAATTTCACACGACATTTGTATGACATTAGCCGTTTGTTAAAATCTTCACAGAAAGATGATAAAAAATGTTATTTGAAGATGGTAAAGAAGTAAAAAACCTTAGTGGAGCAGAACAGCTTGCTCAAAAATCAAAATTAAATGTAAAGCAATATTGGCAAGGTAAAGGATATACGAGTAACAACTAAGAACAGAGATACTGAAAAGAGTATATTCTTCTTCTTCTTCTTCTTCTTCTTCTTTTTTCTTAACGATTTTTAACGATTCTTTACGATTCTTTACGATCCCTTACCGTTATACAAAACCACGGAGAAGCGAAAGAAAACACGATGCGATAAAAAAAGAAGGCAAATCTAGTTAAATTCCCATCGTGATTAACCTTCGTTTCTTTTCCAATCATTTCAATCAGTTTATTTTATTTTCCTCCGAAGATTTTAAAGAAGTACTTTTATTTCATTTTTGCTGCTGTTAAGTTGAGAGTTGATCAGGGAGAATAAATATTTGTTCTTGTGTTCTTGTTTCTTCTTAGCAGATCTGAGGAATATCAAGGGAATTCGACATGTCAAACAGGAGTTGCGATGATGATCCACAGAAAACCATCGACCCTTTAACGGATCACAAAAGGAAATTAATTAAACTCATCGCAATAGGAAAAACCTTGTACGTCAGTTATTGAAACGTGAAATTCAATGCATCATTGATTTTGAATGCATTTCGTTTGGAGCATAGAACGCGTTCGAGTTGGGTGTTCTTCGTCAGATATAATCGATAACACTTTATAGCTCAGTTGCAACCCTATAACTTTAGGAAATATTTCTTAAGTAGAACACATAACATTTTCTGTTTAACCTAACAGACGTATCGCGACTTGAGCCTATTCAATCACATAAGTGTAGTCGCGCCTACGACATAGACTTTCTGGTTTTAATTACGATTCTTAATCAGCGGAGAGTTTTCTCAAAATAAAAATCAAATCAAATATACCCACTTCTTACTACCACATAACTAATATTCATCGATACCTAAATTGCGTGTTCGATTGAATAATTACGGACTTAAAACAAAATTAATTTTACTTACTGAAGAAGCGGGTATCTTCTGTAGAGTCTCTAAAAACGCAAATTCTTACGAATCAGCATGGTTTCATTTCTAAACCGGCTAGATGTTGTTGTTGTAAGGCGAGTCATACTTCTGCATAGAGCGCAGGAATATAATGTCTCAGTAGTGTGACCTCTGCATGAAGTCCTACTTATTAGTCGAGACTATTCGCATGCAAGATTGCAGGTTTTTACCACCGACATAGAGAACAGCAAGGTTCCGCGATAACCTGCAAAGTCGGGGAAGGTTTGGCCAGAACACACATATGAATGACACAAAATAACGTCACTCTAACTTAATTTATTAGTTGTTACGCACCAAACATTTATCTGTGTGGCACAGGCAAGGGACGACTGGCTCGGATGCTGAGTCTTCTTGAATTTTCACCAGAGACTGTTAGTCGAGTAACCCTGAAGCTACAACATTCCCACCGCCTTTACTACGGGGAGAAATTGGTTGGACGTTAGAAGGTGATTCTGTTGCTGGCACTTGTTTCCCCAATAATGTTAAGAGAGTATAGCGGTTGGTTGTCATCATTCATAACTAAGAATGCTACTTTGAAAGCGACTGGATATATATATATATATATATATATATATATATATATATATATATATATATATATATATATAATATGGGCTTGTCGTTCATTTTTTAAATTCACAGTATAAAAACGATAACTAACATTGTATATCTTACGCAGTATACTGTTAGTTTAAAATTAACACATAAATCTACACGAAAATACTTAAAGTCAATTATTTAAAACATAAATGGACTTCTTGAAAAATATGATATTGAATTCATCGGAGTTCTATTAGAATTTTATTTTAGATTCTTACATCACACATGTAATAAAACAATTGTACAGCTATATTCGACAAATATTCAAATGCATTACATATTTAATAGACAAATTACTTCATTCGTCATTTTAAAACGTGTAAATTATCAGAAAAAAGCTTTTTATCGAATGATTATATTGTATGTGTTCTATAATTATCGTTGTATTAACAGCTTGAACCTTATTATATATAAGAAGTCTAGCGTGTGTGAAGCACTTTAAATAAATATCACTGCAAATGGGAATAAAATCGATGGTAGATTATGTGCAATAAAGAAGTTTAAATATCGTTCAATATATATTATAGTCTTTATAAATGCATCAAGTAAATACATGATTCAAAAGAGTATACACTGAATTATTTCAATGTGTTTGCTTTTATGTTTAATGTAATTAACTGTTTTGAATGATGGCGAAATAAAGATGGACAATTAGGAAACAATATTAAACAACATTACATTAATAGCTTGAATACACAACACATGTGTATGACGACGAGGAACACTACGGAACCTTACTAAATGCAAAAATATAACGGTATGCGGCGCCAATAAGGCGTTTGTAACAAAAAATATGAATTATTCGCCATATGGTCTGTAACAACTGTTGCTTGTTGACACGTTGTAAGTAGTTAGAACATGTTATTAATGATGTATCTCTGTAGTACTGGCTTTGACAGTTATACACATTTTTATCCTATCCTCATTTTCTCCCCGTTCTTGTAATAACGAAGGCAAAAAAGAACAACAAATGGCTCTATTATTTGCTCTGGAAGTTGATTTTCTTTTTAGGGTAATTCATAGCTAGATGCAGTATATCTTTCTTGTCAACTACTGTGGCAAAGTAAACGAGTCTCGAAAAGAGATGTCTGTGTTCTCTGCGAACAAACACCCCAGATGGTTAATCAATGTTGCTACTCTGCCACGTAATTTTTCCTCTGGTAGACGTCAACCAATGTTATAACCGTAACACGAATTGTGGATTCATTTTTCTTACTAAATCGAACCTAACGTAAAGATTTCCGTGTTTAACACTATTTTTGCACACCTACGTCTAATATCAGTACAGGAAGCAATACATACATAAGTCAATTAAATATAAAACATATCAGCATGTTCACAGGTGTTCAGTATATGAAATATACAACTCATAGACATAGACATATTTGTTGTAATTCGATTATGTTTGTGTAATGACGAAAATTTGATCACAATTTAAAAACTGGGCAAAAATAAGATATACACCTTTGGTTTTGTTTTTAATCCCGTTAATATTTGAGGTGTAATAATGCAGTGGTGCAATAAGCTTGACTATTCCTAGGAACTCGTATAAAACGTACAATAGACTATGCCACAATATACTATATAACCGTCAGAATCGTTACCAAGGAATCGTTAGTGGTATTCATCATTTTTCTGTAATGCAGTCATATTTAGTTAAAAGTAAATTTGAGTAGATGCCTTATTTGTCTACCAAGTCTTACACATGAATGACCAATAGTATGTGTTTTATCGCCGTTCAATTAAATGTGGAGACACTTTAGTGATCGTCTCATAAGTAGGGTGTGTGATATTGAACGATTTATACACTCACCTGGTGTAATCCTCAAGATTGTTATTGGTGGGGTTATCTCAAAGGTAATGTTTATATCACCACATTCGACCGACGAATCAAATATATAACAAAGGAAGATAGTTTAAGTTCATTTTTAATCACGTGACTAGAAGTAGAAATACCGTTACTAGGGAGACGGCTGGGACGCCAACACAATTTATATACCTATTTAAAGGTATAATAATAATAATGTAACAGTCCCCCTCCAAAAATGATGACACAAGCCTCGAGGCTATCAGACAACGTGGTCGTGAAGGGTCAAGGGCGATGCAATGATTGTGGAAGGAGAGAACTATCCAGATGTATACTAGAAGAACTTCGAAGCATTTTTGAGCAGAAGCCATAACTACACAAAATATTTCAGACATAATTAATTTAATTCACGTATTATGTTGCAAATTATGATTTTTCTATAAAACGAGTCTATTTTGTAATTCTGCCTTTGTTTTCAATAACTTTGTTTGCGGGGTAGGGGAGGGCACAAACTAGTTCTTACATTTCTAAAGACAATATGTATTTGCTTAAATGCTCAAGAAGTGTAATATTAGTTGACCACAACGTTCCTAATCATGGGTGTTTATAATGATAGCTTGGCCATAAACAGCAAGGCAGCTGATACAAAAGGTTATTATTTGTGAACTCGTTAAATTTTAACTTAAATTCATTTCAACATCGATTATTCAGAATACATATGGACACATTCGTTTTAATATGGTATTTTAAAATAATTTGTCTTTAAACATCTAGTAGTACTGCACACTAAGAATAACATACGCACATATATATATATATATATATATATATATATATATATATATATATATATATATATATATAATATTCATAAATACATATTAAATTATTTATACCTACAGACGCTAGCGTTTCACGCTTATTGCTCTCATCAGTGCAGGGAAGTAACAATTTCAGACGGTCGAAAGGCGCGAACCCGGTACACAGAGTCAGCCATATCCACTCGGCCCACGGAAACTGTCACGTAATTAAGGGAAATTAAGATATATATGTACCTAGAAACGGGCACAGATAGAAGACTAGTCGAGAGTGTTCAACGAACGTATTCAGAACTTTGCATTAGAGCTTTTTGACAGTCTATTTTTAACTTCCCCGAGAGTGCTCAACTTTAATTTCTTAAAGGGGCTTAGTATAATATTTATAAATAAATATTAAATTATTTATACCTACAGACGCTAGCGTTTCAAGCTTATTGCTCTCATCAGTGCAGGGAAGTAACAATTTCAGACGGTCGAAAGGCGCGAACCCGGTACACAGAGTCAGCCATATCTACTCGGCCCACGGAAACTGTCACGTAATTTAGGGAAATTAAGATCTATATGTACCTAGAAGCGGGCACAGATAGAAGACTAGTCGAGAGTGTTCAACGAACGTATTCGGAACTTTGCATTAGAGCTTTTTGACAGTCTATTTTAACTTCCCCGAGAGTGCTAAACTTTAATTTCTTAAAGGGGCTTAGTATAATATTTATAAATAAATATTAAATTATTTATACCTACAGACGCTAGCGTTTCGAGCTTATTGCTCTCATCTATATATATAGTAAGCAATGAAAGTATATATGGCAATCAAGCTACACAGAGGCTCCCGTGTTTAATCCCCAGTGGGATCGTCAGGCTAAATTTAGCCTGACGATTCCCCCCGGGGATGAAACATGGGAGCCTCTGTGTAGCTTGATTGCCATATATATTTTCATTGCTTACTACCTAGCTCTACTTACGTATCGAGCATTGTTGAAGTAAATACTGAAAACTGACAGATAAAAAAGTATATCTCCTTATAATATTTTATGTGGATACATGAAGTACTAATATATATATATATATATATATATATATATATATATATATATATAGGGAGGTTAGTCATTTTCAGTGTGGGTTCTTTCTTAAATACATTTTCTGTTCTATTATGAGTGGCTTTTAGGAAATCTGTTTTAAAAATGCGACACCGATAAAATGTATTGATCAGGAAAAACTGGAGTTTTGTTTGGTTCGATGGAGAAGAAAAGAGTTCACAAAGCGAAGTGTTCTTTTTGTCCTATTGATGAAGCGAGAAAAGCTGCAACGAATATAGCTTTATTCAATAGCGACTCAGCGGAAAGCGTAACCATCGATAGGAAGAGAGAAATAAAATAGTGCCAGCTAGAACAAATGCAGGGCGTCGCCTCGTTGATAAAAAGAAGGCTGACTAACAGGAGTGCTACCGTGAACAGTTTCTACTTGTAAAACTCTTTGATTAAACTATTGCATTTTGGCGGAAGTTTATGCCCTTTATTCGGTACTAGCTGACCCGTGTCGAGTCGTTGCCCGGGAAAGTAGATTGGCTCAAAAGATATCAGGCCCTAACCTTAAATAATTGAATTATTTTCTGCTTATTGTAATCCGGCTCAGAATTCAGACCCCAGGATGTTAATATAAAAGAAGTGGAGGCTTGCCAACCAGACTTATGAAAGAAAGTTTAATCACCAACTCGAATATAAGTTTAATATTTGAGTTGTTGAAGGTTATTAGTTGGCTTACAAATCGATGACGGTTTAGTATCTTTCAGATAGTAACATCAAAACAAACAAAAAGAAACGGAACAGGCTCTTTGTTTAAAAGACAAAGTGACTGTTAAGAGTCAATTTCACGTGTAAAGAATACATGTTGTAAAAGGAAACAGAGGCAATGGCTTAAATATTAAATGCTTCAAATCTCATTATCGCTTGTTACATCGGCAGTGCTTCAAGTCGTTTGGGCATCTCATCGTTACTTGCGTATTGAAAGTCCAGATAATACAGTTTTGGATTGTTCAACAATTATTTACTTTAAAATCATCATTGCACGGGCATTTCGTTTGAGATAGAAACAAACAAAAAATATTAGTTTTAAGTAACATGTTTTGTATCGTTATGAAATACGACGTTTGTGTACATCAACATCTTAGTTTGTACTAGAGTGTTTGGTTGTGAGGTTAAGAGTTGTCTGGTCAAATGTCAAACAATAATATAGTATTTAATGTTATGCTGTTTACATATACACTATATTACCGGTTTGCATAAAATAAATGACATCGTTAATAAAGTTAACGATTCTTTCTGCAATCTAACAATGGTTTGTACATGGTTTATCTATTAAGTTTCACCTATACATGTGCAACAGTGTTTTTCGCTTTTTAATGATATGTTACCAGATGCAAAATGTGCGTTGAAAAAAAATCTGGAAACGACTAATGTAGTCTTTGAATTGTTTTATATGATCTTCGAAATGACCCTATATGCGATGTTTAGTACAAGGGAGTATATCGCCACATGTCGTTTAACGGCAATACGACAAAGATCGTGGATCATTTTTGATTGGCGCATGGTAAACAGATTGAGAATTACGTTGAGATTATGTATACGAAATTTGATTAGATAGCGAAAGCTTGCATCAACGGTTCCATGGGTTGTATCTATTTTGGTGGGGAGGGAGGGGCATAGAGCTATACAGAGGGCACGCATGGCCAAGGATAATTATATATATATATATATATATATATATATGTCTGTGTGTGTGTGTTCTTTGTATATATATGTCAAACTAATACAACATGAATTTCATTCATATAATTTAGATTGATTAACAAAGAATATAATTTCACTTGCAAATGTCAAGCTTGAAGATTGATCCAGGCGGTCAGCAAGTATAACAGATATAAGCAAATATGGCAGATACATCGGCCAGTTACCGCTCGAAACAAGAAAACGACGTTAAAAATTAGAAAGGATCAAACTAAAATATGTAGACAAAAGCTGTCAGTCATATTTAATGTCAGATAAGTTTCAGTCATCATATATGTATATATATATATATATATATATATATACATATATATATATATAATAATATATATATATATATATATATATATATATATATATATACACGTAGTTTTGCTAAAACAAAATAATTACATAATTTACATCAGTTCGGGGGAGTCAACATCAAATTATACTGACTATATAACAGCTCTGTTTCCCTGAAACCTTGAAACATTGAGCCAAGTGTATACCTGGATTTTTTTAGTATATCTTACTTCACTGGATTATTTTATCGTTATTATGTGAAACAGTATATGTTACTTTGAGCTATACTAAATGTCTCTTATATCTTAAGATAAGTGTATCATTGCTCTCTTGTATAAAACATAAATCTTTATATTTGCCCTATCTTTTCATAGATATATATATATATATATATATATATATGTGATTTTATGAAGGCTTACCAAAGCATTCTTTTCAAGACACCAATGATCACCATTAAAATATTTTTTCTTACAAATACTATTTATTCAAATTAAATGTTTTTTCCTACACGTGTTTCACTACCAAGCAGTTACTTGCTTGGCAGATCATCAGGGAAATTAAATGTCTGGAATACTGGTTTCAACTGCCGACAAAACACAATGTGGCGTTGTAATAGTTGAGGTCACTTAAGAAGAGAAGAGGAAAAAAATAAAAATAAAAATAAAAGTCAAACTTAAAAAGCAAGGAAGAACAACGATAAGAAAAGAAAGTCCTAGAAAAGTCTTAGAGAAGTAGCTTGTGCATTATTTCTTCCACCAAGCAGACAAGCAAGTAATCGGTCCCAAATACATTCAATAAAACCACAAAACCGGAACAATGTGCGATAATACACTTTCACGTTAGCCGGTACAATGATGAATAAATCCCCCCCCACAAGAAAACAAAAGAACTAAATCATTCAAGATACCGCTCACAAGTTACCATTCCAATCCAATGATAGTATGGGAATTCTAAATCCAACTTCTCACAAAGAAAAGTCAACACAAATGTTCGTCCGAGTTCAAAGAGTCTTATTTCAATTGTTGATTTATTACCCCTCGAAATAAACACACGACGAGTTGAATGACAATCCCGCAAAAAAAATATATCTATTTCTGAGAATAAATTGTGATTTATTATTTATTATTCCACTATCTTTTTATATGTAACACAATTTCCCCCCCCCTCTATTCCGCTGAATAAGTATTTACTATAGTTGACTATCACTGGGCCTTATTCCGATAGAATATTCCTACCTTATCAAAAAATTGTGTTACATATAAAAAGATAGTGGAATAATAAATAATAAATCACAATTTATTCTCAGAAATAGATATATTATACGAAATGCATTGGGGATTTCAAGTAATTTTAAGTGAAAAATAAGAAATAGCAACCTGGATGCTATCACTATTTAATTAAATTAGGTTAAATTAAATTAGTTTTTAATTAGATTAAAATAAATAAAACAATTTGGTGGCAGGAATGGGGAAAAGTAATTAAGGAAAAAATAATTTTAAAAACATGCATGCCGACACGGACTTAATTTCTAAAAATAGAAACAATTGAATTTTATAAAAAAAGTATTTTGTACGGGATTTTAAATTAGTAATAATAAAGTCTCCTGTCATTTAACGAGTAAGAGTGATATTTTCCCGTAAAGTTGACAAAAAAATAAACCGGTCCATTAAAAAAAAGTTTGTTTTTTTTTCAAAATAGAAAATAGATTTCTGATAACGATATTCCGTTGTAACATTTATTTATGGAATATAGAATAATATTCTCCACAGAGAGTTACAAACAGACACAGCCGTTAAGGAAATATTTTAAATGATTTAAAATAATAACTAGATTTTTGTAGAAGGCCTTTTTATAATAACAGTTTATTTTTGATATATGAATAATTTTTTTAAAAACAAATTCTGCGGGATAGGCTTTTTTCGCTTCGTTAAACAACAAAACGATAATAATTCGGCAGTTAATTAAATGAAGGATATTTTCCCAAAATGTAAAATGACGTCCCAGACACTAGATGATTAATTTCTATAAGGAATAGGTTTAATAATAAATATTTTTAGAAACAGTATTTTGAATAAATAGTTTCTATATTAAGATTTTTTCTTGATGGAAGGGAGTTTTCTGCGGGATTGTCATTCAACTCGTCGTGTGTTTATTTCGAGGGGTAATAAATCAACAATTGAAATAAGACTCTTTGAACTCGGACGAACATTTGTGTTGACTTTTCTTTGTGAGAAGTTGGATTTAGAATTCCCATACTATCATTGGATTGGAATGGTAACTTGTGAGCGGTATCTTGAATGATTTAGTTCTTTTGTTTTCTTGTGGGGGGGGATTTATTCATCATTGTACCGGCTAACGTGAAAGTGTATTATCGCACATTGTTCCGGTTTTGTGGTTTTATTGAATGTATTTGGGACCGATTACTTGCTTGTTGGCTTGGTGGAAGAAATAATGCACAAGCTACTTCTCTAAGACTTTTCTAGGACTTTCTTTTCTTATCGTTGTTCTTCCTTGCTTTTTAAGTTTGACTTTTATTTTTATTTTTATTTTTTTCCTCTTCTCTTCTTAAGTGACCTCAACTATTACAACGCCACATTGTGTTTTGTCGGCAGTTGAAACCAGTATTCCAGACATTTAATTTCCCTGATGATCTGCCAAGCAAGTAACTGCTTGGTAGTGAAACACGTGTAGGAAAAAACATTTAATTTGAATAAATAGTATTTGTAAGAAAAAATATCTTTAATGGTGATCATTGGTGTCTTGAAAAGAATGCTTTGGTAAGCCTTCATAAAATCACATATAAATGCTCTGTACTCTGTAATCGAGTATCATCGAGCTTGTTTTTTATTGGAACAACCCCGGCCTTCACTGAATGATCTATTTTATAAGTGAAAAATCTAAATCTCTATATATATATATATATATGAGAGAGAGAGAGATAGAGATAGATAGATAGATAGATAGATAGATAGATAGATAGATAGATAGATATTCATGATTTGTTTTGAATATATTGTCTAACAAATTGAAGCATATTTGGCGATGTTTGTTATCTATCCATACAAATCAATTCTATGAATGCCTGATGATGTTTTAAATTCAGTTTTGTTGATAAACCCGAACCCTAACCCATATATGATGATGTTTTCCATTCAGTTATGTAGATATGCCTTGGATTATATTAATCCCACCTGTCCTCATCAACAGTCGGTGTTTTACACATATACAGTTTAATAATCCGGTAAAAATGAAGCAATATATGTTCTTGTTTTATTTGTAAAGATCTTTGTCATTTTGTTTATAGTAAAAATCGATATCCTCATAGATCTGTGTATTTTTCCCTTCAGTCTCCTTGATAACATAGCAAACAGGACGCACAACGCTTTCATGAGAAGGAGGGGATAGGGAACAGAACCCAATCAGACGGACACGTTCTTTGTATATGATCGGGTGTGTGGGTTCGAGGGTAAACCAGTTTAGCCGATTGTTCATCTTCAGAAAGATGATGTGTAGCGTTTTGTTTTGTCGTGATAATAACACTGTTTTCGTGAGGTAGAGAGATACTATAAAACAGGAAGAGGAAATAATAGCCATTTATCGCCGTCTGCAAATCGAGGAATCTATTTTGCGTTCGTTACTCTATCGTTTAGATTTCAATCAATACAGACAAAGCATACGTAACAAAAAGTTGCTTCAAGAGCAAGTCAAGTGGAAAAACAATTCCAAATACGAAAAATTCATCTGACATCAAATAATAAAACTAAAAAAGGCAATGTCCTCAGTATAACTATAGCAGTACCTAGTTATAATCGTCTGTATATATGTTATAATACATGCATTTATTTAGTTCATCAGTAACCTTCAACAAATACACCATAAATATATCATATTCTTTATTAACAGTTTTAGCACACGCAAAAAAGTAAAGTTTTATATAAACATATACTAACCAGTTGCCCCATCTGCCCCAACCACGAGTTTCTCATCTTTGGACAGGATCCCAAAAGAGCTTTTAATCTAATAGGTCCTGCACCGTCTTACAATCTCCACTCTCTGTATTATCACCGCAATGTTGCATTTCTGTGCTTGTTATACAAGTACTACAATGAAAAGTGATTCAACAAAGTTGCTGCACTTGTGTCCCTTAAACGTAAATCACTCAGAACAACCCGACATTAAGAAAAATATAATTATGCTACTGTGGAGGTTTCAAGATATCAGAATTTTTTCTACTCTAATAGCTTATTATATCAAACTGCTTGTCTTAGGAATTCTCTCCTAGCTCCCGGTATCCCCGACTGTATTAACATGCAGAGGTTCACATTAGTGAACTAAAATATCGCTATAAAACTCACTACTTAAGAATCCCTTATAAACCTTAATTCACAATAGTCCCTTACATCTCAGAAGCAGAATGCCTTGTTTGATTTAATATAAGAAACAAATTATGTTTAAGTTTTACAAGGAATAAAACATACAAAAGACCCTATAACGATGTGTGAAATGAGCTGGATGTGATCAGTTAAGAAAACAGTTCAACAGGAAGTTGTTAACATGAAACTGGAAACGACAATGTTATAGGCGGCCGGGAAACAGCCCAGTAGTATCGTCTTTCAGAGAAAAAAAGTTCTTGAAAATAAACTTTGTTTATAGATTTCCGTGTGTTTTAGGTACACAGAGGGAGAAAGAGAAATTCATCGACAAGCTTTTGCTATGAATCTTCTAAAGGGGACAAGTGGAGATGGAACACAGACGAGTACCTACCATGGAAATAACGATAAATAAAGAAAAACTAGCAACGTCTCTTCTGTGATGAAGAGGATATAGGAAGGGGGAAAATCATTTCTACAATCTTTCGAAATTAGTTCTGCATTCTGTCAGCAGAGAAATAGGTGTTCTGAGAGATACCGTCCAAGATGTGTTACAGTACTCTATCTAATAACTTATTTAATTATTCTAAAGGTACAGAGTTGTGTACGTAGTTTCGCACCTTTCGGAGGGATAGAATTATCCGATCATATTTTCAGCGACTCGTAAATTTGCTACAGTTTTTAACTTGACCGTTGCCGTCTAAGGCCGCTTGGAATATACAATAGTGCCAGACTTTAGGATGTTGGCGGGCCAGCTAGATTTAGCTCTAGTCGTCCACATTCTTACATGTTCTAAGGTGTACCCTCAAAATCAACAAGACTTAATGTCTGTTGCAGCTCGTTTGTCACATAACAAGAAAACAAAAGAACTAAATCATTCAAGATTGAATGATTTAGTTCTTTTGTTTTCTTGTGGGGGGGGGGGATTTATTCATCATTGTACCGGCCGACGTGAAAGTGTATTATCGCACATTGTTCCGGTTTTGTGGTTTTATTGAATGTATTTGGGACCGATTATTTGCTTGTTGGCTTGGTGGAAGAAATAATGCACAAGCTACTTTTCTAAGACTTTTCTAGGACTTTCTTTTTTTATCGTTGTTCTTCCTTGCTTTTTAAGTTTGACTTTTATTTTTATTTTTTTTTTTTTTTTCCTCTTCTCTTCTTAAGTGACCTCAACTATTACAACGCCACATTGTGTTTTGTCGGCAGTTGAAACCAGTATTCCAGACATTTAATTTCCCTGATGATCTGCCAAGCAAGTAACTGCTTCGTAGTGAAACACGTGTAGGAAAAAACATTTAATTTGAATAAATAGTATTTGTAAGAAAAAAATATCTTTAATGGTGATCATTGGTGTCTTGAAAGGAATGCTTTGGTAAGCCTTCATAAAATCACATATAAATGCTCTGTACTCTGTAATCGAGTATCATCGAGCTTGTTTTTTATTGGAACAACCCCGGTCTTCACTGAATGATCTATTTTATAAGTGAAAAATCTAAATATATATATATATATATATATATATATATATATATATATATATATATATATGCTTTTCAGGGGTTTAACTTTTTAATATAATACATTGACAATTCTCTCTTAGACGAAAAGCAATACTCTTATCTAAAAAGAATTGGAAAACCTCTGGTTGGTAAATAAAGTTAGCAGAGGAATTATCCTCAAAATCGTTTATAAGCGATATAACATTCGATTAACTTAGTACTCGATGTCGTAAGTACTCGGTGTGTTTCCAGAAAAATGTCTAACTAGAAAAACATTGGGGAAACAAATGCCAACACCAGAATAATCTGATTCACATGAAAGAAGAAAGAAGAAGCTTAGACAGTAGAGCATTTGATAGTCACGATAGCGCGTTCATGGTCATAATTCTGGCGTCTAACAACACCGAAGCTACTTGAAAAAAACGTAACCGTATATATAGGGAGAGAAGGAGGAACTAAAGGTATATATATGTATGTATGTATATATATATATATATATATATATATATACATATTTCTTTCTTTATTTTTTATTTTTTATTTTTTGATGTATTGATGTTTTTTATATTTATAATATAAAACTAAAAATAATACATTAATCACTTAAATAATAGTGTCATGGATTCGCCCAAACACTTTAAAATGCAGCAACATTTTTGTAAGTAACGGATAAATTTGATTAGACAGACAAACATCCTAGATTTCGTAGTAAGGAACGTGTATGTTTTTTCTTTTAAGGGAAGTGGGGTCTAATCAACTCTGCTGGGAAGCCATGAAATTAAATACTGTCTTGTTTTTAAATTCCCGAAACAGTTTTTCATGGTAAACAACTGATGATCCCTTAAAATAGTGTTAGAAATAAACTAATATAATAACTGTAAAAAATAAATTGACTTACATGAGTGATTTTCCACTGGAAGACTTGGGACTATAATTTTTTTTTTTTAATATAGTTTTAATGGTTGAGAAACTTCCGAGACTATATATATATATATATATATATATATATATATATATATATATATATTGACTGATCCAAGGTTCAATCGTTCGACCAGCGATATACATATATATTAGTAACATTGATGATTGTTAGTGAACATGAAACATATATTATTGCATATATATATATATATATATGTGTGTATAGGAATGTAAAACATCAGCATTCTCAGTATACCTATTGTGTGTTATTTATCGATCTAGAAACTCATGTAGCACTAAGTGAAATAAAACAAATAACTGTGTTATATACACGAAAATATGAACTTTGAAATGAGAACAATACGAGAAAGGTTTCCCGTGATAGCTTGAAAATATCAAAGTGTCCTTGGTGGGTTTGCTTGGCCATACGTTTATCGTAATTCTTAATTATGTTAAATGTCTATATGTTAATGTTTAAGAAGATAACAGTTTCCACCAAATGTGATATTTGTTAAAAGTATACAAAGGGTAAATTATAAAAAATATTTAAATTGTTCTCTCGTCTTTTGCTTGAGTGTGTTACTATCATTATTATCATTATTACTATTAGTAGTAGTAGAACAAATAGTAGAAGTAGTAGTAGAAGAAGCATATTATGTGTTTGTTATACTACGATTATGAATTTGAAAGTCGTTACTACATGATAACTAATGAAATGTAAACGTATGTTTGTCTTGAACAAATCTGACATAACAGTCACGAATCATTAAGCAGAGTTCACTCAGTTCCTTACGTTTCAGTTTAGGATTCTATGAATTTTAGCACCAGCTTCCTCCATGGACGATTGTGCAAACCTTGCGGATGTTCGCAGGCGTCAATGCGGATCGGGTAAATTGAAGCTGCATGTTCCCGAGTTGAAGTCGGACAATGTTCCGCCTTATGGAACCTAGACAAACTGGACGCTGTTTAATTCAAGCAGCGGCAAACACGCTGTTGTTTAACGCCGCTAATGGAACGAGAACAGTTGTGTCCAACCTGACTTATAAACAACAACAACACGATTCCCCGCTACCTCGAAAAATAATGCACGAAAAAGATACTCCGATCAATGTTTCACAATAGAGGATGAATTGTTTATGAAAGTATAACAATTCAAAAGTCAGACGTACAACGTTCCACCATCAAATAAGGAACGCGGTTCAAAATGTACGTCAATATATCATATAAACAAATAGACTTAATCGACACGAATCTTTTTCGGGTGAATTCGTAGAATTTCTGAATGAATTTGTAAATTTTCTTTCAAATCTCTTTTCATATAAAGTTAGGTACATGTATATCTTAATATAATTTTAAGTAGAGAAATCACTACTAAATTGATTAACTGATCGGTATGCATTTTGGAACACGGTTTTTAGACGCCAGGGCGGGTATTCTAGCCTATATCGTTTAAATTAAGTGTAATGCGTAAAGGTTGGTAGCTTTCGTGAAAATTCACATAGTTCTCATACGTTTTTTTTTAATTATAGCAATAGATATTTAACATAAATAAAACATAAATTAATACATATTCCCAAAACCACAGTTTCTTTGAAAAGAATTAGGGAAATGATATTAGCACTATTTTCATTTGAAAATAAAGATATTTCAGTTTTGCATGTAATTGTATATGTAGTTACTAGTCGCCAATTGAGCAGGATTGCACGAATTTCACTTTCGTTTTAAGGACTTTTAAGCTTCAGAAATGATGTGCTTAACATGTAAGGGAATTTGATGAAAATTCGAAGAAGGCTTCTAGATATAAGATTCAAGAGCATTATATATTGACGTGTTCTTCGTAAAAAGACATAACATTAATACAATATTTTGTAAGGTGGATTTATATTACCTGCCCTGAGATGGGTATTGTTCTTGTTCATTATATAGTTTTAGTATGCACACATTGGAAGCAAACAGTAATAGAAAGTCAACAAACAAATATTACCAACTCTGAAAACAACCAACAAACCATGAGGACAAAGCCTCCAGCCCTCCATAAAGTACAGAAGATTGAACACTAGGAGGTTACTATTTCGGCTACGGCTGGTCAAGGGCTGAAATTGACTGCTATAATTTATCGTCAATGTAAAAGATATCAACGATATTAAGGGACAACTGGACAATATTCCGTCCGACACACGCAGTGTTAAGTAGATCTGATAGGGAGCAGGTGTTACTTTTTCCCGAAGGGTATATGTATATATGTTATATTATGTTGTTAAAAAGTTATTTTTATTTAATAACTTGGAGATGGAGAAATCAGTATCTTTATTGTATTTATTTGGACAATTAGAAAGGTTTTTTGAAAATCGGTTTTAAACTGAATATCCTCAAAGTGTAATTGTACAAACAATCCGAGAATATCGATGTGATTAGATGAGACTAAAAATGATGTGAGGGCGTGTAGATGGTGTAATCTTTTTATTAGAATGTATTAAATCCTTAAGAAAAAAGACTTAAGACGTAAGACCGATTTTGGAAATGTTAAAGCATTTCATGAAGCCATGACATTAACATATCTAATTAATCTACTCAATCATAAACATTGATTTACTGGGTGGTACTTCAAGTTTTCTAAATGTTAGTCTGGTATTTTATATAAGTTAATATCGGGCACTTGACATTCTATCCATATAACATTTTTGGGAATTAGCAAATCAGGTTTTAACCAATGTTTTCGTGAGCTTGTTGGTGTGTTCATAAACGAAATAATACTTAGCATGAATTAATATTTCATTGGTATGGAGTGAGATAAAAACGATGATTGCTGGAATTAAACGTCTGCTGGTAATTTCACTATATCCTCTGGTGTATACATAATATTAAAAAACGCAATATATGTATGTAAAATGCGTGATTTAATGTAATGTTTTCTAACGTAATTCTTATGAATATCTGAGAAACCCGGCTTTATCTAGAAGCCATACATTCATACAGAATTTGATAATCTCATTATAAAATAGTATATGGTTAGTAGGTATTATACTTATGCATGTTATATTGATGCGTTACACAATTACCATGATCATCGATCGAAATATTCTGAATATAACAATAATAATTGTCAGGTTAACAGTTTGTGAATATGCATTTAATAAACAATTCATTTATTTTGAATTACACAAACACACACTCATATATATATATATATATATATATATATATATATGTGTGTGTGTGTGTGTGTATATATATAGGCATCTACAGCAATATGTGTCCTTGTCTACAATTAATAAATGTGTCATATATATATATATATATATATATATATATATGCAACTTATCGCCGTTCGAAACTTGAACAACTGGTCCTATGCCAATACGACCAATAATTAAGCAACTAAATAAGAAAAAAATATTATACCGCTATATATAGGTATCTTCTGTGTATACATATATTATATGTAAAGCACTAAAAAGGAATATATATTCTGTACAAAATATTATTGCATATGTGTGTGAAAAAGAAACAGAAAGAAAAAAGGTTAAAAGGAAAAATATATATATATATATATATATATATATATATATATATATACCGTTTAAAGGTTGTATGTATTGAGCTATAGAGATGCTAACATAACTAATTAATCGACACATAATCGATTGAGCACCACATGTTAAAGTCTTAATTCCATGTGAAATCGCTTATTGAATTTTATTTTGTATTATCTAAGTGGTCGGGGGAGTGGCAATTACTGTTCAATGCAGGCAAGTGTAGTGTAATGCATTTCGAGCATGGTAACAACCGAACACCATACACAATGAAGGACAGAAATGGAGAAATAAAAGAACCAAAGGAATCTGAAAATGAAAAAGACGGATTGCACACCGACAATAAACTCTATTTTCACAAACATGTTGCTGATGCCGTCAAAAAAGCGAATCATATTTTAGGACTGATTAGAAGAACGTTTGTTAGTCGTGACAATATAATTATAAAGAAATTATACACAACCATGGTCAGGCCAATATTGGAATATGGAAACGTCGCAAGTATTCAGCAATATTCCGGAGATAACGACAAAATCGAAAGAGTTCAGCGAAGAGCAGCAAAGTTGTGTTCCTCAATCAAAGATCTGCAATATGAGAAGAGGCTCAAAGAGATGAGACTACCGTCAATGCACTACCGACGTGAAAGAGGTGATATGATAGAAGTGTACAAGATATTATCAGGCATGGTCAACATCAACCAACAAATACTTCTACCACTCAATACCAATTCCAGGACAAGGGAAAACAACTTCAAACTGTCCAAGGCACAGAGCAGACTCAACACTAGGAAGCTTTCGTTTGGACTTCGAGTAGTGAACAACTGGAATGAGCTTCCCAATTCAGTTGTAAATGCAAAAGACACAATTGACTTTAAAAGCAAACTAGACTAGTACTGGTCCAGTAAGTAATACACTGTTCGACCCGCGCATGCGTCTACTAGAAACTATAAGACCAGGCATAAAGCAGGAGTTACAGGCTGAGTAGCCTTTTTCCTGAAGAAAAGTATCAAAGTATCAATGTTATAGTCTATGTCGACTTTAGTTGTAATCAAATTTGTAATCTCTAAGTCTATAAATGACACACAAATAGACTAACAGCCATGCATTTACTTTTATTATTATAGACATTCTCGACCTGCCAGTATTAGTCGCACACAGTTCAATAGAAATGCGCACATAACTCATCGGTACGAGATAAACTATTAAGCCAGTATTGCAATTAGCTTCTCTTGTTGACTGATCACGTTTTGTAACTTTCTGTTGAGATGGTAGTTCTATTCATGCGATAGCTGGCAAATTCAAGCAAGTATTGCATGAGCTGAGACAAATCTCTTCGAGATGTTGATGATCTATGGTTAACGGACTAGCAACCACTGAATCAACTAAAGTCTGATCGTGTTATCTAAGTCTGAATATAATCGCACCCAATGCACATATAAAAGTAAGCACGACATCAAACAAACTTATAAACATTCTCTAGCTCCGAATAGTGTCGCTTTAGAGAAAAACGAGCGTATACAGATGTTGGCCTCATCAGCGCACACCAACCCTTTCAGAATACAAACACTCCGAGTTGTTGATTTCTGTTTTTCTTGTTTAAGGGCGACTTAGTATTTAATAGTGCAACACATATTGATTTCCATCTTTTTTGTTTACTGTTTACTTTTTACTTTTGTAAATTGTTTCAGGATAACAAAAACGATTCATTTTCTATTTTGCGTATCATTTTGAAAGTTAAAAAAATTCTTATATAAGGAACGCACACACCCACAAATATTAGCATGTGTCCAATAGTCGAGACGTGTGCCGTTCAGAATTCCTTATATAACAATGTGGCAAATCCCAACATTCTTTAAAATGAACTAAATGATCAAATTACAAAATGACTTCAAATTTTGAGAAGCTTTAAAAGTATTTTTTACCTCCTCTTCAGGAGGTTAGGCACAAGGCCAGTTTTATCTTACTCCCACAAGGTAAGATATGACCCAAGGTCGGGTCGGGAAAGTGGGGCTTGAAAAGCCAGCACCCGAGAACATGAGCACTCTGGCCATTATAAATTGCCTGGGCAGCCCTGTTGGCATTCTCCGGTATGAGCGCCTCAGGCAGTAAGCAATAAACTTACTCATCCCCAAAGAGGAGAGGCAAAGCCTGGGAAGGTGGACCTCCTAAAACTGCACAGGGCAACCCGACAGACAGGTGGAATCATTGGAGCAGAAGCTTTTTAAAGTATGCGCAATTAAACTTAAAATCGTAGATAAACAAAATGTATTTAAGTTCCTGTGAAACTCATTGAAATGAAAATCTTTAAAAAACACTTCATTAGAACACTCATTGTAAATAAAATATCTTTCGTGCTAAAAAGAAGATTGTGGATGTAATAAACTACAAGCGCATTCACAGACAGACAAGACATGTTCGCTTTTTTATATATATATAGATTGTAATGTACTGTAAGCCAAGTGCGCTAAACACGGGTAAAGTGATTAACTTTAATAGTATTTTTGTGGTGGAAATATGCATTATTACTTACAAGATATGGATTTTAGTATATGCTAAGTTGTAGAGAAATAAAGTACAGCTTATTTAAGTTATCCCAATCCATTTTCTATTTTCAAGACGTATTTCTAAGCCGTTTTGTAATTCTAACCAAGTCAGATAATAATTAATTAAGAACAAAACAATCTTAGCCCCGTAAAGTAATCATAACATCATCAGTTAAAATGGCTGCAAGTGGAGCATATTAAATTTAAATTCCAACACTCATTGGCTGATTATGCCGACAACCATGTCTTGTCGACCAATCATTCGGGCTTCTCCTCGCTAATCCTGAAAGGCAGTCATGTAATATCAAGATTGGTGCACACTCAAACCAATAATTATCTCCAGCTTTCAGCAAAATAAAACGTCAATTCGGTTTAATTGGTAATCCGAATCCCCATTCCGAACAATCAATAAATTGTTCAGCTCATTTGTGAAACTTTAAAGTTGATAGTCGTACGGCGACATTGTTAAGGAGGTGATTTTTGCAAGTGATGACTACTGATCAAGTTTTTCAGAAATGTTTATACGATTTGAAACATGTGTTGATTTTGATTCTTTGAGTTATTTTCATACAAATTAAGATTTAGGATTTCTTTTTTTTTACTAATATTTATACGATGCTAACAAATATAGGAAAAAGGCATAGAAACAGATAAATTCAATTCAGTTAAATTAAATATGAAAGTGATCTGTTAAAAACCTTTGATTTACTAAAAAAGGCGTTTACGGTTCAACAGTATATCAAGTTAATTATATTAAACCTATATTATTAAACCTTTGTAACCGCTACGTAAAAAATGACAGAAAACGCGTTTCGGAAAAAAGAGAAAGATGTTATCAGCTTATATGTTACGTGTCACTAATGAGTTCATGTATGTGACACAACATTCTGAACACGACCTTTTATTCTAATTTTTACGTCTAATTTGAGTTTCTCGCTTTTTGGTGTGATTTCATATTTTTAGGAAAAATTATATTTCTGAAACATTTTTCACACAGCCATATAAAAACTAGCTACGTCAGTAGGTAGCTAGTTTTTATATGGCTGTGTGAAAAAAGTTTTTTATAGTTTCTTGTTTGAGACAATATCATTGTTTGTATCCTATACTTGAAATTTCTTACCTTTATTAGCATGTACAATTTTTTTTATCACGCGTGTTTTAAATTATTTGATGACTCATCATCCTTTGTTTTCTATTATTTTATAGGTAAGTGTTTGCTATATGTGACTTCAATGAATTAATATTAAAATGGAAAATATCAGAAACTGCTAAAAGGTAAGCAATTAAAAAAATTACATTCCAAGAGTTCTATTCCTCCTTTCCTCTTATCCTTCTTACTCTTCTTTATCTCTTTCTACACCCTCTTCCGTTTTCGGTTTTTAAGGCCCAATAATTTAATATTGTTCATTTAGTTACACGTGGTCTATATACTTGGAAAGCATGTCTATTGGCGTCGTCACAAAACATAGAACAACTGAGGAGTTAGTTCTCATTACTTTTTAATTCGGCTCTGTTCAATAACTACATGTGTTGATTGAGAACATGTTATATGTATACAACACTAGTTCTTGCATGTTTTGAAACGTGGTAATTTTCGTCTTATTTTTGTTAGCGACAGTTGTCAACCTTATGAATGATATCAGATCATAATTATTTATAATAATGTAGGGTTAAACAATTTAATGAGGATGTATTCCTTATTCTTTAGTGTATTCACACATAATACCGGAAAGTGCAGATGTCTTAAACAAGACCGATCTTCATAACGTTTTATAGAGATGAGAAAGATTTCCTCAGCTTATCATCGATGTGTCACTGGATCCTTCTTGTCTGTGAATCAACATACTAAAGATGCAGCTCGAATACAAATCTTTAACGCTTAATGGCATTTTCAATCTTCTGCGTCACTAAACCTTCTTTGGAAAATTTCTTTTTGGAACAGTGTTTTTACACATCCCTGTAGGATTTATCTGACACTATTAACAACTATTGGTTCAAGGGAGTTATGTACTACCATTATTATATGAATTACGATTACGGTGAAAACAGGATGTTATTTTAAAATGTGTATTATATCTCAATTATTGACAGTGATGCTAGCGTGTGCTTTTGTTTTGAATTTAAAATATGTATCCATGTCAAAGCTATGTTATTGGAAGTTGAACTGGGTGTTTCTAATTCACATCAGTTATTTATGGTGCAATCTTCGTGATGAGACAAAACAAAACACGTAAATTTAACAACCGTTCCAATACATTTGGTGTTAAGATTCCCATCTTCTTATTTATTTTAATTAAGCGTTAGTGCTATAAATGATCATTTTATTGAAGATAGGACATCAACTGGATATCATAAAACAAATAGTCTTCAGCTTAAATTGATTAATAATTGTTTCATATCAAATCTATTTGTAGCAGACATGATGTGTAACGATATCAATGACAATCATTTTGTGATGAACAAAAATATAATATTGGATTATTATGTCATGATGAAAATCATAAACTTATATAAGAGAATAAGCATTTATTCGAACATTTTATAGTCTGCAGTTCAGTTCTTTATTATAGGGTGTCAAATTATATATATATATATATATATATATATATATATATATATATATATATATATATATATATATATATATATATATTTAATTGCCCTTAAGTTTTTTCTAAACGTTTCCCTTTCATTGTCTTTGGAGCCTTTCCTCGATGTATGTTAATGGAACTTAACCCCTATTCACGTGAATTGCGCCATGATTCCGTATATATGCATATTGATTATAAGAGAGCGCACTATACTTCTAGAAATTCCAAAGTGGGATATGGCCTTTAACTGCTTTTGACCAATGTGTTACATGCTCTAATGTAAAATTAATCTTCAAAATGCATATTCAGTATCAGTAGTGGAAGCTGTACATCATACGTAGACCCTTCACTTAAACGGAACGTGTATAAATAACAAGCATGTGCATTTTAAAAAAGAGTAAATCATTTAAATGAATAGAAACTAAGTGAAGCAGAAAAAAGCAAAAGACTAAAACAAATTAACATCGATCTCGAAAAAATGAGATTTTTATATAGTATATTTGTGTCTATATCTGAAAACTTATATGAGTATTTTGGTCTTTCTTTCTTTTCCTATGTATTTATTTCTTCTTTTTTCTCTTATCATTGTAATTAAGTTACAGTAGGTTCAAAGCGGAATTTTCGGACTTGACAGACAACAAAATCGACTCTACGATCTAACAGATGATGATCTATTTACCTCCTTACTGCCCCTATCACACGGAAAACATGTTGCTAGGCATTCTCTACGTCATCTTTATTTCCATGATAGTTTTGGGACCGAGCTTTAGTCTTTTGTTCATAACTGTGAAATATTTACATCAATTACTCGTCTTATTGCCACCACTACAAAGAATGTTCCTTTCTTACTCTATATAGCTATCACATAACATAATTTTGATGAAGAGGTTTTCTCTACAAACCTTTACTGTTTAAAATATTACCACGGCACTACTTCCCTACACATACCAACAACGTCGTTGTAGATTCTAATGTCGACAATTACTTATCGAACCGTAATTTTAAATAATAAAATATTGTCCATTGCAAGTTTCGTTTTCCATTCTCTCAGTAGATTGTTTATCATTAAAAATTTACAATCGTATTAACCCTAACCGTGAATAGCGTTTGGTCTTCATAAGCTGGTACCCAATAGTATATAAACCAAAAAAGAAAGCTAATACTCGCTATTTCGCAATTTGTCTGCTTAGAATTCTTTATTTATAAAATGATTTGTTTCCACTTATTCAGATTTCCCGGCGGCACTATACTATGCGAAAATACCTCCATTTATTAATTAAAACCAAATATACAGAGGGGAGCTATTATTTGGCAGAGACCTTCATTCCTCGAATGCTCCTGTTAACTATCACATCTAGTAACTAGTACACAAAACGAGGATCTTATTATGTGATCACTTGATCTGAAGATTTGTCAATCGATATCTCAGCAAAGAATTGGTCAATCTTGAGCCAGGGATCAAAGAAGTCATTACACTCTATTAAAGCTAACTTGAGTTAATTGAAGATTATCGCTGGGTAATTCACAGAAGATTGACACTTAGATGACTTTTGATTAAATTAGGCGAAAGGTGAAATACCCGGGTGACTTATAATGGAAGGAAGGGTTCAATGCTCTCAATATATAGTCTACAATAACGGAACACACATAAGAACTAGTGCTGGTGAATACTTAATTGTAATTGCTAGTAAGAAAAGTGCAATTCCTATGAAGAAGAGTTAGTTGACATCACTGGCATTTTATTAATACGACAGTACCATTTCTTTGTTATTCGGTATGAAGGAAATTAGCCAGTATTTGTTATTCATCTATATGATAGTAGTGTTGGTAAAGCAATACCTAGCATTCGGTATGATATATAATCTGGCTTTCAGTACAGCCGCAGATCGCAGAAGTGACGAAGTGATCGTATGGAAAATAAAAAGAAGAGAAACAGTAAATTATTTAGTACTGAGCCAATATCAGTTATTGAAAATGAGACTGTGTATCATTATTTTCGTTTTCTCATTAGTTATGTGTATTTTATATTTCAGATCCATATCAGAAATATCCAGCTGTGGGATACGGTTTCACCAACAATAATTGTTTACTGTCAAAGATACTCTATTTGTTAATGTATTTAAATAAGCGTCAGCACAAATATGAGTTTTTTGGTATAAACTAGATCAATTTACACGCTAATAATTTATGAACAAGACAGGAAAGCCAAGAAAGTACACTTTGGGTTTCGAAAGACAATAAAAATCAGTGCTTATTTATTAGTTCTTGTTATAAAAGTAAACTTTTACAAAATAGGTTCTAAATGTTTGCCTCGGTGCTGATGACCGACGTTATCGACCCAACATCATCTTAAAGCGAAATGTTCCGATTATGCCATGTTTCCAGGTGGCGACCCATGCGGTTCACTTCACAGTGTAGTAGCGACCCACGCGGTGTACTCACAAAGTGAAGTGGCGACCCAAGCGTAGCACTTCACAGACTGTAGTGGCGACTCATGCGTTGCACTTCACAGAGTGCAGTAGCGACTCACGCGGTGCACTTCACAAAGTGTAGTGGCGACCAATGCTGTGCACTTTACAGAGTGTAGTAGCGACCCACACGGTGCACTTCACAGTACGTATGGTAAATGAGTTGCGTTTTTGTGCACGTATAGTGTCGATATATTGAAAACATTGAACCATTCGTTCTATTTTAACTCACACTGGTATTTTACCTTTTCTCTTAATATAATCAAATATTACCTACGTCTAAAACAAAGATGAGATTAAGCTCGAAAATATTGGTAAACCTAAAATGATGTTGTGCTGCTATTACTGTAAAAAAACTGCTATTTATCAACCTCCATTAGAACAGGACAATAGCAAAGAAGAAAAAGTACTGCCATGTTTAATCAAACTTACAAAACTCAAGATGTCTACGAGATTAACCGCCATCCAGATAATTTGCTACGATCGAAGTAGTTGTCCTCGTAGTATTTCATCAGTAACATTAACGGAGTTGTTAAATGCTACCCGTTCCTTATGAGACAACCAGTATTACATTAGCATTGAGCCATTACAGTGCCGACACGGCATATAGTTATACATGTTTGCATATAGCATATATGTCATCGAAATAAAATAGCTCACTCTATATGCTAGTATTTACTTATATAAATGACGCGAGTATGTCAGTCAGATATGGCCTTATATCTGTGTTACCGGTAACTGCTTTAGCCTACTACATGTGTGTACGGTAGATTTGATAGAAATAATATTAATATAGTTTTCTTAATTATATTAATAAGCATGAACATATCCTAAAAGAAGTGTTCATTTTATTTTACTCAGAGTATGATGCATATTTTACTCAGAGTATAGTGCATATTTACAAAAAGCAATACATGTTAATAGGACACGTTTTGATTTTTAGGGCGACTGGTCACATTCTGGATGTTATTCTGACAACGTTTTTGGCAATGTTTCCTCCGGCCTACTTCATGTGCGTCTTGTCGAACTCGAGAATATGTATGTCGAACTCGAGAATACGTACGAAATTTCGAACGGAACACTTTATTTAATCAACGGGAGTATCTTGCTCTCGATCCGTAAGCAATGACTGGATACAAGTCTTATGTAATTTGAAATTGTATTCTAAGGATCGCCCATATTTAGGATCAAACAGTCAACCTCCAAATAAACAATAAATTAATACGGATTATTACTTAGCATGTGTATCCGTTGCACGACGGGACGTTGTAAACAATTCTAGTATAAATGTTGTACACTTAAACCTATGATTGTTTATAAATGTGTAGTCATACTACTTATTACTAATTCAGTTCAAAATTCATACAAATTCCAGAGTTCGATGAGAGCCACCTAAGAAAGTCGGAAATTACATAGGGCAACGTTGCGTCGATGACATCAAATATGAGAACAGTAGTCTAAATAATAACGACTATCTATCAGCATCTACACAATATCCTAAAGTTAATAGGACACAGTTTTCTTCATTTGTTTTCAAATTCTAAAAGTGAAAATGTGCATAGTATATTTAACGAGACTGTAGCATGGTTCAATAAATAAAACTATGTCTGCAGATATATACTCTATTATGTTAATAAGGACCTTTAACGTTAAAACACATGGTTTTACTTTAAAAAATAACAAATTCGTGTAGATCAAATGTCTTTATAGAAAAACCGGAATCAAATACAGGAAACATGATATGAAATATCAAGTGTCAGTTTATACAATCGTATTTCTTATTTATATATTAACAAGCTGTGATAAAATAAACAGCGATATAAATAATTATTTATACAAGAAGTACACATTTTAAGTGAAATACTATACAAATAGTTGAATTACCCGTCCCTAGACGGTGTAAAATTAATGATACACACCAGAAACTTTAAATAAGTGCAGAAGACTAGATCTCAAAATACGGAACAAGCGATATATAAGAAATCATTATGGCCAGAATGTGGGCAGAAATGATGATTACTGTAGAAAAAATCAAAGGATAATAATCCAGTTGGTTGCTCATACTGCCACAAGCAATTATTGAAAATGGTAAAGGATTTTTTTCCAGAACGCTTTCCTGCAATAGAAACGTAATGATACAGAGAAAAGTATGTGAAAATAGATGTCCTGTTAACTTTCCTCCCATAGAGGACAATATTAGGCATAAGATCTTTTGTTAAACGTGAGGAAAATCCAGATTCCAAAAAGGAGCACTCTATTTGAACAAAAATACAAATTGTCTCAGTCAAGAAGAATGTATCCTTCACTGATCGAGGACAGAAAATATAATGTCACGTATCAGAATAAATACTACATTTTTTCTAAGCCAAAAGCTGTAAATAGAGTTTAAACAACTAAAGTTATGAAGTCAGAATGATGGAACCTCTGTGAAAATACGATACATTTCCTTTTGCATGAACATCATGAAAATCAAACCCCCTTCAAAAGATAACTATTAATACGACTCCTTGAAAAAAAAATGCATACCTTTTTTCATGTTTTTGTAAACATATAGACATAGAGACAATCACATTTTATTCACCCCTACACGAATAGATATACAGTCAGCTACACACAGCGATGTCGGGTATCACGGTTTGTAAGTGTGGATAGTCGTGCCGGGATTTCTCACGCTATCACGCTGATCAGAGTTGTGAAATTTACCTCTTTGCTATTACGCTCAGCCAGTGTAGTCACAACTATTATGTTATTTTATTTGCTACCGGTGACATCAAAATATATTGTAATTACATTTAGTGATGCTTTACGTTTAGTTAAAACCATTAATACTCCTACTAGAGAGTTCAACATACGAGTATACATTATATATATATATATATATATATATATATATTATATTTATATTTAGAGTATATATATATTTATAGTATATATATTATATTTATATTTATAGTATATATATATTTATAGTATATATATTATATTTATAGTATATATATATATATATATATATATATATATATTATAAATATATTTATAGTATATATATTATATATATATTTATAGTATATATATATTATATTTATATTTATAGTATATACATATATATATATTATACTTATATTTATAGTATATATATATATTATATTCATATTTATAGTATATAAATTATACTTATATTTATAGTATATATATTTGTTATATTCATATTTATAGTATATATATATTATACTTATATTTATAGTATATATATATTTATTATATATATATATTTATAGTATATATATATATATGTATAGTATATATATATTATACATATATATTTATAGTATATATATGTATAGTATATATATATATATATATATATATATATATTATACATATATATTTATAGTATATATATATGTATAGTATATATATATATATATATATATATATAATTATGTTATGATAAATATATGACTATTTTCCATATACGTATATGTTTCATCCAAATTGAATCATCAGTATAGGAATATAATAGGTCAGCCGGTCGCACGATTCAGACACCGAACACGAGTCACCTTTACCACATTTTCCGGCCCTTTCACCAGACGGACAACTTCAAAAGCTATGCGACAAGCCGAAAAATAAATCCTATTTATGTCAGTAAACGGACAAAATTGCCAGCCGTCTTTACAGTGTTCAACAGATTATGTGAGCAAGAACTTCGCCTTTTCTTTAGCTGATATAAAATATGTCTTAATTGAGTTTATCTCAAAATACACATCTTAAAAATAAACAGCTGTAGAGTTATATATATAGTAATCCGCTTACAGAGTGTTTTGCTGTATCACAGCTGTACAGTTCGGCTAGACTAGCTCACATACCCAGCCAATAATCGAACTTACGACCGTCTAATCGATAGTTTTAACCACGGTACAACAAGGCGTGAGCTGCTCTAAATGGTATCTAGAAGGTTTACTATAATTAGTTACCGCTACTGGACAGTGATCCATGTGTTTATTTACAAACAGGTTTGCTTTACGTATTTAACGTAACAGGCGATAGCATAAACGACAGTGCTGCAGACAAGAAGAGGGCCTATGTATATAGTCATCCATAGGCATACTCTTTGCTGCATCACCGTTATATATATATATATATATATATATATATATATATATATATATATATATATATATATATATATATATATATATGTGTGTGTGTGTGTGTGTGTGTGTGTGCGTGTTGCTCATGACGATTAGGTTGTTTATTCAGAATATCAGATTAAGGGCAAAACGAAAACACGGTTCCTCATCAGTCACGTGTCCCTGATAATTTAATATAAATACTATGACTGTCTCCCTTATGTCTACCTTCTGTGCAAAGATAAACAATTTGCTTCTCACTCTCTATTTCATTCTCAAGTAAATAAACATCATGACGTTCATATATATATATATATATATATATATATATAAGAAAAAGAGAGAGTGAGAGAGAGAGAGAGAGAGAGGGGGGGAGTTACTTTGTTTTTGTATATTCGTCTTGATTTATTCATCGCTTACCATTCATGAATTCAATTCATAACACAAATATTCATAAAGATTTGTTTTTCAACATGAATGTCTGTATTTATTACATGAGCCATTCAAGGATACATACGTCTTTATCAAATGAGCCTCGTTCTGATGGTTTTCTTTTTGTGTTTCAATAAGATCGCATTTCAAGCGACGTGTTTAGTAAGCCATTTTTTTCTCTGAAACACAACAAACAGTAAATCAACATCTCCGCGTTATAAGCCTGTCTAATTCCAGCTCATTCTTCTTTAAGCTGATCTCGCGTAAGCTTATTTTTCCATAATCCTATTTTATGTAAACTTAGGATAATTTCCTTTCTTTGCCTTATTTACGCCCGCGGCTGGATGACGCACAGTCGAATAAAGCATGATAGAACGTATATATCATGTTTCATCACATGATTTCTGATCGACAGCTTATAAATCGATGAAAGATACAGGAACATGTGTTCAGATGAAGTATATATTAATCCCTCGCATATAATGTAATGTTTTTTATTGCATTACCTAGCCATCTCACACAGTGATAACCAGCAATTCGTACACTTTTAGATTACGATCAGTCTGACAATTCAAAAAACAAAAAAAAACAATAAATAGACTCATATTTAAACTAATACTTTGAACGTGGATTTGACAGTAAGTTATTTATACACAGGTTAAGTGGCCTCGTGTAACGGTTACCTGCGCAAATTTCGTACTCGGCTTGCCGAATTCGCATTCTGCCCAGGCTTCTACTTAACTTTCTCTAATACCCTTAGAAAATGTATGCAACAATATAACTTCCTTCTGGGAGTGTAAAGGGACTTAATACTTGGGTAAACAAGACTACCAAGCATTCATTCCACAACTAGTTTACGAGAATGGCAACTCGAAAATATCGTTACATCGTTTCGAAACACCCTAGACTCCCCTTACCACTTGATACATGCAATTCTAGTTCAGAGTAGGTGCCGTTGGGATTGTGCAACCTGTATTATCACGAACTTCGTCACTAGAAACTTTACAGGTGATATCGATTGTCCCTCCAGACTGAAAAAGGTCATTTGAATAGATCAAGTAGTCTAACATATGTTTTAGGCATAGCGGTCCACTTAGATTAAGTGACACAATGACTTCCGTCATAAAAATAAACTCTGAGATAGGTTAAATATATTTATCATCAAAAGACGGAAAAATAAACTATATATGTCATCTAATAATTAAAACTAAGTTTTACACACAACACCATGACTTCTATTATCATTCAGTTATTTTATTATTAAAATTATTACAGTGAAATCTGGTTAGTATAGAAGTTAACAGGCCACAAGTCAGAACCTTTCTGTAATTTAGTTGAATATATTTAGCTTCTTGTATTTCCAGAGAGATCCTCAGATACAGCTAGTCTAACGTTTATTCATCAAAGCTCTTTAATTTTATTGGGCATCTGTGACGAACCTACAAAGTCAGAGAGGTGTTTTCAACCCGAGTATTCCAGACGCTATGATGAATATTGGTACAAAAGAGTACCCATCAATTAGAACTGGATGGTTATGGTATACCGTTCTACAACAGGAATATAAATAGATCGATTTTCGGGGCGAATGTGAAATATTTAATTTAAAAGGTTCGAGAGCAATTGATATGCAAGATACAAAATCCTACAGTGATTCTATCTCTTTCCCAAGAATTGATTTACGTTTTTGATTCGCACATTATTCACACTTGCCTTTTCTATTCAATAATTCCTGATTAAAGGTATTTCTAATTTTAAAAATATACACCAATAAAAGAATATGTCATCAGATGTCTGTTTTTCAAAAAGACTCATGGGTCATCTTACAAAATTTTGAAATATAATTTTCATGAATAAGGCAATAGATTGATTTTGGAAGGTAATTTCGCAGACGTAAATCGTTAATTCATTTTTTAAGAAATTTGATATCAAAGTTTTATTATTTTATATTGCTAAAAACAATAAGCCTTCACTTGCAGATTATAGATTATAGGTTTTAAGTAGAGATCTATATGTACACATTGAATAATCTTATAAATATATATTTGTATCGCTTCTACAATCAGCTATGTGTTTGGAATATGTATTTAGGTAATAATTTTCATTTAGTAAAATGTAACACATTCTTTTTTATTTAAATTCTTTGTTTATATTTTATAAAATAGAAAATTATTGAAATAGTAGCATAATTGTTTAAATATAACGCATTTTAGATGAATGTAAATTTTAAGCATATTAAGTGATATTACATGTTTAAAATTGTCTTATCAAGCGAGATTTAAAGTTTATAAGCAATAGGTTAAGACCGTCAGTACTTCTACTATAAAGTTACACCTACGAGTATATATATATATATATATATATATATATATATATATATATATATATATATTAATATTTTGAAAATCAACAATCGTGCAATTTAAATTAAAAATTAATTTGTTTAATTTTTTTGCAACTTTCCATTGTAGAGCATCTTTGTCAGGCGAGACTGTTTCATAGTTTTTTTCTTCTTTTCTTCCTCCTCATTTTGATGGTATTAACTCCGAGGGGGGCGAATCAGGATATGAGCAGAAAGAGACGTCAAGTTCAAACAGACGTTACGATACGTGTAGTCCTATCGATGTTAGGCATAGATTGGCGCTTTTTAAGTAAGGACATTTACAACATCTTTGATGCACGCATGAGAATGTATTTAAGTGAAATATTTTGACAACCTACAATCGTGCAATTTCAATGAATAAATCTTTTTTTTAAATTTGATTTTCAAAATATTTCACTTAAATACATGCGCAGAGTAAAGGTAATATATACAGATGGTATATCTTATTCGGCTTCAGTCAATCCACGTTGCATCAACATGATTACAAAATCTCACATGAGATTAGTGTGAATAGAATTTACTTGATATTGTAAACAACTCAAGGTCGTATATCATAGAGGATTATCTTGAAGCTGTGGAGGTGTTATTAACGAACGGATTACTACCGCACAGAATCAAATCAGCAAATCCAGTTCGAAATCCGACCACGGATTTAAGCATTAACAGTTAAGGGTATTTTCATGAGCATAACCAAAGAAACAACCATGTCGATATTAAAAAGAATATGTAGTATATGTCTGTTACCGAAAGAGCCCATCTTTCTCAAAAATAGTATTGCATATTTGTTTGTCATTCGTATGGTTTCTAAGTGTAAATATTTCCTTGGGTACGGTTGCTTATACAATAAGATGTATGACGGTAATAGTGCGGTAGTTGCGGAGCCTTATCCGAAATACATAGTTAATTTGTAAGCTTAATTGTGTAACATAAGACATTTTAAATTGGTTACAGATAAATTGAGAATGTTCAATTAGTTAGGAATAATGTGATGTATGTATGAAAGCCCAGCATCTCACCTGCTTTCTATGCGGATAATCCAGCGAGAACAATCTCCAAGAAGAGTGAGTTTAATCTGTAAACTGAATAAAAAGTGAATATCGCATGTTAATATTTCGTAGGCAGGTTAGACAGCAAAAGATAACCTCTAACAAAACCCTACAGGATTGACCCTGGAAATGTGAACAGTAACAGTAAACTCCTTTAAAAAATTGCAACAATATCCCGACGCATTTTCAAAGTTTCCACGTTCCCATTATTCACTGTCTTTCTAAAGGACAGAATGGAAAAGAGCGCGCGTGAGAGAAAGAGAGAGAGAGAGAGAGAGAGAGAGTTTCTATTCATTGTAAGTTGTTATGCCCATTTAGCTGATAGGTAACAAACTGACAATTTTCTAAAGAAGACTACACAGTTTTATCTAAACTTTCCTCAGAATTACACTATTACTTATCAAATGTTATACGATTAAAACACAGTTTTATTTACTTTTCTTCATCTCAAACAAGCCATACTGTCATGTTATTTTACATTACATTTTAATTTCAACATGTTCGTACTATAAGGGGGAACGGGGAGCAGGGATGGAATTCTAAACGCAAGCAGTTCGAAGAAAAATAGCTATTAAATAAAAATAGCTTTCGGACTTGTACAGTTAAAGAGTAAGATTTTGTTGCTTGTCGGGGCTATTAACGTTGAGGGGGCACAAGCGCAGAAGGTTTGCCGCATCACATTCTATTGAAGTATTTGTATAACAAACACAGGGATAAAACAGCACAGCAATGATACTGAGGCTGGAGCTTGGTAGACAGTGTTAGACCTATTAGATTAGAGGTTCGTTTTGTACCCTTTCTAAGACGGAAGGAACTAGTAACAGGTGCACCATCCCAGATTTGAACACAATAGTTTATGCATGGGCGAATGGTGGTTTTGTATACATATAAGATACTGGCAGGTATGCGAGGTGTTTTAGCTATAGAGTGAGTCAATTTACGTTGAAGTGGACTTGGCAGTAGATTCTATGATTTTTTAAAATTCGTGTTGCTTGTGAATGTTATATCGACAAGTTTGGATGTTGCACTGTCTGATAAGGTGCTTTTAGTATGGCAATTGGTGGTTTGAAAAGGTTAATTTGTATTAAACAAGTTAACGATTACACACCGATATTTTATATGCGTTTGTGTATCTCTATACAATGCTTTGTGAGGTGATCCGTTGGTAGTTCGGTTGAAAAAGCGATTGGTAAGGCGGTCCGTAGGTCGGTCTCTCACGCTTAAGATTGTTATAGCATGTGTTTATCTTTCACGCTAAACTTTGCGAAATAACTACTTTTATCAGTCACGCTCTAATTTAAAACAGTATTTCCTTTGCAAAAGATGGAGATTCATGGACACGCCTTAAGAATACCAGTCTTTGTTGATTGATGGTGTATGTCAGTAGTAATAGGTTTACATTAGTTTGAATGTGTATATAATGACTGTGACACATACTACAATATAAACATTAGCAAAACGACAGACTGGACTGATAAAAAAATACACACATGCCCATATTGATGAACTAAGACACGTATGAGAACAATGAAGAAAAAAAGAGTAAAATGTACTTAACATTAGGAAATGTAAGCTGCTTTGCAATCAGTTCGCCAATCAGTTGTATGATAACTGCTCTGAAACGCTCCAGCTCGTTTAGTTCGCTTCTTGACTCGAAAATTCTTACTCCTCTCATTTCCCAAATCATTAATCAGATGAAAAAAATGGCGTATTAACTTTGAAAATGCCAATCTTTATTTCATTGTCGGAATTCTCCACGGACAGTTTTTATTAATGTTTTGGCATCATGAAAAGACTTTAAGATTTTATATATTGCTAATACTTGGTGAACGATTGACGCTCCTTATAATCGGGTACATTTTCGTAGAAACTATTATTTATTTCAGCCACCACGAATATATATATATATATATATATATATATATATATATATATATATATATATATATATAGAGAGAGAGAGAGAGAGAGAGATAGAGAGAGAGAGATGTGTATATATATATATATATATATATATATAGAGAGAGAGAGAGAGATAGATAGATAGATAGGTGTGTGTATATATATATATATATATATATATATATATATATAGATAGATGTATATATATATAGATGTATATATATAGAGAGAGATGGATAGATGTATATATATATAAATATATATATATATATATATATATATATATAGATAGATGTATATATATATAGAGAGAGATATAGATGTATATATAGAGATAGATAGATAGATGTATATATATATATATGTTGTTCTATGAGTAGAGCTCTTCAGTAGATGAAATGACAGTTTCTATTTAGCGTAGGGCATACATTTAATTAGCATATTCTATCGCTGATAGAATTAAATCTCTCAATGGCCAGTATCGTAGAATGTAAATAAATTTGTAAATATTAATTTAAAAGCGATGCAATCGCTTTCTCTCACAGTATCAAGTTTGTAAATCTCAGTTGGTAGAGAGTGGGTCGCCATGGACCATGGTAAGTAGTGACTGGCGTCTTGATTTCGAATATTGGTATTGATGCAATCGATACGTCAAACCACACTAATTAGTCGTCACACGACGAAACAGCTGCTTATCGATGATTATATATATCTATCTATACATCTATCTTTCTATAGAGAGGTGAGGTGAGGTGAGGAGGACATATTTTTGTTTTTTTAAATAACTAATATAACTTAACAAACCGTCTATCTGGAACAAAACCTAGATCTAATATACGGAACGTTTATGTTCTTGCTTTTTAAGGAAAGTTGGGTCTGATCAACACTGCTGGGAAGCCATGGAATAAAATACTGTTTTGTTTTTAAATACCCGAAACATTTTTTCATGGTAAACAACTGATGATCTATAAAATAAAAGTAAATAGACAAATAAAAGCGATTTTCAACCGAATGACATTGGACTACAATGTTTTTTTTCTTTATATAGTTTAAATGGTAAGGAAACCTTCGATATATATATATATATATATATATATATATATATATATATATATATATATATATATATATATATATATATATATATATATATAAAACAACTCGATAGAAATATGAAAGAAAACACATATGTTTTCGATTTTTTCGATCTCTATAAGGTGCTAAAAATATGAGTTGATTTTACAGGGCTTGTTTGTCCGTAAAGATGAACCCCGGTACACCAAAAAGATACTCTGATGTATAGTTTTAAATAAAATATTTTATATATAATTTGTTTTTTTCTAATAATTTACTGCTTACCACTGCCCAAAGGCCACTCGATGCTTAGGGTTAATTAGTGAGAACACATCGTGAGGCTTCGTAACGATGGTTGTAACTGGTCAGAATTAGATTATTTAAGACGACGGCTTAGCCAAAATCTATTTTTTATTGAACTTGAAAACGTGCTATTATGTTAAACGCACAAGTTGTTCTGGGGAGAAATTTTACCCATGGAAGTTCCGTTTAATGTTATGTATACAGAAGGCGAAAGAGAAATTATTGAGAGTATTTTAAGTAGACGAGTTTTGAGGGTGTTACAAAAAGGAATAGATTGGAGCTCAGTTGTGCACCTAAAATAAACATAAGAATTAAGCAGATAAAGTAAAGCAACGTCACTACTCTGAGAAAGAAGTTGCCTTTAACGTCCCTTGCCCAGATGTGACAACACTGCTCTATTTTAGGATGTATTTTACTCTTATACACGTATAGGATTACGTCAGTAGTCACATACTTTCTGTAGCTGTAGAAGTATCCATCAATTTTTCCAGCGCCATTATCAACGGATTTGATGTAAGCCTTCAATTTTAAGTATAAGGTGAATATCAATTCTAAAAGTTTATCAAACAAGGAGCTTCTTTATAAAGAGATATTTAGTTACAATTTAGGCACAGTGAGAGTCTTAACGTTGGGGGTTGAAATAAAACAACTTGATTTTAAACGTATTTTAAGAAGCTAGACACATTTTGCTCAATTGCCCTACGTGCTTCAGGTCGGAAGAGAGATAATCACAAAGATATTGATAATTAATAATCTTCGACGTGTTGCCAGAGATTGTTGTGTAATCTGCATAGATGTCAACGAATGATTTTGGAATATGATTTAGCAGATAATTGATGAATATAAGTCATAGAATTGAGCACATAATCGATTATTGAGGCACGCAGGCGTTAATACTATGTTCTTCAGACTTCTGCTGATCAAGACTACTTTTATAAACCTACCTGAAAATAAATGATCTAGTGGTTGAGAGGATATTTCCAGATATTCAATGGCTAGCAAGTGTGTGAAGAAGAGTTTTATGCTAAACCCTATCAAACACCTTCGATATATCAAGAGCTATTGTTTTAGAAACCAAGATTCCGGTATAAATTCACTAAACCTGTGTGATATTAGAGTAAACAGATCAGCTGCTGATGTTGCAGGACAAAATCTATATTGCTTGTCACTGAGTAGACTATTTTTGCTGAGTTGATCGATCACTTCTTGTTTTATCACATATTCAATCAACTTAGTCATTGGGTGCAGGACACTGATTAGTCTGCACTGAGGTGCAGCAAACTGATCACCAGTATTTCAAAATACTGGGCAGACTAGCGAGATTTTCCAGGTAATGGGAGTCATTTTTTAAGCAATAATTGAACAGCTTTGTAAAAATATGAGCTATTTCAGCGTGCGGCTTTTATAGCACAATGACTGGAATGTAGGCAGGAACAGTTACTTTTCTTATATCAAGGTTATTTATAAGGTTGACGACACTCTGAACAGATATATGGATGTCATTCAGTGATGCTATTCATAGAGGAAAATTGAGGAAGTAGGCGGTCCTGATCACAAATAAATAAATTTGATTAAAAGTTCTTAGCAAAAAGATTGCCTAAATAAGATTCCAATGAAATTACTTCTGGTTCATTGATGAGGCTTGGAATAGAGATCATGTATCTGGCCATGACCTTTATTATTCGCCAAATCTCGTAAGAACCAATACTCTATTCAGGCACTTTATATTTAACGAACTGGGCATATCATATTCGCACGTTTTCTATAAACCTTTCTCAGTGGTTGCTAGCAGTCTTAAAGAGTGATTTGGTTACAGAACATCTATTAGTTTGAAACTAATTGAAATAGTGTTTTCTGTGAGTAATAGCGACGGCACAACTTGGGGTGTACCACGGCTTGCAGTTTGAGAGAAACAGACAGAGAGATAATTAGAGTGTTTCCTCCTCTAAACGAGGTGCATAAGAAAGTTAGTACAGTCTGGTCTGCCTTACTATTTTATGCGGAGTTGTCATTTTATGAGCGTACTGTTCCCAGTCGTCATGAACGATATCTTCTCACTAGACTTAGGCAATAGCAGTTAAAGATAGTTGCATTTCGGGATTGCGCAATTCTCGTTTCACTATAGATTTGCAGCACACCCAATATTACATTAAGTATCTATTATATAAAATTACCACATTGTGTGTCCGGTTGTTTATCCACATTTCACGATTTCTCATGTATAGCATGTCTACACTCAAGAAAATCATAAATCACCGTTCCATGATGGTTTGTATAAATGTAAAATATGTTGGGAATAACATCATTTACGTTTCAATCCAACCTCTAGATAATGACTTTAGGACCAATCATGTTATTAAACATAGTTAGTCCTTAAGTTCTAAACTTAAATTAATTTCACCGCGTCTATGGCAACTTGAAGATGTGTATAGACCTGCATTCTAAGTAAATTAACATGTGCGTGTATCTAAAATAAATTATCGATAACTGTACCATATTCCTAGTGGTAAGAAGTAATTTATGCTTGTTATTATTTCCATATACCGTGTACTGGTACACAAAGTGTAATTGTTAATTATTTTTTTACAATTAAACATTTGTTAGTTAAGTTATGAAAAAGAAGCAAGTTTGCAGAAATCAGGCGTTTACCTGCAAGTCATAACATAAAAGCTTACTCATAATTATTATAATTGCTTGAAATTCCCTCTGAACGTTCGCTACTAAGAATACGAAAAATATTACTTGTTCGTACCGCATTCTGAGAATGCATTGATCGACCTAGACTCAACACTATTTAGAAAAGTATACATTGAAATGCATCGGCAGGAGTCTTGAGTTAGGTGTTGTTTTTATCGCTCTATTTCGTATTTGAAGCACCACAAAACTAGACAGCAATGCGTCTTTGCTTTGATAGGATAAGAAAACACCCCCAAAGTAACGCATGATGTGGTTTGAATGGCGCGTTTTCTTTCTACAATTACAGGAGTCGACACGTGGAAGAGTCTGGCTGATTCGTGACCCAGTATATTTTCTGTTTTACTAAACTGTTCATTTCTCTTAATTTCCCATTTCTAGATATTCCATGCAGCTCCGATAGGTTTCATAACCCACCAGTGTATGTGCACCTGATTTTGCAGCATATCACGGATGACACGCTGACATTTATTTTAATTTCACATCGCTGAAACCTGTAGGCAACTTAAGATACTTTTTGATGTTCTCTCTAATATGAGTAAGGCGTGTTTGTAGCATTGTAAAGTGATTGTTGACGGTGTATGTGATCCGTTTTACTAGAACGTTCACATGTGATTGACTCACAATATCCTTTAACACTCAATATAGACACAACCAAAACAGTAACGCATGAATACAAGCTCAACTAAATTAAGACACTCGTTTAAACAAGTTGTTAGGAATCAATCAATGTCCGTAGATTGAAACTTAGAATCGCTGATAAAAATGTCAGTCTCGGATTTCGAAATCGAATTATAAATTGAAACGATTATATGTTTTCTTGTTGTAATTGTACGTTATTCAGTCAAACATAATTTATTTTATCTCTTAATCATTGACGGACATCGTACGGATTTCATTGGATTGTTTATTCTCATGTTAAATTTTATTGAAAATATAACGACGCTCTTTCGATTAATATCAATTGAACGAAAATCTTCTAATTATAATATGAAGTTAATTTATAAACTAAGATTAAGGGAATTGACTTCATGTTCAAAAAAAAGAAAACTCCAACTAAAAACATCCAAAAGTTAGACTATTATGAAATAATAATAATAATAATAATAATAATAATAATAATAATAATAATAATAATAATAATAATAATAATAATAATAATATAGCAGAAACGTAATCAAAGGAATAAATACCTGGGCAGTATAACTAATAAGATATTCTGGACCATTCATAAACTAGACTAAAGAAGAACTCAGGCACCTTGATCAGAGGACTAGAAAATTAATGACTATGCACAATGCACTACATCTAAAAGACGATACAGACAGACTTTACGTGATGAGAAACGAAGACTGTGTGGACGACACTAAAAAAGAGCTGGAGAAATACATAAACCAGAACACAGAAAGGCTGATCACCGCAGCAAGAGATACCGTCCCAACGAACAACGCAGGAAGCATCGAAACTGGACACAAACAGACAAGAAAAGAACAATGGGAAGAAAAACAACTACATGGACGCTTCATAAGACTCACAAGAGAAGAAACCAACACAAAAAGCTAGACATGGCAAAGAAAAGGCAACTTGAACAGAGAAACGGAATATTTACTTATGGCTGCACAGAACAAAGCGATAAGGACAAACTACATTAAAGCTAAAATAGATAAAACCCAGGAAAACTATAAATGCAGACTGTATGGACAAAGCGACGAAACAGTAAATCATATAATAAGAGAATGTAGCAAACTTGCTCAAAAAGAATACAAGAACAGACATGATTGTGTTGGGAAAGTAATACACAGGGAACTCGGCAAACAATTGAATTTCGAATATGCAGACAAATGGTACAAACATAAACCAGACACAGTACTGGAAAACGAAAAACACAACATCCTCAGGGATATGGATATACGAACAGATAAACTCATACAAGCAAGGAGACCTGATGTTATTATAATAGACAAAAAGGAAAAATCTTGTAAAATCGTAGACTTCGCCGTTCCAGCAGACAACAGAGTGAAGATCAAAGACACGGAAAAACAAAGTAAATACACAGAACTAGCCAGAGAACTGAAAGGAATATGGAGAATGAAGAAAGTTAGTATAATACTAATAATCGTAGGAACACTAGGAACAATCCCCAAAAACCTGGAGAAAAGACTGGGAGAAATTGGAATCAAAGGGACTATCGAAACCATACAAAGAACGGCAATGATCAAAACAGCTGCAAGCTTAAAGAAAATCCTCGAATGCGGAAACTAACACACATAAGCTACAAAGGGTAACCAGTCACAAGGAATTTACAACGGAGAAAACAAAATCACACGAAGAACAACACAACAAGAGCCGAGGAACAGAAACTGCAAGAAACAGCAATCATAATCTCCTCCCACCCCAATAAATTAGACCGGTCTCAGCTATCACTACACAAAAATGAACCAAAGAAACAGAAATTACAAGAAACACTATCAGCTCCTCCCACTCCTCCACATACCCCCCCAAAAAATTAAAAAGAATTCAAAATTATTTTTTTAAATAAGGAAAGAGAAAAAGATAAAAATAAGGAATTGAAAAGAAATAATTCAAAAAAAAAATCAAATTATTTTTTTTAAAAATTAATTTAAAGAAATATTATTTTATTTATTTATTTATTTATTTTAACTGCTGCCGGCCTAGACTGCCACCAGACAGAATATTTTTAGAGGGTAGAGGAGGATGAGAAGACCGAGGAGGGACAGAACAAACCAGACCTCCACTGGAAAAGTGCAGAGAATGCTGAGACCTTGGGGAGGCTTATTGCAACCCAAATCCCAGAGAAGACCAATTGTCCTTACCAGCGAGAAATCAATGGTAAGCGGCTGTTGCGATACCGCATCGTTATCGAAAAGAGGTGAAGAATGCTGGATGTCTGGGAAAACTTGTTGTCACTCAAACTCCAGGAAATACCGCTGGTTGTTGTCGGTGAGCAATCACTGACGATTATCTGTGTGAGAACTCCTAGTGAGTGCAAATAATAATAATAATAATAATAATAATAATAATAATAATAATAATAATAATAATAATAATAATAATAATAATAACAAAGAATTAATGAAAGCAAATTCAAGTCAGGAAATACAGTTTATGTAAACGGCGTCTGTTTCCGATGAGTAAAATTTAACTCAACATTTTTAAAGAACATTTACTACTACTACTACTACTACTACTACTACTACTACTACTACTACTACTACTAATAATAATAATAATGATGATGATGATAATAATCTCACAGAGACCATACAAAAATGGTGGCACCAACTCGATTGGTACCACGCCAAATGTCCGTGAAGGTCCTAAAAGTATTGTGGTATAGAAGAGAGAAGATCTATTCAACACATCTCTTGGAGAACGCGAAGTGTACTGAAATCTTGGGGAGGCTTATTGAAACTAATATTCCAGAGAAATTCAACTGCAGTTATAAGCGATACACCAATGGTAAATAGTTGTGCCGATAACGCAAAGGGATGTGCAACGGGTGTCGAAAGGGGTGGAGAGTACTTGATATCTGGGGTGTCCTGATGTCACCCAGACTCCATGGAATACTACTGGTAAGTCTTAGTGAACAAGCACGTATACTCATTTATATCAAGACTTCCTTGAGAGTAAATGTTAATATTAATAGCAAACATTACTAAGGATACAAGGAAGCACATGGAGAGTAAGAACAACTGTTAATTTAAACAGCGTTAGTTTACAACAAATAATTGTCAATGTAACTAGATAGTTTACACAAAAACATTTACGACTACTACCTCTACTACTATTACTACTACTTTGAAAATACTACTACTAGGAATACTACTACTGCTAATACCAATAAGAAGTATGACAATAATAATAAGATTAATAATAATAATAATAATAATAATAATAATAATAATAATAATAATAATAATAATAATAATAATAATAATAATAATAATAATAATAATAATAATAATAATAATATTACTTATAACGGAGATATGCCATCTTTAGTTAGGTCGATACTATAAGGTTTCGAACAAAATTTTGAAAAAACGAAAATACGTTCATTACGTTTGGCAGTTTAATGGGAGATTTGCCTGCCGCTGATCATGACATTATTACTCGATGCCTTTTTTATTGGCTATAGTTTTTCACAGAGTTATCTTTTAGCAGAGAAGTCGCTGAACTTTCGAAGAAATATCTTTTAAAGATATTTAGATTTTTTTTGTTAAGAATAGAAAACGTGATATTGACAGGATGCAAAAATTATCACAGCTAAACAAATACGACTAAAATATTTGAGGCAGTAAAAATAATAGTTTCAGAAAATAGGAAAAAGAGTGAATATCCAATTTAAAAAGTATTTTGATTCAAATAAAAGATGAGGAAGCAGCAGAACCAGAAGAAGATAATGGAGAGTAGGAAATTGAAGACAGAAAGGAAAAGCTCAATGAAATAAGAAGAAACCGTTTAAAATTAGTTGAATAAATATCTATAAATACTATAATAATAATAATTAATAATAACAATAATAATAACAATAACAATAAAATAATATTTGCATAGAACAAGAAAACTCTTAGAACTAAAATCATATAGGAGAAATATAATAAAAATAATAGACACCGGGGCAGTATCACTAATAAGATACTCTGGACCATTCATAATCTGAAATTACAAAGAACTCAGAGACCTTGACCAGACGACTAGAAAATTAATGACCATGCACAACGCACTACATCCAAATGAGGATTACAAAGAGACTCTACGATGAAATTAACGAAAGAGGGAATGGGATTGGTTAGTATAGAAGACTGTGTGGAAGACTAAAAAAAAGCAGAATTAATACATCTCAGAAAACAAAAAGGCTCATCACCGTAGCAAGATACACCGCCCCAATAAACAACGCAGAAAGAACGGAAACCAGAAGCAAAAAGCCTAGAAAAGAAAAGTGGGAAGAAAAACAACTTTGTGGTCGTTTCATAAGACTGACAAGAGAAGACACACGCAAAATAGCTGGGCACTTTTACGGAGAAACATAATGTTTACTGATGGCCGCACAAAACAATGCGATGAAGACAAAATATATTAAAGCTTAAATAGATAGAACCTAGGCCAACAGTAACTACTGACAAAGAGACGTAACAGTAACTCACATAACAAGTGAATGCAACAAACTAGCACAAAAAGTGTATAAGAACAGACATGACTGTGTGAGAAAAGCAGTACACTAGTAACTTTGCAAACGACTGCATTTCTAACACGCGGACAAATAGTACAAACATAAGGCAAATACAGTAATGGAAAAGAAAAAAACACAAAATCCTCTGGTATATGCATGTACACACAGATAATCTCATACAAGCAAGGGGGCCGGATGTAATAATAATCGACAGGAAGGAAAGATCCTGCCAAATCATAGATTTTGCTGTACCAGCGGACCATAGGGTGAAGATCAAAGTGACATAAAAGTGGAACAAGTACACGGAGCTCGCCAGACAATAGACACGAATACGGAGTATTAAGTAAGTCAGTGTAATATCAATCATCGTTGGAGCACTAAGAACAATCTCGAAAAATAATACGACAAATACTGGGAGGAATCGGAATCAAAGAGAAGACTGAGACCATACCACGGACAGTAATTATGAAAACAGCATTAATCTTACAGAAAATCCTTCAATGCGGAAACAAACCCAGATAAGCTACGAATGCTAACTAATCACATGGAAGTTGCAATAAGAAAAAAACACACACAGAAAGAAGACCACCACAAGACACCAAGAAACAGAAAATGCAAGAAATTTCATAAACTTACTAATCCTTTATAAAAGTGATGAAAGCAGCATCGGCTGATACCACACAAAATAGTCGTAATATTAAGATAGAAATACCGAGGAAGGGGAGCATAAACCAGATATTCACTGGAAGAGTGGGAATATTACTGGAACCTTCGGGAGTGGGGGGGGGTATTGGCATCTACATCCCAGAGAAGACTAAAGGTATTTGCCAGCGAGAAAGTAATTTCTGATAAAACAAAGTTATTTGCAATAGTTTTCGAAAGAGGTGAATAGTACTTGAAACTTAAGGAGACTTATTTTCACTGAGACTCCATGTTACACCACCGGTTATTATCAGTGAGCAATCAGTGATGATGACCTGTGTGAGAACTCCTAGTGAATTAATAATTATGATAATAATAATGATTACAACTTCTGAAAAATCATTGAAAACCAGCCCTTCTAATAAACAAATACACAGGTAAGTTGAAATAGAAAGAGATCAATTAATAGCGAAAGAACATGACACGAGCCCAGGGTAACTGAAACTGCATAAATCCTATGAAGTGACATTCACCCTATTATAAGATACACACAGAGATGCATCCCGGCTGTTACCACACAAAAATACACTTGAGAAGGCAAGGAAGGTTTAAAGACCAAGGAGGAATAGCACCAACCAAACCTCCACTGGAAGGGGGAGGAGAATACTAGAACTTGAGTAAACAGTTGCTTTAGTTACGAAACTTTTTTATTTGTCACTAAGATTACAGGGTACACCATTGATTAATGTAAGAGACCGAACAAAAATAATGACTCACGTGAATATTCTTAGTGAATAAAGCATAGACATTTTGAAACAGGAAAAATGCAAGAATGTAAAACTTAATAAAAACGTTGCATTTAACAATTTACATTCAGTGCATATATTCTGTTGACCTATTTTGCAAACTATATTTTATTTTATTTTCTAAGGTGTGTAGCATTCTTATATGCCTCAGCATCCTTGGCAAACGTATTAACACTTGTTTTACTTTCAGGTATCATTGAAACAGGAGCTTACACACGTTTACAATAGATATTGATTCAGAACGAAAACATACTCCCCAATAAAAGCTTCGGTATCAGATAACTGATAAAGGTTGGCATGCCATTAAAAGCCAACACCAAAGCTGTCGGAGCGTTATTTGTATAAACAATACTTGCGTGTTAAGTTTCTCTTGGATTCACTAAATTAAATTAACGTATGAATTGAGAAGATATAAAAGTGTAATTTCTCTTCATTATTGAACAAAATAATTACTTTTGTTCAAGTATTCGTATAGAATAATTCATTCACAATATACATTGTGTTTCTCGTATTAGATACCTTAAATAGTATTAAAATTGAATAGAGAAACTGTCTATCAATATGCATGTTACTTAATAGGTAGAACACATGACCCATATAATCGTGAAACAGAGTTAAAATCATTCGTATTTATTATATTCAAATGAGTATTATAACTACTGGGAAAGGTAAAGTCATATCACACATTGAATGATTAGTTTAGTTATATAAGACATAGGTTATTATACAGCCAAACTGAATGCTATGTGTTATTCATTGCCTATGATGTCTTATCAAGCATTATATTGAATTCTCATTTTAATCTAAATAAGATTCAACTCAAGATCAAAGAGTTGTATCTGTTCTGATACTACACTTCAAATTGTCTTTACTCGGTCAGTTAAGGAAAACAACTACTACATTGAGGCAATATTTGCTTCTGTTTTAATCCAGAGTGCTCCTTTTTGGGAGCTGAATATTTCCACATTAAAAACAAGACAAGCACACATTCAACTCAAAGTATTTGTCCTTTAACTATAAGTATTTTCCTTTGCTGTTTCTTTCATTGATCAAATTACAAATATATTCTATGATCTGTGTGAAAGACGTCTAGCAATACGTATGTGTAAAATTGTGTTGTCAGTCCTACATATTGCTTACGTAGCTCCGGGGGAATATATCAGAATTACACCAATTCTAATACAGTCAACCCCGTCTTGTTCAGTTGCAACTGTAAATGAAAGTCTCAAGATGCCTGATGACAAAGCGTATTCTGAAATTACCTTTCTGGGTAAGTGCTTACAAACCATTACGAAAGAGTACTACGTTGTCCCTTTTAGTTGAGGTTAAACCTTCATCAAATATTTGTGTACAGTATGCTCTCTGCTTAGAAAGGAAATACATACATTTATCAGATCGAATCCAAGCTGCCACCTCACCAAACACACGGTGAGTGGAATATAACAAACTAAGTACCATCATGTTCAACCGAAAAGAGTTGTCTGTTCGTATCTTTACGATAAAAAGGGAACATTGGATCTTTAGCGGCTTCAGGATTCCGGACGATAATATATTAAACGTTTTAAGAGAAAAAGGGAAGATAATAATACGAACAATAATTTTGTTTGTGTTATTCTGCGTAGACGCATCAACTGGATTTATTAGAAAGAATGTTTGCTGATAGAAAGAAGAGAAGATAAATCGGTGTGGAAAACTTAGAGATATTTCAACATTTAAGCGTGTTTTTTCTTTAAACGTTTTGCGATGCCAGGTGTTTCCGAAGATTCGTTACTCGCTTATCTACGGTTTTAATTACTGTTTATCTCACACGTAGACTGCATCACTTCAGCTAATGTTTATGGGTTACCATCGACATTCGATGACTTCAACAACGTTTTAAGTGGTTAGTCGACGAAATGGCATATTATTCTCAATAATACAGTTTCCATACTTCAAGTACACCTCGGAAAATGTTACATGAACATAGGTTGCTTAGGTATACTAACTGCCCCGATTCGTTGTGCTAGATGACGTGTTAAATTATAACATCCGAAAATTGTGGGCCGTGCATGATATCGGCCTAATTGATCATGACTAACCTTGAGGTAAGACGATGATAGGAGCACTATAGAAATATTGTAGCCTTAATCAAACTGTCGAGAAATCTTACGGGGGATGAATGAAATTATATTCTGAATATGTTCTTGTTTTTCTATACACCTCAAATATGTTTCTACTAACAAGAATATTAATAGAAGATGCTTATCTGATCGCACGTTGAAATATACCAAACAAATAGACAATCACGAAGGAGTATAAAACACTTCTCTATTATATGTATTTTCCTGGACTATTGTCCCCAATAATATTGGTTTTAATATTTCAAATACATCTGACATGTATGGTAGATAACAGGATGATCGTTGTGGTATTAGAGGCTCAGGGATGTTGAGCTAGATGATGTGTTAGACGTAGATCTGAATCGAACAGCTGATGGCAAGCATGGGAAGCGGACAAACACACCATGTAGTTCTCTATTCACAAAACTAAACAAAAGCTAAGATGTTAATGGCAACATTTTCGTTGAATATTTTACTGCTTACTAATAAATATTCGGCGTGGTCGTGTGTTTCAATACACCTGAAGCCATTTTCTAGTTACAAGGATTACATCTAAGACGACTGTGTGGTTGCACGTGTGTATCTAACATTACTTTTTCAATAGAGGGGATGTGTTTACGTGTATGAATATTACTTTTATTGATAATGTATACGTTAGTTTTTTCTACATGCATTATTCGATAAATAGATGATGTAATAATAATAGATAATGTAATAATAATAGATAATGTAATAACAATACCTAATGTAATAAAAAATTGTATATAAATAGATAATGTAAATCATAATAATCAAAGATTGAAAAATAAAACATTAATGTAAATAAGTAGCAGTTATGTAAAAGGAATGAGGGTACATAAGATAAATTGTAGGCTAAGAGTCCGAAGAAAAACATATATAATGATGAATTCAGACTGTAAAAAAACATTCTGTGTTGGCAGTACCGTGTACATTCATGAAAATGGTACACATGTCTTTTCTGAGGATTCTTAATTTATTATGAGAATTTGTAAGCTTTTCTCCGACCTTGAGTTAACACAAATAAATAGTTTTCATGAAAAAGTTATTTAATGGGCGTGTTGGTATTTTACCAGTGCTCGCTCGAACACCAATACATGGTCATTTTTTGTAAAACTTTCACAAATAAAAGCTTTCCTTTTTTATATAGTACCGCAAATATGTATTTTTAATTTTTTTTAATTGGGTGTCTTACATCAAATATAATATTTACGTTCAGAGTTTATTTCCAAGACATCTTATATGTAAAACACTTTCCTGAGGGCTTACAACATCATCACTTCTAACGTGATGTCAATAAACACTTGTCATGAAACATCCTCATGAGTCATTGAGTTTTGTTTATTACATTCATTATTTTCAATCTAGCAATTTATCATCATTCAATTGCCAATCTATCCTTCTCATTAAACGTTATACTCAGGTTTCTTTTAGTCTTGGTAATTGTGGTCTCATTAGTAACAAAGACAAACACTTGAGCTTTTTACTTCTCTCTTTTACAAATTGTTCCAGCTTTATTACTTTGAGAACTTTCTGAGGAAGCTACTAAAATATATTTTAGTTATAATGTTATTTTATTTCAAACGTTTAAATTAAAATATATATTAACTCCTATGACGTACTTATATATGAAATTAATATTAAAATTCATTGGATTTAAAACGAATAGAACGATCGTGTTTTCATTATACTAGCGTAAATATGATATTTGGAGGTATGTTCTTTAATCATTGGTTATACACGTAAGAGAATTAAATATATTGATTGGTAACTCAGAAACACAGCACGGATATACATTGAAAAGTATTTAATAATTAGATTTTATTGTGAATATTTCTTCAAATGTTTACTTTAGATATGCATTGGCTATTTGAGTAAGCTGTTTGCCGATAACCCGATCTACCACCCAGAAATCCATCTTTCCAGCTCTATATTTGCTGACAACTTTATTTTTCGAACACAAAATTGTGAACACAAAAACGTCAGTGTTAAAGTAGAACGAATTCGCCATGTATTCTTTCTTTTTTCGTCTTCTTCATCCCCCTCCCTTTCTCTCTTACTCTCTCTCTCTGTATATATATATATATATATATATATATATGATAGTTTTATTTACACAGACATGTACAAAATCTGCGACACTGGCATGTCGATGTTATCGATCAACAGTTACTATAAACTGAGATCTCATCAGGCAGAGTTAGAATCCGATCTTAACCTCAGATCATATTTGGAGAGAATGAAGTGGAGGGGTAGAGACAGAGAAGAAGAAGGAAAGAAATTTAACATTTCAAAAATTAAAGCCGTTAAAAAATTAAAATTAAAATTAAAAATAAAAATTAAAAATTAAAAATTAAAAAATCTAAAAATCTAAGGTCTAGAATCTGAAACAGACAGGGCAAATAAATAAATAAATAAATAAATAAAAAATAAGAATATATGGTGGAAAGAGGAACAAATAATGATGAGGGGAGAGACACATAGAGGAAAAAAGAAAAAAGAAAAAGAAGAAGAAGGAGAGAGAGAGGGGGCGTCTGTTGATTTAGGTTGGGAGGGAAGGAGGGGGGTAGTAGACATGCACGAATTAGGTGTCAAAAAACCGTCGAGTTTATAAATGTCTTTTTCCAAGTGAACTGTAGTATGCGTGCGTGCAAACTGGGTTGATTGTTATATTGGTTAGGGCGGTGATTGTGTCGCGGTTCCGGGTCTTTATATTGTCTTTATAATTTGTCTGGAGTTAATTTGAATAAATAAGTATATTCGTTAAATGTAACAGGAATAGTAGTAGTAGTAGTAATAATAATAATAATAATAATAATAATAATAATAGTAGATACCATTAATAATTGAAGTGAAATAATGAAAATAATAATAAATGAAGTATAATAAAAATACTAAAAAATACCAAAAAATATTAAAAAATATTAAAAAATATAACTAAAAGAATGACTGGAAAATGCTGGCGTTATTAATTATTAATAATAATAGTAATAATAATAATAATAATAATAATAATAAAAATAATAATAATAATGGTAATAATAATAATAATAAAAATAATAATAGTGGTCAATAATATTTTAGAGTTTATAAAAATAATAGTTTAGGAAAGAAATAGAATAATTAAGGAATATTAGGAATCCTAGGGGGTAGTGATTATCATAATAATATTAAATAATGATAATGATAAGATAATGTTTGCCGATATTATGATATGGGTTAATGGTTGCAATAATGCTGATCATATAAAAATAGTGGTTTAACAGACAGCAGTAATCGGAGTGGTAATCCCAGAAATCTTAACAATAGTAGTGATGATAGTGAAAAATTATAGAAGTAGTCATAATGGTGGCAATAACAGTAGTAGTAGTAATAATAATAATAATAATAATAATAATAATAATAATAGATACCCCTAATAATTGAGGTGAAATAATGAAAATAATAATAAATGAAGTATAATAAAAATACTAAAAAATATTAAAAAATATTTAAAAATATTAAAAATATATAACTAAAAGAATAACTGGAAAATGCTGGCGTTATTAATTATTAATAATAATAGTAATAATAATAATAATAATAATAATAATAATGATAATAATAATGGTAATGATAATAATAATAAAAATAATAGTTTAGGAAAGAAATAGAATAATTAAGGAATATTAGGAATCCTAGGGGGTAGTGATTATCATAATAATATTAGATAATGATAAGATAATGTTTGCCGATATTATGGTATGGGTTATTGGTTGCAATAATGCTGATCATATGAAAATAGTGGTTTAACGGACAACAGTAATCAGAGTGGTAATCCCAGTAATCTTAACAATAGTAATGATGATAGTGAAAAATTATAGAAGTAGTCATAATGGTGGCAATAACAACAATAATAATAATAATAATAATAATAATAATAATAATGATAATAAAGATAATAAAAATGGCAGTGGAGGCAAAAGTAAGGTAACGGTAAAACATGGCAATATTATTAATAATAGTGCTACTGTTAATTTCATTGCTGCAAATAACAATAACTATGATAGTAACGTCGGACATGGTGTCACCACCGATAACAATAATTATCTTGATAAAAAGTACAGAAATGAAAAAATGAAAAAATGAAAAAATTGGATCTTTTGATGTTTCTATGGGTTCCCTGGACTCAGCAGAAGTCACTGATCTGGTTGGTCTTTACATACTATATAATCTCACAAAAAACATTAGCATTGAAGATATAGGCCTATATAGGGATGACGGATTACTAATAGTTAAGAACTCAAATGGACAAAAATGTGAAAGAGTAAAAAAAATTATCCTTAGAGAAATGAAAAGATTAGATCTCAAAGTAGAAATAACATCTAACATTAAAATAGTTAATTTTCTAGACGTAACATTTAACTTAGATAAAGAAACTTATGAACCGTATACTAAAGACAATGCCAACCCGATCTATGTGCACCCACTCTCTAACCACCCAAAAACCATTATTAAACACATCCCCAGATCAATCGAAAAAAGAATTAGTGATAACTCCTCTAATGAAGAAATTTTTAACAAACACAAGGACTTTTACAATAAAGCGTTAAAGCAAAGTGGATACAAAAACACCCAAATTAAATTCACCAAACCTACACCTCCCAACAACAGACGCAAAAATAGGGGTAGAAAAATTATCTGGTTCACACCCCCATATAACAACATGGTTAAAACCAAACTCGGTAAAAGATTCTTAGACTTAATCAATCTACACTTCCCTCCCAACAATATACTGCACAAAATCTTTAATAAAAACACCCTCAAATTAAGCTATAGCTGTGGTGAAAATTTAGAAAAAATAATAAAAAAACATAACAACAAAATTCTAAATGAAAAAACTACCGCAACTAAAACAGCAAATACCAAGGCCTGTAACTGCACAAACAAAAAAGAATGCCCATTACAACATAATTGCCAAATAACCCAATCAGTATATCAAGCAACCATCTCTACTAAAGAAAACCCAACCCTGAAAAAATTCTACATAGGTATGGCTGGTAATACCTTCAAAGAAAGATATACTGGACATAAGTGTTCTTTTAATAACCCTACATATCAAAAAAGAACCTCACTTTCTATATATTACTGGGAACTATACAACAATAACCTATCACCAACAGTAACTTGGAACACAATTAGAAGAACTAGCACCTGTGGTTCCCTAAACTCACCTTGCTACCTTTGCCTAACAGAAAAACTTGAAATAATTAAATTCAGCGATAGGGGCAAACTTCTAAACAAAAAACAAGAAACATCAATTAACTGTAGGCATAACAGATTACACCTTCTTAGTAATCCACTCATAACCCCTTAGGCTGCTATTATATAAAAAAAAAAAAAAAAAAAAACACCTCCCCACCAACTGAAAATTTTGTCAACACAACTATCATCTTATACCTTTTATTAATTATTATTTTTATCTCTATTAGTAGTAGCTTTTTTGTTTGTAGTATTATTTGTAGTAGTACTGTAAGCGGTAGTATTGGTTGGTATTATTATTGTTGTTATTATTATTATTATTATTATCATTATTATTATTATTATTATTATCATACCCACAACGATTAACACTAATGGTCATCTTCTGTATTTTTCTTTACTCTTAAATACCCCCCTTTTATGCTTATCCATTCTTTGATTAATATTTCTATATTTCTTAGATTATTTTTTAGATTATATATTTTTTAGACTATCATTATCAATTATTTATTACTACTATTATTAATATCTTAAACTTAACTATTTGTCATTGAATCATTTTCTCCATTCTTTTCATTTTTTCACTTTTTTCACTTTTTCATTTTTTCATTTTTTCATTTTTTCATTTTTTCATTTCTGTACTTTTTATCAAGATAATTATTGTTATCGGTGGTGACACCATGTCCGACGTTACTATCATAGTTATTGTTATTTGCAGCAATGAAATTAACAGTAGCACTATTATTAATAATATTGCCATGTTTTACCGTTACCTTACTTTTGCCTCCACTGCCATTTTTATTATCTTTATTATCATTATTATTATTATTATTATTATTATTATTATTATTATTGTTGTTATTGCCACCATTATGACTACTTCTATAATTTTTCACTATCATCATTACTATTGTTAAGATTACTGGGATTACCACTCTGATTACTGTTGTCCGTTAAACCACTATTTTCATATGATCAGCATTATTGCAACCAATAACCCATACCATAATATCGGCAAACATTATCTTATCATTATCTAATATTATTATGATAATCACTACCCCCTAGGATTCCTAATATTCCTTAATTATTCTATTTCTTTCCTAAACTATTATTTTTATTATTATTATCATTACCATTATTATTATCATTATTATTATTATTATTATTATTATTATTACTATTATTATTAATAATTAATAACGCCAGCATTTTCCAGTTATTCTTTTAGTTATATATTTTTAATATTTTTAAATATTTTTTAATATTTTTTAGTATTTTTATTATACTTCATTTATTATTATTTTCATTATTTCACCTCAATTATTAGGGGTATCTATTATTATTATTATTATTATTATTATTATTATTATTACTACTACTACTGTTATTGCCACCATTATGACTACTTCTATAATTTTTCACTATCATCACTACTATTGTTAAGATTTCTGGGATTACCACTCCGATTACTGCTGTCTGTTAAACCACTATTTTTATATGATCAGCATTATTGCAACCATTAACCCATATCATAATATCGGCAAACATTATCTTATCATTATCATTATTTAATATTATTATGATAATCACTACCCCCTAGGATTCCTAATATTCCTTAATTATTCTATTTCTTTCCTAAACTATTATTTTTATAAACTCTAAAATATTATTGACCACTATTATTATTTTTATTATTATTATTATTACCATTATTATTATTATTTTTATTATTATTATTATTATTATTATTACTATTATTATTAATAATTAATAACGCCAGCATTTTCCAGTCATTCTTTTAGTTATATTTTTTAATATTTTTTAATATTTTTTGGTATTTTTTAGTATTTTTATTATACTTCATTTATTATTATTTTCATTATTTCACTTCAATTATTAATGGTATCTACTATTATTATTATTATTATTATTATTATTATTATTATTATTATTACTACTACTACTACTATTCCTGTTACATTTAACGAATATACTTATTTATTCAAATTAACTCCAGACAAATTATAAAGACAATATAAAGACCCGGAACCGCGACACAATCACCGCCCTAACCAATATAACAATCAACCCAGTTTGCACGCACGCATACTACAGTTCACTTGGAAAAAGACATTTATAAACTCGACGGTTTTTTGACACCTAATTCGTGCATGTCTACTACCCCCCTCCTTCCCTCCCAACCTAAATCAACAGACGCCCCCTCTCTCTCTCCTTCTTCTTCTTTTTCTTTTTTCTTTTTTCCTCTATGTGTCTCTCCCCTCATCATTATTTGTTCCTCTTTCCACCATATATTCTTATTTTTTATTTATTTATTTATTTATTTATTTGCCCTGTCTGTTTCAGATTCTAGACCTTAGATTTTTAGATTTTTTAATTTTTAATTTTTAATTTTTATTTTTAATTTTAATTTTAATTTTTTAACGGCTTTAATTTTTGAAATGTTAAATTTCTTTCCTTCTTCTTCTCTGTCTCTACCCCTCCACTTCATTCTCTCCAAATATGATCTGAGGTTAAGATCGGATTCTAACTCTGCCTGATGAGATCTCAGTTTATAGTAACTGTTGATCGATAACATCGACATGCCAGTGTCGCAGATTTTGTACATGTCTGTGTAAATAAAACTATCATATATAAAGCTCTATTTTGATATTGAGCACTTTTTATAAACCCGGTTAAAATTCTCTGGATTACCACCCTGTGGATATTTTTCACCTGGATTATTACCATTATTATATATATATATATATATATATATATATATATATATATATATATATATATATATATATATATCCATTGCCTTTTCTTATCCACATTTTATTGCTCTCGCTTGCCATCTTAACAGACTCATGGAGACGCCATGAAGAGTAATAAAAAAAGGGAGGGGACAACCACTGGCAAAAAAGGTCAACTAGTGAAATAGGTAATCCGATACTAATTCATAAGAAATAGAAGATGCTAGATCCCCAAAAAGAGTTATTTAGGATAGAAAATTCTTCAAATCCATCCATTCCTGAAAGATTCTTGGTCTGATGAGGTTGACTTTCTTGGAAAAGTGAAACCGAAACATGTATGCACATATGTAACCAATAATGTTTGTATAAATAAAAATGTATACTTATACACAGCTCTACTTGGTATTGAGCACTTTTTATAAACACTTGAGTTTCTACGGATTTACGTTTACAGAAACTAATACAATACATGTACGATATATATATATATATATATATATATATATATATATATATATATATATATATATGAATACACAAGATCGAAAAATCGACAAGCTAATTGATAAATTAGATGATAATATTAATTCAAAATTCCTCTAAAGTGTTATTAAGATTAACTAACATGTATTTTACTCATGTCAATGATAGCAATGTTAACCCATACGTAATTAATAATAAAATTCAACATTTATATGAATTTAATCATGTCATCAATATAAACATATTGCTATAATAATGCAACTAATATCACCATATGTTTCTTTAATTATGGAATAAACATAATATTTACTTAATCATGTAAATCAAAGTTTAAATAAAATCAGTTAAATATCGGATGTCATTTTTCAGTTTATACATCAACATGAGTGAGCATATGTACGTATAATTCATTATGCTAGTTGAAAAGAGTAGCGAGAGTTGTCATTGTCATAAGATATAAAGAATAGTCGCATCGCATAGAGATATAGTCAGTCGAAAAGGAGGCAGACTGGGTAGCACCATTGTTATCGGTGTTGGAAACTGAAAACTGTAACTCAAGTGTCAGACGAATCTCTTTGCATAAATTTCGCACTTATATGATAAGTATAAATCAATTCATCAGACCCACCCAGATATAGACCAAACATAATGGGAGACTAGACTTTTTAGTTTTTGTTGGCAACTCGTCTGGAATACGAGTTGAAACAATCTAATTACAAAACTTGGTAAATGTAAAGAGTCTCACTAAAAACATACGCATTCTTATAAATACATTAGAGTTGCCAAAAAACCCATCGAAATGAATGAAGGTGAAAGGTTTCTTCCTCATTTATCACACCTATATTTACATCAAATAAGCTTACTCTAAGTTTAATCGATATTTAAACATGTGTTTTATTTTACAAAAAATGGTACAGAAATATTAGGGAACAAACACCAAGACACAGTTATGTGTATGTCTAATTAAAACAAAACTATATTTGTAAAACGGTGTACGAATGAATGAGGTTCTATTTCTTTTGCAATTTTATTTTCCTGTGTTTCAATATAAATATATATGAAATACCTTTTGTCGATATTAACAGTAATGTATTAAAGTTATTTTATACAAAAAGCTTAAATTACTAAACTATTTATTTAAATATAATATTCATTAATTTCCAAGGGGGTAATTTAAATAAAGATTATTTATTTTTAAAATTACAATAGATGTATATTAAAGGTATGTCATCCAAGTTATATTTTTAAAGAAATACTTAGAGCTTAATAATAGTTGCCGGAGGGCCAAGGGATGTTTTGCTTGTGTTTCATATAGTAATATAAGAAATGCACATATACATATACACTCACAAATAAATTACATACGACAATAATTAACGTTGACACACCGAATCCTGTCGCGTGACGGACATTGAGGCTGGTCAGTACTCAATAAGTCATCCATTTATGAATACCAGGATATCTATGTAAAATAAAAACTTCATCTTAAAATAGCAGGGTGTGATCTAATTAATCGTTTATACCAGGTATTGAACTTCGCTATTAACACAGTCCATAACAGGCTGATGTCCCGTTAAAGCGAGAAACCAGACAGCAAAGAGATGTGTCTGTATCAGATTTTACTTGCGTTAGATTAGTTTAAGACGTTTACGAATAGAACAATATATTTTTTTACTGAGTTTAGAAAAGGGAAGTAACAATTACCCCATTTAAAATCAGGGGTTTTAGAAATGCGTATACTAACCGATTTTGATCAAAGAAATTACAAAATCGGACTAATGGTATTTAAAAAGGCAGCGAACATGTGTCTCTTAGTACACTACAATGTTGGATGCATCTTATTGAGAACAACGGAATGTGTCATTTCCTCACCGCTGAGCACGGTTGACGATGTTCACAACTTCCAGAAGAATACAACCAACTTAAATTATATTTTCTTCATCAAATAAAAAATAGTAAGATTGAGTAGACCCTTCAGCCATGGTAAAATATTAGTCTAAAAAACAATTCAGAAATAACATGTGTGGCTACGTATATTGGTATGAAGAATCATAACTTGGCTAATGGAGAGAGAGTGTAATATACTTCATGATGTCTAATACACTATAATCAATTTCACATTTGGATGTCGTCTTGCTCATGGTTAGGACTCATGTATCGAATCGGAGAGAGAATACATTACACAAAAGATGAACACACAATCCTCAAGAGAAATCATACCTAATAGCAGTTTTAACAGCACGCGTCAATAATCATTAGGACACGTCTTTTTTTATTTTTAATAATATATATTACGTATTCTCTAAAAGTTTGCTTTACCGATGGAAGCGGACATCCAATTTTCCACATCACAATCGAAGATTGATTATAAAGCTTGATTTTTTTACGCTCTATTCATTATTTCATGTATCTCGCAAGAACGATTGGTCGAATCTTTATTGATTTTTTCATTGATAAATTGGTCACCCACAACCGTGCCTCTCCTTTCCAACGTTGACACTCGGCGCGAAAAGTGGACACTTGCGCCTCTGTAAAAGTAAGGAGTGAAACCTTTTTAGGAAACTGACATATTCGATTGAACCAAAAACGCAGCCGAATTGAGACGAGTTAATATAGACGAAACTCACGCACATTTAATAATTTGAGCTACATGATATCGAAAATTAAACCATCGAGACAATGCTTTCTGATTAATATTAGACAGTTGATTTCCTTCGAGAACGAAACACAAAAGTGTATGTCTGGTTCACTTGATGTGAGTATATTATTATACAATACACACACACATTATGTATATATATATATATATATATATATATATATATATATATATATATATTAAACATATTTCACCCAAACAAGGCAGGCCGCCACTGTGGACGTAAGTGGCTACGGGGCTACTGAGAATTAGGGTGGAGGGGTTTAGGTGTCATTCTAAGTTGGGAGCTTTGCAGCGAGATGTTTGTTTGTATTAGTTTTAAACTTCTGAATGCCAATACTGTCGGGGAAACAGGAGACAGGGATAGAGTTCGAGATACCGGCAGCACGAGGAAAACAACAATCGAAGAAGAAGAATCTCCGGCATCTAGGGACCTTCAGAATAAATGGATAGGATTTAACTGATTGTCGAGTTGGTCTACTATATATTCGTCGAGGAAGTATCACAGGAGCCAGTTCATCGGAGCAAACTCAATTAAAGTATTTGTAAAACAAGCACAAGGATGCAACTTTTCGGCGATGAGACAGGGGATGGAGCTTGGTGAATAGTGAGGGGCCTATTAAGTTGGCGACTCTTTTTTGGACCTTGTCTAGGAGGTAGAGACTAGTGGATGATGCACCAGTCCAGAGGTGACGACAATACTCCATGCATGGGAAGATGGTGGCTTTGTACAGTTACATGATGATGTTAGGCGTGAGGGGTTTACTAGCACAATTGAGGAAGTCCGCCTTCTCTGCTATCGCCTTGGCAATGACTTCAATGTGTTTGTTGCAATTCATGTTACCTGTGAATCAAAGGCCGATGAGTTTGAATGTTGAACTCTCAGGTAGTCTGTTATTTGCCATGGCAATCGGTGGTTGAATAGGTTTCTTTAGTTATTGAAGGAAATGAGCTTTGTGTTTACGACATTTCATATATATATATATATATATATATATATATATATATATATATATATATATATATGTAATATTTATGAATTAATAATAAATTATTAATACCAACATATATATGTACCTTGAAGCGGACACATATAGAAGACAAGTCGAGAGTGTTCGACGAACGTATTCGAAACTTTACATTAGAGCTTATTTGACGGTCTGTTTTTAACATCATAGAGAATGTTCAACTTTAATTTCTTAAAATAGCTTATTATAATATTTATGAATAAATATAAACTATAAAATTATTAATACCTTCAGACGCTAGCGCCTCAAGCTTATTGCTCTCATAAGTGCAGGAAAGTTACAATTTCCGATGGTCGTCAGGAGGCGCGAACCCGGTTCACCCTAACATAGGCAATATCCACTTGACTACTGGAAACTGTTACGTAATTAATAGAAAGTAACATCTATGTGTACGTAGAAACGGGCACAAATAGAAGACTAGTCGACAGTGTTTGATGAACGTATTCGGAACTTTGCTTCAGAGATTTTTTGACAGTCTATTTGTCACATACCAGATGGTTCTCGACATTCATTTCTTAAGGGGCTTATAATGATATTTATAGATACAACTTAAATTATTAATACATACAGACGTTACCGTTCCAATCTTATTGCTCTCATCAGTGCAGGAAAGAAACAATTTCAGACGGCCGAGAGGCGCGAACCAAGTTCACAGAGTCAGCCTAAAATCTGCAAGTAGTCGCCATATCTACTCAGCCACCGGCAACTGTCACGTAATTAAGGAAAATTAAGATCTATATGTACCTAGAAGCGGCCACAGATAGAAGACTAGTCAGCAGTGTTCGACGAACGTATTCGGAACTTTGCATTTAAGCTGTTTTGACAGTCTACTTTTAACATTCCAGAAATTGCTCGACTTTAATTTCTTAAAGAATCTTATTATAATATAAATATTAAATTAGTATGTATATTTATATATATATATATATATATATATATATATATATATATATATATATATATAAAAATGTATGTACATATATATATATATATATTTATATACATATATATATATATTTATATATATATATATATATTTATATACATATATATATATATTTATATATATATATATATATTTATATACATATATATATATATTTATATATATATATATATTTATATTTATTTATATACATATATATATATTTATATACATATATATATATTTATATACATATATATATGTATATATATTTATATACATATATATATATATTTATATACATATATATATGTATATATATTTATATATATATATATATATATTTATATATATTTATATATATATTTATATATATTTATATACATATATATATATGTATATATATTTATATACATATATATATATATATATATTTATATACATATATATATATGTATATATATTTGTATATATATTTATATACATATATATATATGTATATATATTTATATATATATTTATATACATATATATATATGTATATATATTTATATACATATATATATATATTTATATACATATATATATATTTATATACATATATATATATATTTATATACATATATATATATTTATATACATATATATATATGTATATATATTTATATACATATATATATATATATTTATATACATATATATATATATATTTATATACATATATATATGTATATATATTTATATACATATATATATATATATATTTATATACATATATATATATTTATATACATATATATATATATATATAATTTACTATTTCATTTTTATACACATATGATATCATAAAGTAGTACAATATAATACATTTACTTTAACGTTGCCCAACAGGTCAGTAGGTCTAAATACTTGTATAAAAATATGCTCATGGCAAGTTAGCTCTAGAGAAACGTTATTTTTAGTTCCCCAGCATGATTGTCTCGCCTCGCCAGAAATTAAACATAAACGTTTCTGGTTCGCTAACTTAGCATATAAACATAAAAAAAAATAGAAATTAAATTTTTGACAAAATTGAATGGTGAATATATTGAACTAGTGTATAAGCATGTAAACAATTAGTTCAAATAATAACGCAGACCCATCTCTAAAGAACTACGATACTAAGGTCAGTAAACCGATTTTAATCTGTGATCGAAAGGGGTTTATATTTTACTAGCAAGGCCACCAATAATTGCCCGAGGGCATAAAAGAAACAAAGTAGAAGGAGTCAAATAGTGTGTGTAACATTTTTATATAAACACTTCTCTCTCTCCTTCTTTCTTATTTTAGTCGTTTCTTTACTTCTCTCCTATTTTTCAGTCCCTTTCCCCAACTAGCTTTTTCTGATACGCCAAACTCATTCCTCTCTCTTGTTTTAATGTTTTGAAAAACAAATTATGTAATTCATTTACCAGAGCTCTCCCTTTAAAACAAAAGAGTCTAAACTTACATTTATTTCTCCTGGACAACGCCCAGTAGAACAAAAATCAATGACATTTTTTAGGTTAGGTAATTCCGTTCCCCCAACGGCTTTCACAATAATATGATGATAAATGATGTTGATAAAGAAAATAGTCAAAAGAGATTTGAATGTAATACTGTAATTTAAATATATTGCTCCTCTACAACTAAAGGTAGAACAAAAGATTATGTTACCCCACTTGCTTACCAAATATAATACAGTAAGGTTCATAATGACAATGTTATTGCTCCCGAACAACGCTGAGTAGTGCATATGTTTCCATTAACCCCTCCCGCTTTACTTAACAAATATAATATTGTAATTTTAGTGAAGAGGTCTTCACAGCACTGCTACAACTACGGTTAAAATAAAAATATGAAAAAAAATGTTGTGGATAGTTACAGAGACCTTCACAAAACTGCCAAAAGTACCGTTAACATCAAGTATGAAGAGCAAGTATGTTGATAATAATTGTTGATCCCGGACAACGCTAAGTAGAACAAATATCTGAGTAATAATATGAATATAAATCATGTTTAAAAAGACAATAGTCGGAACAGATTTTATATATACCACTTAACAAAAGTAATATCCTAATCGTATAATGTATCACGGACAACACCGAGTAGAACAAAGGGTCTTGGTCAATTCCTAATTTATTAGTCCCCTCTTATTTAAATATATTAAGAAGATAATTAATGTTGATGAAGTCAATAGTCCGAAGAGAGTTAATATGCACCAGTTAGCAAAAGTAATACTGAAATCTTACAATTATTTATCTCGGACAACGCCGAGAAGAACAAATGGTCACTGTCAATTCCTAATTTCTTCCCCCATCCATTTTAACAAATTAAGAAGATACGTGATGTTGATGAATTCAATAGTCCCAAGAGATGTACAATATATCCCTTATCAAAAGTAATACTGCAATATTACAATCTTGAATCTCGGAAAATTCCGAGTAAAACAAATGATCCCGCTAAATTACTAATGTATTGTCTCAACCACCAATTTCCCAATGATATTAAAATAAAACATGTTTAGATTTCTGATTGTGGCTCCCTGAGTATACACCATTATGAAAAAAGACAGAGAAGTGTGTTTTTCTATCCCGGACAACACTGCGTTTGAACACACCTGCTCTATCTAGGATATTGAACACTGTTATAGGGGTTTGAGGGTTTCTACCTGTTCTATCTAGTACATAGAGCACTTTGGATAATGGCTCCAGTGGTATACAACATTTTTTAAAAGACAGAGAGGTTATTTATCCTGGGAATCACTGTGTTTGAACACACCTTATCTATCTAGGATATTGAGCATTTTGGGGTTATTACCTGCTCTATACAGGCTATTGACTACGTTGGACTATGGCTCGCGGAAGATACAGCATTGTAAAATAAACAGAGAAGTACTTCATCCCGGGGCACAATGCGTTTAAACACACCTTGTCCATCTAGGATATTGAACACGTTTATGAGAATGTTAAGGTTAGTACCCGCTCTATCTAGGATATTAATATGAAGAAAAAAGTAGAGAAATAAGACACATAGATAGATAGATAGATAGATAGATACAAAGTGAGTATAATTCTGTTTTCTTTAGACATGAGTGCTCAATTACGTGTGTAAAAGCATAATACATTTTTATTATTTGATATTATACTATACAATAACAAAATAAACATTTCAAACAAAATAAAAATATTAGGCCGATATATTTTCTAATAAATCTATATAAAAATAAATGATAGTGAATTGTAGTTAGATTAATGCTTTACTGCAGTTTCACCGTATTACCGATCACCAGAAATTTTCTGACCGGTCGCTTTTGTTTTTCCAAGTAATATAAGATAAGTCGGATACACATTAAATACTTATTTTCGCCGTAAAAGTGCAGTTAACTGTGAAGCGAAAGGCAATTCATAAAAAGTTATTATTTATATACATATATATATATATATATATATATATATATATATATATATATATATATAATTAGAGAGACAGAGAGAGAGAGAGACGAACATATATGTGTATTCAAATGAACATTTGTGCTTGACCTGCTATATGCGAACATATACCTGCAGTATTTATTACAAGTTGATATCCTCTGCACTCTCCTCAAAAAATGATAAATAGGTGATCCGATTGCGTCCTAGTGCTTTGACTCCCAATAACAGATTAATAGATTAAGAAGAAATCGTTTATCGATTTGTTGAGTTACTCAGTCGGACAGAATGTGGCAGAGCGTTGAATTAATGATGAGAAGAAATCGATTGGAAATCAATTGGATCTTTTAAAAAATTCGATGCCAACTCGAAAACTGCTTCTTAAATTTAGTTCTCTAAACGTGCGACATCTTTCCCAGAAATGAATATGATTTTGTTTTGTAGTCTTTGAAGAGCATATTGTCCCGTTTTTATGGGATGGTAGTTATCGAACAATTTAAACAGAACTATTTAATTGTTATTTAGTATGTCGCGCTTCTCGTGTATTTATTATGCAAGGTAACCTTTAAGAGGGCTATGAGGACATACTCTACTTAAAACATCAAATATGTTCTATTTTTAGTAAATGTAAATCATATGTATTTAATTTTTTCGGGAAAACAATGGAAGTGACCCCGAATCTCTAAGTGACTTCTTAAGTAATCTATAGTGGTCAAACTTCATTGAAAACTTCAAATATATCATAGTTTTACTGAAAGTAGTATCATATGTATACCAATCACCGGGAAAGATAATGGAAGTGATCCACAATCTATACGCTACACTCTATGCAACAAATATCTACGTGTCCCATCTATAAATAACCCATAGGGTCAGAACCTCCTTCAAACTTCAAATATATCATAGTTTTGCTGAAAGTTGTATCATATGTATACCAATCACCGAGAAAGATAATGGAAGTGATCCATAATCTCTACGCTACCCTCTACGCAACAAATATCTACGTGTCCCATCTACAAATAACCCATAGGGTCAGAACTTCCTTCAAACTTCAAATAGGTATATCCGATTTTAATGAAATTTAAACCATATGTATAAGCCACTAATTCAGAGAGTTTTCCAACATTTCATTTTTTCCGATTATATTAGGAGGCGAAACAGAGGAAGTGGGCAGTAAAACAAGGAAAATTAGATGGTGTTATGAGTATAGTAAAAAAAGTGCATAGTTCTGATCCTCATTTAAGCTCGAGCAACGTCGTATATTCTTGCTAGTAAATTTATAAAACAGTTTTAGGTTTCTAAAATAAGAAGTCTGTTCCGCTTCAGTTTGAAGTATAATTGTCATTTGCTGTGAATATTGAATGGATGTTTATTAGAAAGATTCATTCTTGTTACATGACTATTTTTTTATTAGAATGGAGCAGCCACATACTTGAATGTTATATCTCTCTTGATGTAAATAGGCACGAACCACTCGGCAATTAGCTCATCGACCAATGAGATATATTGACATAGAAGTACAATTTGTGAGACTAGCCTTTTCGGGCTCCACGCAGGGTGTTTCCCGTTTTACCAGACGGCTTTTGAGAGTCATATGAACCAGATTTCTTTTGTTGGCCTTTCCAACTTAACAGCAACAGATGAGATCTGACAGCCTTTTTTTGTAAAGATTTGATTTAACTGTTTTTAATTCCTTTTAAGAAATGCAGAATAAATGGTACTTTCTGTTAACGTTAAATGTTCTCATCCATTTATTCCATCTATAAACCGGATCGGCATGCTGTCTTATTGGTTTTAAAATGAACCTTCCATCACAACAAAACTTTAATTATAATGATAATGGATAACATGTGACTTGATCCATAATGCATAATTATTCGGGGTTTTTTTTTCAGAATTTTAAAGAAATCAGTAAATATTTGGGGACGTTCTGCTTTCTTGGCATTGGATAGTTCGTTGGTAACCTGCGCAGTCAATTCCCACATTTTTACAGACTTTTTGAGGGCGATTGACAGTTTAACTATTCACATTAAGGTTGTCGGTCAACATTCTTGTGGTCAAATTATCCTCCTTTTTCACGGCTGTCAAAAGTGCCTAGTCGTTAAAATGTGATGATCGACATTTAGTTCTTCATCTGTGATGTGTGTATCGATCGATTACACCTTTTTGGACCATAATCAAACTTGGGGTTTGATGATTGTTTCGTGACAAAAAGCTCACTAGGATCCCAAAATTATTATGCTGCATTCCAACCTTTTCCTAAGTCATAGAACATGATTTTCGATACCTATTCTGAATAGAGAGGATGATTATTTTGTTTTAATTAACAAAGCCGCCAATTTGTTATTGTTTTTCTTGACTAAATATTTTGAAGACAAAAACGAAATAATTATGCACCGTACCAATATTATGAGCGTTTTGAAAGAGGTCTGTGTCTTTTCTCTTTCAATTATTCAAGTTTCTAAGTAGATCTAACTAATATGCCCCTATATGGCAGTAGTGTAGTTAATTAAACACAAACAGCATAAATAAGTCCTTTAGCCAATATCGTGTTTATATATTTGTATAACTCCATGATAGTTTGCTTCTGTATCTACTTTATTTTTCTCGTGAGTTTTTCATTTAATTTTCGTAATGATAGTCACTTTATTTTTCAATCATGTTTTTAATGATTTGATGTGCGTCGTCAAGAGATAGAAACCATAAAATTTAAGAAATAGACAATAATAACATAATTAAAAATTAAAGTAATCCGGTTACTAATCTTATAACCTAACTCAATTATAATATAACACGAGGCGGTTTGAACTTGGGCAGTCCATAACACACCCTCTCTCCAAAGGAAAATCTGTAGGGGCACAAAGATATACGTACTAAATATATATGTAATCATACGGTAGACTATTTTGTGTTAGTTCATACGTTAGTTATCACATTTCACACACATTTGAAACAGATCAGCGATTTGTGATTAATTTCATGTCGCTAAGGTAACAAACGGTGCCTCAGTAATTTTAAAGCTAGGCAATTAGATTATATTTATATCAAACTTTAAAAACTATCAGCTCTACTACTTCATTTATATATTTCACGTTTATTCCATACAACAAACTGCAGAACCCATTTCAAATTAGACACTTTGATGTGGGTTCCACTAAAATCAATGTTTTAATCTCAATTTATTTTCTGTATATTGACTGACAAATTGCAAACCATGATTGATTATATGTGTCCCTCTGGCTTTAATCGTAGCAGAGTAATAATAATAATTAGTGATTGGCGAATTAGTATGATTTAAAACATTTTAATTATTGGGTTTTCGTAAATTCTGAAAGTCAATCAATCATCATGCACTTAAGATAACGTGGTTAAAGCAGATAATATAAGCTTGCCAAGATTGATAGTTTGCGATGTATAAACTTTTCCAATAGAAAAAAAAAATGTTCTAATGAAACTTGTTTTTCCCAAAGGCAATACATAATATCGACGTGAAAAATGTTTATTCATTTATTTTCTTTCGACATAAAATTGTACGCGTAAGAAAAATAATAAAGAAAATATTTTATTTGGAAACTTATAGCCTGTCATGTTTCGATGCATATATCGGTTGGAGTGTTACAGATTTCTTCACTAATTAAAATAAATAAAATACCGACAATTTTCCACTGTTATCTCTAACTATACATTAGAATTGAAGAATGTATTTTACATAAATTATGGGTCGGAAATGTGTGTGAATTCAATGACGCATCACGTAAAATCAACACTATGAAAATCTGTTGAATGTAGTGTACATCACAGATGTTTCTATGAGTATGAATATTTTTAGAAAGAGTGTAAATTAATTTTGCGGGCATCAGTGATGTGGTAATATCACGCGAGAAGTATCATAGATAACTGAGAATGTTTTAAGCATAATAGTACTTGAAAACTAGCAACATAAATAGTTTTAAGCGTGCGTTTCATTAAATGGAGCGACAATTAGTGAAAACTGATTATATCACGTTAAAAGTACTCGACGAAAATCGATCTAACTGTCTATACAAAACTAAGAGTAGTTTAAGCATATTAGTTCCAGAAAACCAACCCTTTATTTACGTTCAGGGTGTACATTCAGAGGGTATCTATTTTTTTAACTGCTCCCACCCTGAAATAATACTCAGGTCTCTGACTTACATCTTTCTAAAAATGTCCTCATATTTATCGTGACTAAGTTCAGGATGTTCGTCAATTATTAGTTACGGCCCTTGTTTTTTGTTTTCATCTATAGCCTTCTGTAAATTTCGAGCACAAAGCTTTTATTAAATCAACTGACAAAGACCGAACCCATTGAAGATTCAGCGAAATAAGACACTTAAAGAAGACTAAAGAGTATGACAGCTGAAATGTTTGTGAAAACTGCATCGGGCTACATGAAGGAAACCCGTAAACAATATAAATAACAATATCTCATAGAAATAATGTTGCTAAATACGTTACACGTTTATTTCTCACAGTTATCCATGTGTTCATGGTTCTGTGGGTTTTGTGATGTGTGAGATGTTTTGAAACCTGGAGAATTAGTGTGTTGCCATCAAACTTCAAACTTATAATTATTAGCTTTTAGATTTTATAGTTTGCATAGTGGTGGTGCTATTATTTATGGCCAAAAACCCAGCGCATATTTTAGTCTCTGGGGTTGAAATTAGGTTCAGCTTAAATCGCTACGAGACGAACGGATGTGTACTACAAGGTGTCTGAAAGGATTAGAGAATAATCTGCGCATTGAATGAAGGAGATCAGCCTGTCAAAGTGGAGATAAATCATGGGATTCCAGTTGTCAGCCGACATTTCTTTTTATCTTGAAAGCCTATGAACTTCAACAATCTGTATGTCTCTCACTTTATCGCTGCAAGCATACATACACACGCACATGAATACACCAACACCCATTCATATATATATATATATATATATATATATATATATATATATATATATATAACAATAATACATGGTAAAATGTTATTATATTTTACAATTTACTGCAGTTTCACGATATCAGCGATCATCAAAAATGCCGGAGAATCTCATCAATTAAAGCGGTTCCTTTTATATTATATACACACACATATATATATATATATATATATATATATATATATATATATATATATATATGAAACCTAAAGTATACTTTTAGTACATAGAACCAATAGTGAAATGGCTTAAACTCAATATACGAGATGGAGAAATTATAAGGATACATAAGAGAAGAGGGATAAACATGTACGAATGACAAATTTATTTCAACTTCCATTGTTTCATGCAAGGTGTACTCAGTAAAAAAATATGTGTATTATTATTTCCTTAATCCAAGAAGATTTTAATCTTTGAAAAGCCTTGGCTTAAGGAAAGAATAATAAACATCTTTTTTCACCGAGTACACCTAGAATTGAAGAACTGAAGTTAAAATATATTTGTCATTCGTACATGTTCATCCCTCTCCTCTCATCTATCTTATATATATATATATATATATATATATATATATATATATATATATATATATGGGTACAGAAAATATAGTACAACATTAGTACCGTCGGTTTCACGCTCAGAATGGCTTAGCTATCCGGCTCTCTTTAGTTTATGTTTTCACCTGTTTCAGAAATGTGAAGTCACGTGTCACTCTCGTTTTGACGCGTTATTTGCTTAGAGTGTTATGTATATTTGTTTAAATTTAGTGTAAGAGAGATTTAATATTATTTGCAAAAAAATAGGGGGGTGAAACGTAACAGTTGAGATTATAAAATAGAGAAAATTTAAAAATATAACAAATAAAAGAATATATTTTATATATATAAATCCCATGAGTCAATATTTATAAGTAGCGTATATTTGGCTGTTACTATTTTGAGGGTTAATTATGTATCTTCTAGAAAAAGTAAGGAGAGAAAATGGGTTTATGGATTATACTTATGAAAAGATAAAATGGTTAAAAAACATATTAAATTCAAGTTTAAGGCCTGGATTAATGGATTTTAAATTAATCTAAAAGGAATTTAAATAAAGATTTAACACGGGCCCGGTCCTGAGAGTGTGTGAATCGGTCAAAGGACAGTAACTCCGCAGGGTTCTTTGAATGATTTTGTATTCGGGATTTAAAATTATTAACTAAAGTTTGTGAAAGCTTATGGGAATAATAATATTGGTATACTGATTAAGACTGGCTTAGAGATAAGAGTAAGGATTGGGTCGGTAAGATTGAATCTGTTTAAGAGATATAGGAGGTTAACAGTTTAACTAAAATATAGCGGGGACTTATGGGAGTAATAATGATGTGAAATGGGAGGGTTACCCTCTTAATAACTGGAAAATTTATCATTGGAAATGTTATAATTTCATATTTACGTAGTGTAAATTATTGGTCTTATGTAGTGGTGTGGATATGGCCCGATTAATGTATTTATTCCTGATATTTTATTAATATTTATGAGAGATGATAGTTGATAGGATTTTCCAGAGTCGGTATTTAGTGGGGCAATTATGGGGGTATGTATTGGGCAGAAAGGGGTTTTGATAGCCCTTTATGTGTATCGGAAAGTCTAATTTATAAGTAATGCTTGTCTCCTGTGGATACATCCTTTAAAGAGTTAATCTCTGATATTCAAAAGACTGTATTTGAGTCAATGATGGCTCTTAATATATGGTATTTTTCTGCATAAAACAGAGGGCATCTATTTATGGCTGGAGAACTGGATGGTCTTCTCTATATTACTTTCCACTTAATTGTGAAGGGTGTCTTTTTATTGTTAAGTTGATATTTTCGGGTCGCGAGTGCCGTTTTACCTTGACTTTTATCTGGATGGGTTTATGTGTGCGTACAATATCTGCATCATACCTATATATTTTTCTGCTCTACCGCTAGTCTGGTTTGTGACGGTGACTTCATATACGAGGGAATCGATTTTGCAATCCACTCATGGGGCAATTGTTTTTGTCCTAGCATGAGCAGCCTGCGTTTACTATTAGTTTGGGCTCCGCACAGATGATTTTTACTATGGGTGTGGTAGTGGAGTATCTACCCTTCATATAATGTATGTTAAAACGTTTCTGTATGTTGCGTGTGGGGGAAGTGGTTGTTGAGTAAGTTGAGAAAAGGGTGGCTTACCCTTCTCTTGATATTGGTGGAAAAGGGTGGTGAAAACCAAATCACCGACCTCATTTTATTGCTGCTCCACCGTGATCGGTCTCGAGTGGGGATGTATGAGATCTTCTCTCTTAACACGTTATGCTTACGAAACCAGGTTCATAATACGTAGTTTCGGAGTTCGAATCGTTCGACCTGCGATACGGTTACGTAATTCCATACTGACGAGCGTAAGATAAAAACGCGAAATATATATATGTATATCGATATAAAGATATTTATTTAATAATATATATATATATATATATATATATATATATATATATATATATATATATATATGTTTGATGTATACTAGAGTATAGTTGTTTGTGAACGGTTGCAAATAATTTAATCTATAAGTGATATATATATATATATATATATATAATTGAGGGATAAATCTGATCTTCTATCACATAGTTACTGTTTATTCTCTACGTTAGGAAGTCTTAGCATAGTAAGAGAAAATGATTTGATACTTATATTTATGAAATCTGCTTTTGTGCTAGAGTAAAAATTAGGTATGCTGTGTGACAGGCAATAAATATAATTGTCTCTCTTCTATCGAATTAACTTGGTTGCGTGGTAGAAAGTACACTTTGGACTTCATCTCAGGTATGAATACTGATTTTTTTTTTAAATAGCGTTGGTGTCTATACTTAACATTTAAGCGTACTAAAATATATTGAGGAAATATACGCTTAACGTAAAGATTAAGAAGTTTAATTTAGAAAATGCGATTAATAAAGTATTTAAAGTAAACAAATACACTAAATTATCGATTTCGAAATTAATATTCACATTTTACCATACATATTTGTGGGTAAGGCTGTTGGTTATACGGAAGTGGCTCGAGCTGTGAAAGAGTAAATGAACAAAACTAAATAAGTAGAGAAAGTCAATAAAAGTTATATTATTTTTAATTTTCTATATATCGTACATTTTGTGTGTGTATAGACTCCAGAATTGTTGGGGTTATATAATGTGATAGTTTGTTAATAACACACACCTTTTTAAAACTGGTACATTTGAATATCTAAGGTTGTAGCAAATTTCTGATAATCCAGATAATGTTATGTTCTTACATTTCATTTTTTTTATTTATTAGGTTTTTGTTCCTAGTGTTGTAGAGTATTAGTTTATATATGTGTTTTGGGCTAATATTATATAATGATGTATATTGTATTTGTGTTTTATGAATTCGTAACGGGTGATTTTACTTTTAAGTGTATGTATAGTGTAGTACCTAAAGTTTTAGTCGTACTTAATAGCTAAAAACAGTATTGTCCTTGAAAATATAGAAAAACACATTACGCCTAGTGGTAAGTAGAACATTTGTTTAAACCAGGTATTCCTAACATTCAAGTACTTTAACATGGCCTGAATCAACTCCTGATCAAAAGCCACATCTATTAAGCTATAATGTGTTGGGTACCACAGTGAAGAGTTGTCAGTAAACTTAAATTCAGTCGGATTATTTGTTGGCGGAGATTTGCAACTGCCAGTACATATGCAATATGGCAGGAACAATGACGAAATGTAATTGATCAAAACAATATCGTAATTTAGCAATGTTTGCAAAATGTAACTCATACAAATGTGTCTTACACTGGCTTACATATTGAACAATGGCGTACGTAAAGATAAAGTGTAGACGTATATGTTTACATACATAACTTACTTACTAGTGTGATTACCGCATCTGTAAAAAATTCGTATAAAGAACAAAAAATATTATTTTAATAAAAGTACGTTAACAGAGCAGGCTGGTGTGAAGCAGTTTTAAAGAAAATCAAAAATGCATGCGAAGATTGCTAAATATTACTTTCACTTTCAACTAATTTACACCCTTATATACATCTCTCTCTCTCCCTCTCTTTCTATGCCTCTCTGTCTGTATGTGTCCTTCTATCTAAATAGAGACAGAGAAATATAAACAAATACAGAGATAGACAGGGGGGGAAAGAGGGGGTAGCTGCATTTGTATGTGCGCACGCGACTGTTTGCGTGTACTGAATGAGATAGTATCATTTCCGGATGGCGTGAGTCGTTGTGATTAATCACAGCCAGCGATGTCTCATGGGTTGACGCCTCCCGGGCATGTCTCATTTTCTTTTTTTTTTTTTGCGATCTGCAAACGTGTTTTTATCTTTAATAAAAGGTGTCACTTTTCGAAGAAGTGTGCGCTGAACAAAACACGTTTAATTCAGTTCTCACCATATTTGCGTTAAAAAGCCTTTCTTTGATAAACAGGTGACAGATATTTCCAGTTTCATACATACACACATATAGAGAGAGTTTGAATGCTTACTGGAGATAGTTTGCGTTCCTACAATAGAGAGGTTGAATACCGACTAGACACCGTACAGGTGTTTGTGAAAACTACGTGACGTGAGAATACTTCATCCTACAAGTAAACCGTGAGCAAATATTAAAATATATAGTATTCGTAGGAAAAATAAAATAGCCTTCGGCATGGTTACGCACTGGATCATACGAGGAATAGTGGGCGTTACGTAAGTCGCAACACTTATTTGGGTGACCAACCATACCAGATTAATTCCTTTCCTGGAATCCTTCTAAAACTAGAAAATAGAACAATATAATATAATTAAGTAGTCAATTGGGGAGAGGAACATTTCTTATACTATACACATGTATAGATAGAAGGACACAACTGATGTATATTGTTATATGCATTACACGACAAATAAATAGTTATTAGAACTAGGGGCAAATAATTTTATAGAAAACATTCTTTACCTATACTTGTTTATTAAGAGGTTAAATACAACCTGTATTTAATGTGATGATTTCTGATAGAACTCGTTTTCATTTTACTGGTACACTTACCACATGTAAATGATGCAATATTATACAAAGTATCACGCTTTAAAGCGATTTATGTACTCTTAATAGAAAACCACATTAAAATAGAAACATTTCCGATATCGTTTTAATTATATTGTACACATTGATGCTCATAATTGCATGCCAGTGATTATATTGTAATAGTGACCAATGCGAATTTTACAACTTATAGACTCATGATTGTTTTTTTCAGATTTCCAGATGTATTTAAAATATTTTATTCGATAATAATAATCTGAATAAAAATTATAAATAGAATTAATTAAATATATTGTTGTTTTAATATCTATATAAATGAGTTATATAATTAAATTAGATTGTAATGGAATATGCTGGAAGAGCCGGCGGATATTCACACATTTGGTTACCCGCCATCTGATTATTCGGACCACAGGAAGTTCTATTTCAAGAAATAGAGAGAGAGCAAAAGAGAGGGAAAGAAAAAGAGAAAGATAGAGAGAAATGAGAGAGAGATGAACAAAAGACGGGGGCGCGTTATTTCATTAATGACATGTAAACAACAATATTCTCTGAGATTTATCGTACGAGTCACTCAAAAATGACATATTTACTTTGCATTTTTATTAAAATGTTTTGGGGTTGTTTTTTAATTTTTATTATAAATTATGTTTTAAAGAACACATTTATTGAATCTAGTAGTAGTAGTAGTAGTCATGGCGATGGTGGATGTACGAAAAGTCCACACGTTGATTGTAGTAGTTGTTGTTGATGTTGTTATAGCAGTACGAATAATCGATTATCATGGTAGTAGTTTTAATTGATGTAGTAATAATAGTACGAATAGTTGTATTGTTGATAGTTTGTTTAAATGTGACAGTATTGGTACGAACAGTTGTGTCACGTGGGCATAGTTATTGATGGTAGTAGTTGTTAAAAATAAATTTAACTGAGCAATAACATGAAACAACTAGCAAAAATATGCGACCGGGGTGCATATATTTGCTAGTATTAATAAAAATAATAGAATAGTTTGAGCTTCAAAGAGACATGTACTAAATCCCATTGATAATAGATAGTCAGTATGGTGTCGGCTTAAGAAAGACAGCTACCACATCTGATTAGTAATAGATACGCTGGAAAATACATTGAGCAGAGTTGTCAATCAGGTTTTCTAGAAACAAAACGAAACAACGATAAGTTTTCTGAAAGTGTCGAGTCTTATTAAAATTGTATTTTGTAGAGACCTAATCTTGATAAGTAGTCCTTTAATTGCGTGACAAAATATTTGTGACACGATATCATTTGTATTGAATTGAATAATCAATTTTTCGGATCTTTTTTTGTGCGGTTCCGTGCTAAAGCATGTGCTGACGTAACCGACCGCCAATGAACGTTGATATCCGGTCACGTATAACTTTAACAGGTCGAACTAGTTGCTAGTTGCCATTTTGCTTTCGTTGTTTTTGTTGATGCTGCGAGCACAATTGACGGACAATGAATAAGCAATCTCTTTAATACAGTCAAGCACGTGAAATACCTGCTACCTTCTCAAGACGATAGGCGTTTCAAATGATCCAATAACAAATTGAATTGTAGAAAATTAAGAAAACCGTAAATGCTCAAATATAACAGTAAAATATCGATAAATAATATAGGTCTGACAGTAGTAACATTGACTTCCTATCGACAGAGTTGACAGACTATTGCTATTATTGATTTATTGTTTGAGTAGATATTATTCGTTTTGAGCAACGCTTACATCAATCTATATATCCATTTGAACTTTTAATAAATAAAACCAAACATATATATATATATATATATATATATATATATATATATATATATATATATATATATAAAGTTAATCCAACAGAATATATAAGAGGCAACAAATATCTTTTAATTAGTGAAACATCCGGATAAAAACTGAAGCTCAATATACTGGATAGAGCATAAATAGCATAATATAAAATGAAATAATAAAATAAGGTGCAACTCAAATTTTATTAGAATTCAAAGTTCAGGCAAAGTATCTTAAAGTCCTTAACTCATGAGTTTCAAAGATAATTCTTTTTCCCTAGAGGACCATTACCGCAGTGACATCACTGCAGGTGATGAAATTACACTTTGAAAATATATAAAAATATATGCAAAAATGCATAAAAGTATATACCACATCAAATATATCAGCCCAAAACATACTTTTGTTAAAGCTATACAATCCAAGTCATACAATTTAAAACAAATTCAGGAAAGATATCACTGCGGTAATGGTCCTCTTAGCAGAAGAATTATCTTTGAAAAGTTAAGGACTTTAAGATACTTTGCCTGAACTTTGAATTCTAATAAAATTTGATTTGCACCTTATTTTATTATTTTATTTAATATTATGCTATATATATATATATATATATATATATATAACAGTATATATATATATATATATATGTATATAACAGTATATATATATAACAGTATATATATATATATATAACAGTATATATATAACAGTATATATATATATATATAACAGAATATATATATATATATATATATATAACAGTATATATATATATAACAGTATATATATATATATATAACAGTATATATATATATAACAGTATATATATATATATATAACAGTATATATATATATAACAGTATATATATATATAACAGTATATATATATATATATATATATATATATATATATATATATATATATATATAGTCTAACAACCAGAATATATGATGTGTATATACAGTAGAAAACATTTTACTTAATTATTCTTAAGATAGACCTAAACGCACTTGCTAGTTGATACCTTTATCATTATTTCTAAATCGATTTCATTTATTTTGAACATATTCTACGCTAATGTTATTTTTATCTTTATTAGTGAATACGTCCTAAAAATCTATTTTCTATTTGAACGAAAACGTGATATTCTGGTGGATTCACTTTTTAGAATCTTTATTGTCAAAAGATTATCAGTATAAGTAAAAATAATAAAACTGTATATCAATTTATGAATTTAAGTAATTATTCTAAAGGGCTAAAGTAAATATATATTGTGCTAATGTTTATCACATATGAAGTATTTAAACTTACCGATTCTATCTCAGTTTTATAATTGAAAGTTTGTGTTATCGTTATTAATTTAGTCACTTTTCTTCGTCTTTGACTTTTTATAGTATTTATGCGTTTTTTATAGCCTGCTAAAAAGCGTGGCGTTTTTTATAGCCTGCTAAAAAGCGTGGCGTCTTTATAGCCTGCTAAAAAGTGTGACATTTTTTATAGCCTGCTAAAAAGCGTTACCAATTAGATTGTTTGAGAAAGAAAACAACAAGATTTTACATGACAGTTACATTTCAACCAAACAAATACAATGTAGAAAATTAAGCTATTTCTACTCGCTATATCTACCTATATCTTTACCTCTCGCTGTTCCTCTTTTTCCTTTACCGACTGAGATAAAATAGTTATACTCTTTTTGTGATATTTTATTTTGCTTATAATACGTTATTCCAATCTTAAATGTGATAATTAGTGAAGTTACCTATGACTATTAATATCTTTTCAATAAAACTTGCATACTTTTTTTATAAAGATAACATTTTTTTAAATAAAGTAATAATGTGTTTATAGTCAATTTATTATTTCTGGTAAATTGTAAACTTGTTGAATACATTTTGGATGTGATTTCTCAGCTTATATTTCATATTTTTAGGCCTTCTTAAGATATTTCTAAGTTTGTCATGTTATCAGATAGTTAAATTTTACATTTCGATCACTCGATCAATCAAATAATTTAAATGGGAAAGATAGCAAAGTGTAGCAAGCCATGTAAAAGGACAAAATATGATGCATCTGTATACCGTTGTATTGCTTGACAAAGGTGACTAAAAACTTGAATAGTGTAAGCATGATCACGACCTCATCTGGCAGACTGGTCTATGGAACAGAAACGCAGGGAGAGAATACTGTCTTTCTTCTGTTTAGATGAAAGTGATGATGATATAGCATCTGCGAATGACCGCGGAGACTGTTAGAAAGTGTTGGGGTGGAAATCTCTTCTAGGTAGATTTACATTCCCGTTCATGATGACGTTTGGCGGATTTAAGTCATCTAGCATCCTTTGATGGTCAAGTGAGCCCATATCTTATCTTTTAAGCCGCTCTTTGTTGGTACGCCTGCTTAATCCTGTCGCTATTCTGATTGCTAACCGTTGAATACTCATCAGGTTGGCAATAACGTTTTGAAGAAAGGGATTTGTTCCTTGGATGGTTTACTCAAGAATGGGCCGTATCGGGGTTATGTATTTGAGAGGTAATATGTAAATTCAATGCAATTCAATGGTAGTTTAATTTAAACACACATCAATTCCCAATGTTTTCTAGCTGAAACTAGTCATGTCGTTTTTCACATTTGAATAGTTACAATTTGTTGCTGTTCGTAGTGACGTTTGGATAGAATTACCGTTTCCCTCTCATTTCGTCAAGTATTCTACTTGACCAGGATTCTTAATGATCTAATCGTCTCACCGGGCGAAGGAGTGCATTGTCTCATTCTAGTCGTTTTCCTTTTTATTATGGCATGTAGCGGTTACATTTTTCGTTATTTAAAAGTTTTTTTTATCAAAAATGATTTCAATTTTCGACCACTTTATCACACTCCACTCCAAGTGAAAATGAAAAAGTGAAAATATCTCAGATCGAGTGAAATCACTCGACCCGAAGATTAGAGAAGTGTTCGTCAAATAAATATGTTCTGTAAACTTGCCAAGAATCTTAACAATCTCTAAGTGGATCTATTTTATTTTTTATGTAAACTTATAACATAAAACAGAACATACCAAAACACATGCGTTATATTATAACTGCATATAAGACCGTATTGGACATGTGTACATTTCAGCACGTAATATATATTTACGAATTAGATTTGACAAAGCATTTAATGATAAAAGTGATTCACAGTTACAACTCAACTAACTACCACAACGTCTTCTTCTATGTACCTAGCGTTAGGGCAAATCAGCATGGACAGAACTTATTTTGCAAAGGCTTCCTGCGTTTGAACACATTACCGCGGGCTGCTACCCTTCAGATTACAACAGAAAAGTCTTCAAATCCAATGGCATCTGTCCAACAAGTTTTTAAACTTAGTTGATAAATGTTGGCTTACAACCGTTCCGTGGCATTACCGCTTATCCTCGAGTGACTCTTGACCTTGATAGGTGGTTAGCAGAAATTAAAATAAAACGATATATGTGATTGGTTCAAATGAACAGGGAGGGAATACGAGGACCCTTAAAATAACAAGTTACACAATTAGCTAATCTTTAAACTAGTACGTACGAACTCATTTTCGTATTAACTGCATACGCTAAAGCAATGAAGGTTACTGATTGATAGTGTATGTGAGAGATCTCTATCCTGCCACATGTAAAAATCATGTGCGAAGTGTAACAGATATTTTGCTTCAATATCTTAATAAAGGATAATTGGAAAGTAACTCTCTATTATTAAATGCTCGTAATTTTTTGCTGCAATATAATTCTGACAAGAAATTAGTAGTGTATAGCAGGGTTGCTTATTTTGAATTCAATATCGGCACCAGCATTCGCCAACAGCGTTTCTTGCCGCCTGGGGACCGCATAAACTGATTTCGCAAGAAACCTTTTTGTACTAATGAGTTATCACTTATCAAGTTTTAACAACACGAGATTAAACGTTATTGAGATGGATAGATTGACAATCGAATGGTGAATAATACTATGTGAAGATTGAAAATATCAATATTCGACCCACTCATAAAAACAGCCGAAGAAAATAGCAATTCTCCCGTCGTTGTCAAAGATATTATTTATAGAATATGAGAACTAAAATAACCAAATGAGGGGAAACCGTTGTAACCTTCGCTTTCCACTCTATTATTTATTTGTAAAATCAGTAAATGCGGCTCTCTAGAAGTTTGTAAAGATGATTATAAATGTTGACGCACATATTTAATTATAAATAAAACCCCATGCTATACAGGTTCTTATCATATTTAATCTTCATAAATATTATGCTGTAGTAATGATTACAAGAATTTAATAACAGTAAGTAACATTCCAATCAGGCTTAATTCATTATTAGGGGTGTGTAACTGTTTAATTTAATACCTCATGTTCGAGTACGTGTATACAGCGTATTGTTTATAAAAATATATTTATGTGTATTAAATTCGCCTGTGCATGGAGTAGTGTGTCCACACCAGGGCTGGTTCACTAAACAATTAGCCCGCTTCTCTGACAGGGTTCAAAAATGAATTTCTAACCTAATAGGTTCCACCTTGTTTGGCAAGCTTCAGACCCTGCCAGATCGTAGCAGAAGTCTATCCCTTTGCTTGTTTTTCAAGTTCTTGCACGGAATGTGTTCCAATGAACTCCATGCACTTCTACCCTCCCTTTAACTTAAATACCCTCGACATACCTAACTACTAGCAAAATTCCAGCCCTTCAGTG
>OY744515.1:224023237-224030737 GCA_963556195.1 Sepiola atlantica | reverse complement strand
CATTTTTTATTCTAATTTCAGAATCACTAACAACACTATGGTCGACTATTTCTAGCAAGAGAAATCAGTAAAAAATATTTTTACGTCTGATTTTAAATTAATTGCTAAAATTCGTTATTCTTTTACTCCAGAACTTATGTGATTCGCCTGTTTTTTTTAAATACATATTTAAAAATGTCTACAAATAATACTATTTTAACATTTATTTTCTGTATATAGAAATCCCACTTTCTCACCTCATCGAACAATTCCCAATTTTGTAAATAATGTATTGCCTTCTTTTCAAAGTTAATGAATAGATATTTTCATCTATATGAACAACGTATGAATTACCTATAAATACAAACAATCAAATAAAGTGTACTTACCTCACGTCTTTGAGTATCATTATAGAACATTGCACGTACCTGTCTCCTAAAACAGGAAGAGAAACGCCAGGAAGACCTAAAAGAAAATGTCTTCATGTTTCAACCAGTGGGTTTTAATTATGGTACGAGTTAAAAGTAACTTTTATACCCGGCGGCTTTTGCTTAGGAACACGCTTCATCTATGAATACACGTTCTATATTCTGTTCTTTCTGTGTAAGCTTTTGTTATCTCGCGTAAAATCTAGCATGAATTCTCTTTTCATGAAAAATAATGATAATAAAAAACAGACAAATCTTGAATAAATATATTCCGCATGAAATACAAAAATTGTTTCTTATTTTGGTAACAAAGTAGAGTTATATTATGTTATATATAAAGTGAAAAGGCATCCCATTATACTGATTTGAAATGTTATTGTTTTTTCCAGGATAAAAGATTGCTACACAAGGGGCCTGTTTCCGTCCATTTCTAATACCGGTTGAGGGTCGCATAGGTATCATTATGATAACGTATAGACAGTCTTGAACCATCGGACCCAACTTTGTCGGAAATGGATAGATTCTTCCTCTAAGCCATTCTTCCTTTTCGGGGAGGGAGGATTGCATTGTCTTTCGCCTAGAGCGCCCATATCAAGTATTGCCGACGGGTCAGTTCTTAGTTAGTTTTGTACACTTTCAGAGCGACTCGTTGAATATAAGCTGTGTGTTTCCTCTATGTAAAACTGACTTTATGGGAATGTGTCGGTCAGAGCACATGTTCTGCTCTGACAGAGAACACAACTGTTTAAGAAATATAGTGGGCGATGTCCCCTTTTCCACCCTTCTGCCCTTTTCTCACAGTAGAGACGTTGCTAATCTTTCTCTATTTATCTCTATTGTTATGGCATGTGCTCGAGTGAGCTTCAATCTATGGTCGCCCTTATCCCTGTAAAACAGTCACAACAAAAAAGCTGTCTAGCTACAACCGCTATAAATAAATTCCGCTTTTCCTCTGCGTATCTCGAACTAAGCGGAACTACCGTTAGTGAAGTGTCTGTCAATAAACTGTCCGTCTGTGGAACGCAGTACAACAAAGCTGCTTTCCGGCTGACTATGAGATTGCCATTTTTCAGTCCAATGTAAACACATTTTTATTGTGGCGTCCTCTTTATTAGTCAATTTCTGACCAGATAAAACCATCGTTATGAATCTTCTCGGTGGCTCACAGTCTTCCTGTCAAACTCAATAATCCTTATTCTCGAGTTGTATGTGGCCTTTGATAAGTCGTGAATCAGTTTCTAAAAAAAGTGAGTCATAGGCATCAGCTTATAATGAACTAAAATGTATTCTGTGTAACTCTTTCAATTTCCCGACCCGACCTTGGGTCACATCTTACTTGTGGGAGTAAGATAAAAACTGGCCTTGTGCCTACGTCAAAATTCTTTCAATTCGCTTGCGATGTTTTGGGGTAGTTTCCTCAGATTTGTGGCTAATTGTACCTTTCCCCAAAACATCTGCAATTTATAAAACTATGTTATCTTATATATTTAATGAAAACGATTTTAAGCTGTATTTTTTATTTATACATTTTCACAACAAGCTACATAAAAAATATTTTTTCTCGGTAATTTACGGCAAATATTGATCCGTTAAGTTAATAAAAAACATGGTATTTTCAATGGAATTCATTGATTTTTATATGTTATTCTTATAGATATGTTTAGACTAAAATAAAAGAAACGAAAGGAGCTATTTACAATAACACTTCCATTTACTCCAACTGGGATTACGGACAACGGGAAAATATTTGAGAAGATACAATTTGTTCATATTCACGGATTTCTCATTTTTGATAAGCGGATGATTTACATTCGACAGAGAAAGAGAGCGGGATGGAATAAATAATTGTCTGATTCATGTATTTAATAGCTTTACTATTCGGTAGTTGCCTCCGTAGGTCAATCATTATATTACCGTATTTAGAGACAAAAGCACTGAGTTCGAATCTCGCCTGAAACATAATAGTGTTAAGTTTTATTTTTTTCCCTACTGAACGAAGATATTTGAAAATCACAATATTAAACAGATTTTTTTTTGTTATCCTTGTATTTTGTTCAATCTACTTAATTTACAAAACGTAGGTCTCAGATAACGTCGGATATACTTTCTAATTGTTATTAAAGTAATGTATATTCAATTACTTAAAATACTGTTTTACTGCCTGGAGTTGTAATTAAACATCGACGCACGACCTTATGAACAATACCTCGCTGTGGCCTGATCCAAAATTCTATTGCAGTAATACTTTTCTGACAGCCTATCCTTTTCAATAAATGTGTACCGGGTGTGCTCCATTGTAAATTCCTTTGTGTTATTTTTTTCAAATTGACTTCGGAGCTTAGAGTCGTTTTTAATTGATCCAATTACTCAACTCTAACTTGTGGAATCGGAGTCGAATATGCAACCCCTACCGTTTTCGGACTAATTCTCAAGGTCGGATACAGGATTTTTTTTATATAATGAATCAGGAGAATGAGAATCATCATTTTTCAGCCGGCTAAAAAACTCCTGTTCTCAATCATCTGACATATACAGTAATATTGTCGGGTGTTTAAAGTCAGACACAAATATCATTTAAGCTGTCAACTGAAAGTGTTCTTCTTAGTAGCATATTTTCATTTACTATTGTTGCCCCGTATTATTGGGCATATAATAACGTAATCCGCTACAAATTATTTAAAACATTACTTAGTCCGGCTCCGACGATAGCTAATATGGAATATCGTTAAGTAATCACCTAAAAGTAAAAAAATCTTCAAATTAATGATTCATATTCTAGATTGAATGATATAATAGGAGTTTCTTACCTTACGTACACACAAATAACAAATAAGAACTTAAATGACTTTACTGCATTTTTTTCACTGTGTAGGCTGGTAAAAACAATAAACAATTCATTTGTCTCGCTCATAATATCTTGCTATATGGACTCAATTTACAATAAATACAGTACTGTTCACGAAGGTGAATTTATTAGGCTTTGTTAAATGGTGAGCATTTTTAGATACTTATATAAACATGCGCAGTAAATAAGTAAGATGGGATGAAGATTTCCTCGGCGCTACTGCAAATTACTATATTCGTTGTCATCTGCAGCTTTACTTTATTTAGTGATTAGAATTGCCATCATTAATTAATTAACAGAAAGCTAATGATATGCGTTTCGTCGTAGATCTAGACAAACGCCATCAATCTGTTTTGTTCCTGAAAATGTAGTTTGGGTTCGGCAAATCTACGAGAAAGTGCAATGAAAAAATTAGAATCGGTGTAACATGTTCGTCATTTTCGCATCTAATTATTCCACCTGAAACATGATATATTGACCAGTGATGTTCAAATAATGTATGCTGTGCCTGTCTAATAGCAAATATATTCGAAGAAAGAAATAATAACTCGATCACAACAGTAAGGGAATTAACTGATGAGTTTATATTTCATAATTTAGCTTTTATTCGTCAGTCTGCTCTATGTTAAAGCGGAACTACGAAACATGTGTTTTCGAGCCGTTCTCTATTGCATCGTAGAAAAAAGAAAATTCCGCCAATTTTCTTTTCTATTTCCTATTTTTTTTTTGGCATGTCTTCGCGTAGTTATTTGATTTTAATCTCGCCCTAGCACACTTCGACCTCCATATTTATATCATGTTTAAAAGTGAATCTTATATTGCTTTAGTTCATGTTTTGCATGAACCATGCATAAACAACCGTCTGCGAGCGCCCTCCTTTGTGCATGTACCTAAACACGTATGTAAACTCTGGTTTTTGTTATAAGATCATTGCTATATTAATAATAATAATAATAATAATAATAATAATAATAATAAAGCAGACACAATCAAATATACAGAAATGAAAGAGAAGATTGGAAAAGAATATCTACGAAGAACAAGGAAACTCTTAGAAACTAAACTATATAGCAGAAACCTAGTAAAAGGGATAAACACATGGGCTGTATCACTAATAAGATACTCTGGACCATTCATAGGCTGGACCAAAGAAGAACTCAGGCACCTTGACCAAAGAACAAGAAAACTAATGACTATGCACAATGCTTTGCACCCAAAAGACGACACGGACAGACTCTACGTGAGAAGAAATGAAGGAGGTAGAGGACTGGTAAGTATAGAAGACTGTGTGGAAAACACCAAAAAAGAGCTGGAGAAATATGTAACCCAGAACACGGAAAGACTGATCACCACAGCAAGAGACACCAGCCCAACAAACAACCCCGGAAGCACTGAACCCAGAAACAAAAAGACAAGAAAGGAAAAGTGGGAAGAAAAACAACTACATGGACGCTTTATAAGACTGACAAGCGATGAAGCCAATGAAAACAGCTGGGCATGGCTAAGAAAAGGAAACCTGAACAGAGAAACAGAATCTCTGCTGACGGCCGCACAGAACAATGCGATTAGGACAAACTTTATTAAAGCAAAGATAGATAAAACCCAGGAAAACAGCAAATGCAGATTGTGTGGACAAAGAGACGAAACGATAAATCATATAATAAGTGAATGCAGCAAGCTAGCACAAAGGGAATACAAGAACAGACATGACAGCATGGGGAAAGAAGTACACCGGGAAATGTGCAAACAACTGAATTTCGAATATGCAAGAAAACGGTACAAACACAAACCAGAAACTGTACTAGAAAACGAAAAACACAAAATCATATGGGATATGAATGTACAAACAGACAAACCCATAACAGCAAGGAGACCGGATATGATAATAATCAACAAGAAAGAAAAATCCTGCAAAATCGTGGACTTCGCCGTTCCAGCAGACCACAGAGTGAAGATCAAAGAGACGGAAAAGAGAAGCAAATATACTGAACTTGCCAGAGAATTGAAAGGAATATGGAACATGAAGAAAGTCAGTATAACACCAATAATCATAGGAGCACTAGGAACAGTCCCCAAAAACATGGAGAAAAGACTAGGAGAAATAGGAATCAAAGGGATAACTGAGACCATACAAAGGACAGTAATGATCAAAACAGCTACAATCCTGAGAAATGTCCTCGAATGCGGAAACCAACCCACATAAGCAACGAATGGAGAACAAACACACGGAAGCACAAAACAGAACCGGGCGCAAAATACAACCGAACGAGAGAGGCGCAAGCATAGGCTGACGCCACAAAAATTATAGACAGAGGGTCGAGGAGGGAAAGCGCAAAACCAGACCTCCTCTGGGACCTTGGGAAGGCTTGTTGCCACTCGGGCCCCAGAGGGGACCAATGGCCCTTATCAGCGGGAAATCGTTGGTAGGTGGCTGTTGCGATTACCGCAAGGTCATCAGCGGTGATGAACGAAAAGAGGTGGAGCATACTGGAGGCCTGAGGAGACTTGTTGTCACTCAGACTCCAGGTAATACCACAGGTTGTCGGCAGTGGGTGACCACTGACGATGACCAGTGTGATAACTCCTAGTGAGTAAATAATAATAATAATAATAATAATAATAATAATACGTAGTTGCACCGACATGCGTTGATATGACAAAGAAATGGACGTGAAGGCTCAATTAGGAAGAGCACCATCAATAGATCAACTGGGAGAGTACGGAGAGTAGTAAATAAATCCATGAGATACGTATGCCCCTTATTTTTCTAAAACAAACAACACCCACCATCAGTCAGAAATCAATGATAAACGGGTGTTGCGAATACGGTATGTCATTTGCAACATCTTCCAACGATCCCTGATAATGGCTCGTTTGAAAATCTATATTGAGTTAATAACAAGAATCATAGTTCCCCTATAAATGACGCATCTTATTCTTCAAATAGCCTCATTAAATTTTTAGATTATACTAATTAGAATGGTATTACTTCAAGTAATAACATAATAACATAAATTAACACTCGAATGAAATTGAAGAGGATGTTTTTTTTCTACAGAATCTGAGCCGATATTTGCCAAACTAAACGGAAAACTCAAGTTAGGATTAGTTTAGGGGGAAGTTAGACTAGTTTTAGTGTTAGGTTAGTGATAGTTTAGGACAAGGTTACAGTAATTATTAAAATACGGTTCGGTTAGAATTCTGTAGAAGTGCCGAAAAATTAAGTTAAAACTATTTGAATAAAATAAATAGATATAAAGTTCGTCTCTTCAGGATGGAAGTTATCATATTTAGGAGTAGCAGCCAAGGAAATGATTCATCTACGACTACTATCTTATGGAATATATTTACTTTGTTTAATAAATGAGCAATAAATGTATTGTTTTACTTTTGAAAATCTCAAAACTCAAGAAGATTTAGCAATAAATAATAAACGTGCCTTTCGTATTTATCACCTTCTATGTTCAATCATGTTTCAATAAAAAGGGCGAATCGATTTTCCAGTTTAATTTTCTGTCCAATATTTCTGCTGTGGGCACAAGGAAGTTCGGGTTATTTTTATCTACATTTATTAAAACACTGTGCGAAATTATTTAAAGAAGACAAATATGCTATTTACAATTCATGAGACTTGTACAAGTTGGTAAGTAAATTGGATTAAAATAGCGGGTATTTCATTGTGTAATATCAGATGACGTTTAACACATGCTAAACGTAGTACAGACTAGTGGTAGGTTTGGTGAATAGTGTGTTCAAGAATTAGGATTATTAAAGTCTCGGGATTGGCGTAAGGATTTTGTATATAAACTAAGCAGACGATTAATCCGATAAAAAATATATCTCGACTTTAATTAAACATGCTTGACCTACCGAAATAATGCCTTAATACACCAGAATCGGATTATATGTATGTATATGGCTTCCTTCTATTTTGAGGCACGTCTACCGTATAAGTGATACCGACTATAGAATTTGCGTGAATAGATTAACTCATATAGGATCTTATGATTATATTTACGAACTAGTAGATTAAATGAGTGCTGATGTCCAGCTATTCGTCTGCAATTATTTTTTTCACAATGAATCCTGTGTAATGGGGGTTTCGTTTTTCTCTTTCCTACTGTATTAAATTGTATATATAACGTAAAACTGACATATCAAATTGACAAACATTTTTATTTATTTTTCATCGTTCTTGTTTAGAGTATAGAATTAATAAACAATCTAAAGAATATATTCATTTATGAG
>OY744515.1:224010737-224018237 GCA_963556195.1 Sepiola atlantica | reverse complement strand
ATTGCGAAACGTTTACCGAAAGAAATCATATTCTACCGCAACTGCACAGAAATTTCCCTGATTTCTTCCTTCGTGTGTCTAATATCAAACGGAATTTCCACGAAGACAGTTTATGTCCCAAACCTTCTCATTTGGGCATCAACCTTCCACAAGATGTCTTCTCTGACAACTACACTATGGTTATGTTCAAATCCAATGTCAATAATTATTGTTCATAAACCGTCTTAATATGTCATCAGATATTATTCAGAGCATCCATTAGTTTCAATCCTCTAATAATGTAAATATAAATTCAACTGGCAATTTATTCGTCACATTATATCCCCGAGTGCCTTTTAGTTTTGATAAGTTGTGACTCATTGTTGATTGATTGTGTATATTATATAAGGAATCGACCGTATGAAGATTTGAGATAAGATTGGAAATACTGGAAAGATTACCATGCGATAAAACAATAACAAAATAAACAACTATCAAAACAAATTGCTTAACGTTAACTTAGATTAAGCATTCATTTTCTTTTACTTTTCCAAATAGTTACCGGTAAATAAATACGTAGAACTATTAATAAACTAAAAGCTTTTGTACGTAATTTAATGCTTTTGCCAGTAACAATTTTAGAAAGTGTGTTGATTACGAAGGAAGTGACGTCATTACTGAATGCATTAGACAGTAAACATCGGTGTGTGTGTGGCAACGTGCTTTCCAACCTTGTTTACGTTTTGTTTAGAAGCCTCGACCTAACAGGTGAGTAATAGATGAAGCTCAATGTAATCATTCTCAATGTAGGTAATCTCCCCCTCCCCCTCTTGCTTTTTCTCTTTACCTAGCTTTCTTGTTCCTCGGTCAGGGTCTCTTTTTTCTCTTACTCGTTCTCTCTCCACTTGTTCACTCTCTCTCTCTCTTTCTTTGGCTATTTCTTTCTCCCTGTCTTTGTTCTTTTTCTAGTTCGCTGCTGTTTACCCTCTCCTTTTATCGGTATTTCTTTCTCAGTTGTGATATAAAAGTAAAAGCATATATTATTTATAGGCACACTGAAGACAGGGTATTTGTATAATAATAATAATAATAATAATAATATATATATATATATATATATATATTATATATATGTATATATATACGTATATATATATATATATATATATATATATATATTATATATATGTATATATATACGTATATATATATGTATATATATACGTATATATATATGTATATATATACGTATATATATATGTATATATATAATTATTATATATATATATATATTATATATATGTATATATATACGTATATATATATATAATATATATATATTATATATATATATATATACGTATATATATAATATATATATATATTATATATATATCATATATATATATGTATATATACGTATATATATATAATATATATATATTATATATATATACGTGTATACGTATATATATAATATATATATTATATATATACGTATATACGTATATATATATAATATATATATATATTATATATATATCATACATATACGTATATATATATATATATATATAATATATATTATATATATGTATATATACGTATATATATAGTATATATATATATTATATATATATATATCATATATATATATGTATATATACGTATATATATATATATTATATCTATATATCTATGTATATATATATATGTGTATATAAATATAGATATGTGTATATAAATATATATATATATCTATGTGTATATAAATATATATATATATCTATGTGTATATATATATATATATATAATTAGATATATGTGTATATAAATATATATATATATATATCTATGTGTATATATATATATATAATTAGATATATGTGTATATAAATATATATATATATATCTATGTGTATATATATATATATATATATATCTATGTGTATATATATATATATATATATATATATATATATATATATATATAGTAAGTTATGAAAATATATTTAGTGCAATTTAGCTACACAGAGTTTACGCGCTTCATTCGAGGGGGGATCGTCAGGCTAAAATTCTGTTTTTTTTATATACGTCTATCTAGTAAACCAATCAGATTATTTGTTATTCTTGGAGCCAATTGTTGGGCTTTTCTCAAATAAATATTCGGTTGATTTTACTTCATTATTTCCTATTCTATAGTTCTGTTTTCTATAGGATGGCGTATCCATGTTTCTTGGTTGGCTAGAAATACAAGCAAACATATGTTAAAATTAGGTCACCCATTATATTGCTACAACAAAGAAACAGGCCACCCTATAGAAAAAAGAACAACATAATAGGAAATAAGAAGTAAAATCAACCGAACCTCTTTGTTTGAGAAGTTCAGGGGTGTACTAAAAGCACAACAAAGAAACAGGGGTGAAACATCCCATAAAAATAAGAAGTAAAATCAACCGGAATGTTGTTTGCCAGTAGCCCAACGATTGGCTAAGAGAACAACAAATAAACAAAATAACAGGGATCAATCGTCCTATAAAAAAACAGAACAATAGAAAAGGAAATTCGAAGTAAAATAAACTGAACCTTTGTTTGTGCGAAAGCCAACAGTTGGCTAAGAGAACAACAACGAATCTGATTGGTTAACTAGCAAGACGTGTATATTAAAACACCCGGCAAAACGAAATTGATGCATTTTAGCCTGACAATGCCTCTCGGGGATGAAACGCGTGAGCCTCTATGTAGCTTAATTGTCATAAATATTACTTCATAAGTTACTACCTAGCTCTACTCATGTATTGAGCACTGTTGGAGAAAATACTGAACATTGATACATAAGAAATTATATCTCTTCATAACATTTTATGTGGATACATGAAATAATATATATATATATATATATATATATATTCAGAAATTCATGATATATCTTGTATTTTATAATCATATATAAATATATATATATATATATATATATATATATATATATATATATATATATATATATATATATAAAGATAAAATACACCATACATCATGAAATGCATTAGAGACAGAATGCATGAAAAAGATAAAAAGAATAACAAATTAAACGCATGGAGAAATCAGAAAAAGTCGGTTTATTACCGGTTTTGTACAAATCAACGACTGTCTCTAGAAAAAGTAAAGATTTTAAATTTAATAGGTAACAACAAATCATAGGGGAAAAGACACACAACGCTGTTATTGTCGCACGCGCCGCATATTTGTTTTCAAATTATGCGTTCCTTTTTCTTATGTTTTTCCGTTATTCAAAATAAAGCCTGTAAAGCACAAGTTTTTGCTGATTTCCTATTGTGTTTTATATGTTATCCTTTTTGTAGTATATATATATATATATATATATATATATATATATATATATATATATAGAGAGAGATATGTATATACGAAGAAAAGATAACGATAAAATGATACAGCATGCACAAAGAATAGGAAAGTTAATACAACCTAGGTATTAACACAAACTCACATGATGGTAAGCTTGTATATTTGTTATTTATAAATAAAATATCTAATCTGATTGATAATGAAGACAAAATAAAGAAGAAATATATATATATATATATATATATATATATATATATATATATATATATATATATATACATGCATACATACATACATAACATACATATACATAATGTGGCGTAGTGTTATAATTAAAGACACAGACTGTTGGATGGGCGTTCCTGGTTCTATTTCTGACAGGAGTATGACATCACGTTCAATCATAGCTTACGGAAAGGTTTGAATCGATATAGATTCCTTCGAAATATTTATTAAACAATAGCGTTTATTAGACTTCTTGTTGTAAAACTAGACATGGGAAACTCCGATATAACTCGATTGTTTATGCTTCAGTTGGCACTGATTCCAGTCTCCATTACATTCTACTTGTCACTAGACTCAACCAATGCCAGTCAAAGAAAAAGTTCGGGGATTACAAGAGTTTCAATTTCTTTTGTTGATTGAGGGAGGCTTTTTAAAATCGTGTAAAATTTAAATTGGGCTCAAATATAAAATATGCGAGGCTCGCTACATTAGTATTATAAATTGGAAACTAAGTATTTAACAGACAAATCGGTAAGTATTTGATCTTGTTGTTAATTATGAAAATACTTCGCTAAATTAGGATGCATTAATACAATCGACTGCACTGACTATTATATCAGTTAAGAAAGTGACAGTTGAGAACCATATGGGGGTGGATGTCTTTTCAAACACTTTATGTTTAGACAGTAAATTTGCATTAAAGTAACATTTAAGAAAAACTGAAAATTCACATCCACTGATTATGTTAGGACATCGAATGGTACTCCTACGAGCGACAAGAGAATTCCATTATTTGATGCAATGTTAGTATTTCATTATTCATATAATTCACTTAGAAAATGTTATTTGATTCCTTTCATATTGTTTTTTTTAAAACTTTTTTTTCGTCAGTCTGTCACGATTACGATCAAAACAACATGTTCATCAATATGGCACGGTTAAGTTTCAAATACCATTCTCGTCGGTTTCTCGTGCTTTACTTCGAAATAATATTTTAGAGTACGTCTGTCACGCTTATAGTTAAACTATTTTGTGTCGTTTTAATCACGTTTAAGGTTGGCATAATATTTGCTTTGTTCTGCCATCTTAATGTTCCAAATACCATTTTCGTCGGTTTCTCGTGCTTTACATCGAAATAATATTTTAAAGTTGGTCTGTCACGCTTATAGTTAAACTATTTAGTGTCGTGTTTTATCACGTTTAAGGTTGACATAATATGTTCCTTGTTTTGTCACCTTAAAGTTTCAAATACAATTGTTGTCGGTTTATTACTCTTAATTTGAAATGATATATTCCCTGGTCTGTTATGCTTAAGTTTAAATAGATTTTCCATCGTTCTGTAACACTTAAGTTATCGACAATACTTTCCTTGGTCTGTCAGCTTAAAGTTTAAAATAAAATATTTTTCCGTTTATCAAGCTAAAGTTTGAAAGGAATTTAGTTGATCTGCCACGTGTAAGTTTTAAAAAAAAGTATCCGTGGTTGTGTCACACTAAAGTTTCAGAAAATATTCTTCTTGATCTGTCACTTTAGAGTTTGAAATATCATTTCCGTCCGTCGCTCATGCTTAAGTTTTAAATAACATTTTATTTGATCTGTTGCGCTTAAGTGTAATATTACATGTTCAATTGTCTATCAGTTTCAAGTTACAAATATAATTGACATCGCAAAACGTACAGATTACATGGACGCACATGCAGAATGTTTTCCAGTTTTAGGGGTTTATTTTTTTCGCCAATTGAACATTACAAGCTGTTTGACATAAAATCACTACGATGTGGGTGGAGATGTTGAAAAGAGCAAATAAATAGAAAATTGACATCAAAGGGGAACATTTTGGAAAGTGCCTTAAGCTAATAAAGTAACTCGTAAAATGCTCGGCTGAGAAGTGATTGCTGCTCGTTGTGAAACGATCAGAAAGTCTTGTGTGTGGATCGGTGCAAATAAGAAGGAAACTAAAAAAAGTAAAACGGAAAAATTAGTGAAAACCTGGGAATAAAATTTCGTTAATGGCTTCCGAGTAAAAGATTACATCGATTGCTTTAATGTGTACGAATATAATTCTTATTTTTTTAAAAAAGGAGCTTTTTTAGTGAATATAAAGAGCGTGGTGAGGTTATACATCCTATCAGCGGTAGTTATACTGTGTTCTGCTTGCTATTCTTGTGGGTCCAGGACGAGAATGTCCTCGAAGGAACGTCGCTCAAGTATCTGGTATAATCATACGTTTTGAATTAAGGTATTATATATTATATTAATTTAACTATTTTGATATCCACGTCTTTTAATCATCAGTGTTGAAGATAATTGCTCTGCCGATCACACGATATATATATATATATATATATATATATATATATATATATATATATATATATATGAGAGAGAGAAAGAGAGAGAGATAGAGAAAGGGAGAAAGAGAAAGAGACAGAGAAAGATAGAGAAAGACAGAGAGAGAAAGAGAGAGAGAGAGAGAGAATTATCAACACTCATCTTATTCGCCGAATCATGGCTTTTTTATTGTTCGTAGATTTGGAAATTGCTTTCAGGTCAATTGGAAACCGGATCGCGAAACTACATCTCTCTGTGATCAACAGTCAGAAATACTATCCTTAAGCCATGTCTTTAGCCTCACACGGTAAAAGAGGTTATAGCGCTTACATGTTTGTTTACAATCGAAGCTTCTACTTACCTAGTGAACTCTGTTTTCTGGAAAAGAGTATCGCTGTACGCTAAGTGGAAACCGTGATATTCCACACAGCAGAGCTCAACCCGTACATAGGGATTATATATATATATACATTTATATATAGTCTTATACAGACAGATATTTCGTCGTATCACGACTCTTCAATATTGCTAGACGTAGCAAGTGAATGCACGCTTATATATGGCGCTGTCCTTGCTGTTAATATTTCAATGCGAATCGTGCCAATTTTGTTTTCAAATAGCTGTTTGATTAGGCAACTCTAATGAAGGCACTCGTTACAAAGCGAAAATAATTGCATGGTTCGGTTTTCATCTCTTTGCCCAAACTTCAAGCTAATTTTAAAGACCAGCTATTATAATGAGGACAACTTCTGATTCATTAGTATTCTGGCAATCATGGGAGAATTATTTGGTCTATGGTATGCCACGTGGATTAGCAGTTTTTTAATACTGCATACATTGTTTAATTTGGTTCTGTTAGTATTCTACGCTCATAAGGGCAACTAATCCCGTTGCGGATCACTAATCAAGCAATCGGTCAATTTTATTGGCAAAAATTGCAATATGCAGCGAGCTATATAAAAAGACAGCAAAGACATAATACATCTTTAGACGGCATTGATATGGTAAGCATTATTACTGCCTCCTTTAGTAGGCTGTTTCAGGAAGCAGAAAAACGGACATCGAATGCTGCCTTTCTTCTGTTAATAAAAAAAACCCACGATGTTACATATTCTGCGAGAGTCAACGGAGACCGCTACTAGACGTTGGAGTGGGGAATCCATCCCAATCTAAATCTACATTACGGTTTATGATGTTGTATTTCAGAATTAGTTCTCACTGTATTATTCGCTAATCAACTGAAGACAAATTCATTCATTAGAGCCGTTCGTCGCAGTTAAGTCTGAAGAATTATGTCACCATCTTCGTTGCCAACCGTTGAACACACTGATTATAGAGTTAGTGTAAATCAACTTGCATTTATTTTATTTACGTATACTTTAAGAATCGAACACAAGCTAGAGCTAAAATAGCAACTTGTGTATATAGCATCATTTAAAATGATTAGTAGTCAATAACGTTAAATCCCATCCAATCCATTCATGATGTAGCATGGATCTTCTAGACCCCTTTATTTCTTTTATTGTGTCTACTGAAGTCAATCTTTCGATAGCCAACCACATAGACAAATCAATAGTTATTTTTGAACTTGAGTTC
>OY744515.1:223925737-224000737 GCA_963556195.1 Sepiola atlantica | reverse complement strand
CAGCCATAGCCGTGTAGAGGTGTTTAAGTAATTCTAAATGTATCCTAAATACTGCCTATACAGAGGAGTGAACCTCGAATACTCGGGGTGCTACGAATAATGTGCGAAGTAATGAGCCGTTCTGAATGACAAGCTTCTTAAAGTTGATGTTCTTCCTTTCATAAAATAAAATTAAACGAAATCATCTTAGTGAAAGATTTATTTAGAAACACTTCTATCATTAATATTCAAACGATTTGAAATAATTGATTATATTCGATTCATTAAAACTACTTGTGTATTGAAATTTACGGTTTGATCTTTGTCGCCTGCAAGTAGTTTTTTACGAAAACACCACCCGGCAGATAGTTTTATTAAATCAGTTCATATCGCAGTATAATTTCTAACGTTCTGTTTTTTTTCTTGTATTTCCAGTGAAAATAGTAAACATAATAATATTTGATTTTTTTCTGACCAGCAATATATCTAGACGCGGGCATTAATACTATTATGCTCTCTCTCTCTCACTCTCTCACTCTCTCTGTCTCTTTCTTTCTCTCTCTCTATCTATCTATCTCGCTCATATATATATATATATATATATATATATATATATATATATATACATATGTGTGTGTATATATATGCATATATGTATATATATACATATGTATATATATGCATATATATATGTATATGTATATATATATATGTATATATATATACATGTATATACATACATATAAATAGATATATATATATATGTATATGTATATATATACATACATATAAATATATATATATATACATATATATATATATAAATCCACATATATATACATATATATAAGGATATATACATATAAATATGTATATATATATAAGTATAAATAAGTATCTATATATCTATATATAATATAGGTATTATCGTATAAATATAAATATTAGTATATTAAATTAAATTAAAGATAAGCAATGTATCGTTTAATAATAATCTATCGGTATAAACCTCAATACATAGAATAGAGCAATGAATGCAAGAGATGAAAGATGAGAATGTAAAGGTGTATAGAGACAATATTTATTAAAACATTTGAAGTTCAAAGCAACGAGTTTCATATACTTAATCCATGGATTTTCAAATAATAAAACTATGTTCTATCATAGGTGTGTAACTGTATATATTATCGGCAACATTTAACTTAGAAAAATGTATACACAAGAAGAACAAAATAAAGAACTATTTATTGAGAGTAAAACCTGATTTATTATGTATTATCTTGATTAAAGTGGATTTATCAAAGTCAAAACAATGCCATACTCCATAGTGTTAGCATATAAGTCGTTAACCGTGTTGTTGGTTTTAATCGCTCTTTTATGCTCATAAATCCGTTTGTCCAGACTACGCTGCGTCTCCCCTATGTAGATCTTATTATAAGCTAGGAAAGGGATGGAGTATATGCCAGCTTTGACATAAGGTGTAGTGTTAACTTTAGATGTTTTGATTAAATTTATAATACTTGCTGAAGTTAAATGTGATATGTTTATGCCTAGTTTATTAAGATTTGTGTAAATGGAGTTGTGATTAAAGTTAGTCGGTAGAACTATATGTCTATTTTTTATATGCTCACAATATGGAGTATGGACATTGTTTTGACTTGGATAAATCTACTTCAATCAAGATAATACATAATGAATCAAGCCTTTGACCAATTGAATCAGCACTCATAGCCTTTTCCACAAATAAAATTAAACAGAGAATGGGTTTCTACTTGATCTCCCCTAACCTATCAAAATAAATTGTTCATGAAAATAAGATATATCTAGACACCGGTTTACTCCCTGAGTGTGTAATTGTCTTCGTTTGGACCCCTTAGTACCCATTATTGTTTCTTTTCTTTCCCGTTACTATTTTTTTTTGCTATGAATTTATGTTTGACTCTATACATATTTACATATCTTCCCTCTCTACATGAACCCTACCACTATATATATTTCTCATAATTTATAGTCTTTCTCGTCTTCTGTAATTTTCTGCATTTTTTCGTTCGCTCTTGACAACCCCATTATAACATTTGGGCGAAAAGTTGAGCTTATTATGTCTTCCGCTTATTCCATTTAAATTTCATATATAAATCTGTATATACATAAACATATATATATATATATATAAATATATTTATTTATATATATATATATATATATATATATATATATATATATATATATATATATATATATATATATATATATATATATATGTATTATAGTCTTACGTCAATAAACAAATGTTTCGATGCACCAGCATCCATTCGAAAATTGAAAAATAAATAATAAAAATTGAGACTTGAAAATCTTGCATTGAAATTGTTTAATAATGTTTATTATTTTTATCTTTTATTATTCAGTTTTTTTGTGAACATTCTGTAGCATCGAAACTTTTCTTGATTTACGTAAGGCTGTAATATTACTATGTAATTGTATATATGCTCTACTTGGTATTGAGCAGTTTGAAAATATGTGTTTCATTTTTATTTTATTTGAACTAGTTCAATTAATATATATATATATATACATATATATATATATACATTTATCTCTCTCTCTCTCTCTCTCTCTCTATATATATATATATATATATATATATATATATATATATATATATATTGTTTTTAATAATAATTTCGAGGTAGCCATAATTACCAAGGACGGAGAGGCTTATAATACTAAAGCAAGAAATAAAGTATTCCTTTAGTAAAGCGGTTAGAATATTAAAAAATTAGAATGGAGGAGAATATATATATATAAATATATATATATATATATATATATATATATATATATATATATATATATATATATAATAATCCAGGTAAAACATCCACAGGGTAGTAATCCAAAGAATTTCAACCGGGTTTATAAAAGTACTCAATATCAAATAGAGCTTTTATATATGATTAGTTTTATTTACACAGACATGTCGCAGATTTTGTACATGTCTGTGTAAATAAAAATTATATATATTTATATATATATATATATATATATATATATATATATATATATATATATATATATATATATATAAGGAGTTATATCTCTGTCTACGGCATTCCCGGTTAATTTGGACATTTATTATTTAAAGGAAATCATTCTTGTAAAAGCATGTCAGGAGCTAGAAAAATACTGCTTGTTTAAAAGCTAGTAAACAATTCTGCTTTCTTCGTCAGATACATCACTCATAGATTGTGACTATTAAATGACAAAATAAGGGTAACGAGACTTTCGAGGCTTCCGAAAGTTCACTTTCTTCTCTCTTTCATAGCATGGTCATTTTTTCTGTCGCCCATCGGTTTGAAATACGCTCTCGTCTCCTCAATGACGACCGGGTAAAAGTCTTAAGTAATGTTAATTAGATTCTTAGAACTTTTCTATTCTATTGACATTTGATTTGAAGACGATAATATTGTAATTTGCATGAAACCAGTCTCGCGGCAATATTTTCCACAAACGGGAATTCCTTTGCGAAGAATCTCTGTTCGTGGAAATCGAACGAAATAAATATGAGAGAGTCCATCGGTCAATCGGAACATCATGTTTCAGTTTGAACTATCGTTTTCATCGCTAAACGTACCAATTGATTCGACGCCTCTCCTACTAGACACGGTAAACCATAAAGAAGTAAAAGGGCGTCCATCTTTCTCTAGATAATATTTTCGTCCTTCTGTTGTGCAGACGGTTGAAATAGCACTTACGTCGCTATACATGATGATTAAATGGACACATCTAAAGAACTTGCGCTTTTGTTTCATAATATGTGACCGACATGGAACTGTAAGTATTCTACTTGTTACATAAAACCGAATGTGATGTCTACTTATACGAGAAAGACAGCAAATATGACTAAGACGATGAGACAAATGATAACAGAACTATTGATAGAATCAAAACTTCATATTACATCGATATCATTAGTACATGACTCAAAGAACTACTTAAGACAGTTAAATACCTACTTAGGAATAATCTTAAAAGTTTCGCCTGAGGAACCCGACAAAGTAAACTGATTCTTGCTGCTGTGCCATAAGTTCCTGTAAATGTTTGACTCAGTTCGGATTGTAATCAGAGAGCGGCTAAGTATGGCGTAACACTAACAGAGCCTGACACGAACGTACACATAAGTGATGTGCCTATACATAAATGACGTGCACGCTTGGCTGGGCAGTGAAATCCACTTAGACTTAAAATTAGCAAACACGCGTGAAACCTATCAAATGACTAATGTGTTTACCGGACGCTCTTACAAGTGCCAACCCCGTCGTCAGCGGCGCCATCATCCATCAAATGATAGGCAGAGGGATGCACAGGGCTATGTCCTCACAGGCATATAGATAAACACATACATAAGGAGATGCACACATATACGGAAGCATGTGAGCACACACACACCCACTCAACTATACAGTTCCTTTCATATTAATATAGCATCGTTAAGTACTTCTTTCTGTGTATATAACAAATAATAACATTTGTGAAAAAATATATGAAAGATAAATATATATATATGTATATATATATATATATATATATATATATATATATATATGTATATATATATATATATGTATATACATATACGCATAATTATTTATTTCTACATGAGACTTTGGGTGGGTATACATCTGAGTTTTGTGAATATACTTTTAGAGTGTTCTACGTTTCATAAATAAGTTATATCCATAGGTAAATTGGGAGATACACACACACACACACACACACACATATATATATATATATATATATATATATATATATATATATATATATATGTGTGTGTGTGTGTGGGGGGGGGTGTATAAGACAAAGCTAACAGAGACTGAAATATAATTAAAAGTATAAATAGATAGATGATATAATACACTCAGATTACTCAAAAAAGAGATATATATATTTGGCAAAAAACACACTCACACGAGTGGCTGTATTTATTTTATTTCTGAGGGTGAGGGATACCCTCGAAAATTAAAAAATAATAATGAAAAGGACACACTCCAACCTTAGACCACGGCTAACGATACACTGGTAAATAACAACATTTTTTTGAAGATTATTGACTTTTCAATATTGTCACTTTGTTTTTACGATTCCACGTGTCGTATATGTGGCACTTTAACAACGCATTGTTATCGCCTCCAAAATATTATTCTTATATATATATATATATAAATCCGTACGAATAAAAGTGAAAATTATTGACTTAAGTAGAGTATACATGGACAATAGAATAATCATCATCTAAATATAATAATAGAGAAGTTGATGCTTGAGAACGTCTATATTCAAGTCAGCTCTGTGATTAATCGATTAAGATCGAACGGTGCTATATAAAGTAAGTTGAGGCAAATAAATTTACTTCATAATTTATATCAGTGCAAATAATTTAAAATCGTTATCAAAAATTCAAAATCGTCTTGGAAACGATTATACACTTAATATTTGTTGATTTGGAATTATTTGAATGAATTCATTAGTCTCAAATTTCTCTATCTTTGTCTCTGTCTGTCTGTCTGTCTGGCTGGCTGTCTGTCCTTCTCTCTCTCTCTCTCTCTCTCTCTCTCTCTCTCTCTCTATATATATATATATATATATATATATATATATATATATATATATATATATATATATAATTCTCTTCTTTTTTCTGAATCGAAAGTGCTAATGATACTTATGGAACATGTTTGATGTTTATTTTTAAACAAAAAAAGATTATTAGAAAAAATAAAAAAATAAAAAGGTATGATCAAGAGTACGAATTATGTTATGTTTAACGGTCTTTATATATATATATATATATATATATATATATATATATATATATATATATATATATATATTCAGCCTACTCAATTTAACCTGTGTTTTATGCTTGCTCATGTCAACCGGGGCTAGAAAAATAATGTAAGCTCTACTTCGCATTGAGCACTTTTGATATATATAATTTCATTTTATCAAATAATTAGAACTTAATTAATTAATACTATATATATATGTATATATTAGGATTTATATTTTCCTGTTATTCAGGTTCCATATATCTGTGTGTGTAACTGTTTAACCATACATGTATGCTATGTATTTAGATGTTTGACGGATATAAATTGACGATGAAGTAGTTTAAATACGTTTAAAGTAGTTGTTTCCCTTTAAGCCCTTGCAAATATGGGGGGCCATTTCTCTTTTCATGCATCAATAATGGTTTCTTGTTTAAAGAAACTACTTTTCTATCGCAGTTTTAGTTTATATCAATGTTATTATAGTTATTAGTTTAATCATTTTTCTGGTTTAGTTATATTTACTAATTGTCATCGCGAATTATCTCATATCGTTATCGAATCTATTCTAAACAGTAAACTGATATGTTTATTTTGGATTTATATATGGATTTTAAAGCTATTCATTTATTTTTTTGCCCCCTCTGCAGCATATTAGACACAAGTTGATGGGTGGTTTTGAAAAGCATTGTATTATGACTAGCGCGTTCTGGCCTACAAAAATGCTGAATCAGCCCCGTCGGCATTCCCCGGTAAGAGCGTCATCAGCGATCTTCATGAACAGACCTCCTTCTCAAAAGCAAGGTAAATACTGGAAGGGGTTACCTCTTTAGACCGAACAGAACCATACCTCAGTTGACAGCAACAAAAATCACTGTTGGACTGATATCGAGGTCGCATGCTAGACTGGTAAGAACGCACCTACTGAAGGTGTGCCAGTAATCACAAAAAGACAAATATTCTATCACTTCGAAACAAATTTCAGTCATGTTTGACTTTACATTCAAACACTTGAATGAAATTTTCATTCAGAAAACGTATTCATTTTTAATCGTGTTTATGCACATACTTTATTCGATGTCCGATAAAACTGGTAGTTGTTTCTCCCGGCATTAACATTTTTTACACAGAAAGAAATTGTGCTAATTTGTCAAAAAGTAAACAGCTCACGGACGCTGCAATTTAAAAAGCACAAAACGCGACTCGAAGGCTATGGATGTATATCAGAGTTGCTAGACGAATAATCGATAATATATTGCGACAATTTCATGAAACATTTCTTGAATATAAGCAAAGTAAAGAACGGCAAATATGGTTTTTGTTGTCTGGCTAATGATTGCTACTTATAGTTGATCAAAAGCAAACGCTTTTTTATTCGTGTTATGTGTTCAATCAGAAGGAAGTTCAATGAAAAGGAAATTGTTTTTCTGTGTTATTTTTTTATCGTGGTTTTTTATGTTAATGATTTCTTGGATAAAAGTGATTAGCTCGTTTATGGGCATATTCTATAAGAGCACATATGGAAGGCAAGTCATTAACGAACAGAAAAAAAATAAGCTTTTAATCACTCTATACAAATATAAACTCGAAAAACAAATTAAGTTTCTGGAAAAACCGATACATATACCTTACGTTTCGCTAACTGTAAGCTACTTTAAATTTCGCCATGATACATATATAGTAGGGAGATTAAGAACTTTACAGCAAATATCAAGAATCTCGTTTGTTTTTGTTCATTTTGAAAGCAAGCTAACAACTGCTGGGACATATTTTACAGATGGATAAAAAATGTACAATAAACACAGCCATGAACTGTTAGTTGATAGCGGGGCAAAATGTGACACAAGGGCAAACATTGGGAGTTGGTTGAGCGGTGCACTAGAGGTAGTAAAATCTGGACCCGCAAAAAATAGCTAGCATTCCCCGGTTTGGTCGGGCTGCCTCAAGGAGTATTCAATAAACGAACTCTACCTGAAATAATGGGGTCAAGGCCTGGGGGGGTGAACTTCCTAGAAATACCCAGAACCATACCTCAGCGAGACAGAAAAAAAGGCCACCATCAGGCATAATGGCCGACCTCCGTCAGAGTGATTGTCAAGAACGAATCCACGACGTGGTAAAAATCGCGTCTCTGAATTTCACAGCAGAACTGAAATGCAAAGAACAAAGCAGGGATATCCAAACTTCTCTTTCACGAAGATACCAACCAAGGAAGATCTGCGTAAAATCTGCGGAGTTGCCAAAGGCAGGGAAGGCTACCATAATATTTTCAGATCAGTGTACACTGTAAGTAAAAATGAGAGATCATGTCAAGTTATGACCTAAAATCGACACATAGATGATTATTGATGATAATGATAACGAAGAAAAAGATGATGATGATGATGATGATGATGATGAATTTGATGATAATGATGATGATGATGATGATGTAGTAGTGGTGGTGGTGGTGGTGGTGGTGGTAGTGGTGGTTAAAACCAATGTAAATGTCATAAATAAACACTTATGTTATCAGTTGAGGCATCTGGGAAGGTGCCGCCCAGAATCCTTTTACTTGCCTTTAGAGCGTACAAAATCGACTTCGACATCAAGTGGGATATGTCTTCACTGATTTGCTTGCAGCGGCTTTCTCACAGAATGGACGTTAATAGTATTTCTCTGCCCTATCGAGATTTCCATGGTAGGTGCTCGACTGAGTTTTTCGCTCCTCTCCCCCCCCCCCCAAGACATTCTTAGCAAAACATGTTCCTATGTACGCTGCAAAAAATCTCCTTTTTGTTGTCAACCTAAAATCAATCGGAACTTCTATTAACATAGTTTCCTTTTAAGAACTTCTCACCTGTGGAACACGTTACCGCAGGAAGGCTTGTCTACAGAGTAAAACATGGTAATTGTCAAGTTCAATGTCACCAAATTACCACTGAGTCGTCCTGTGAATTATTCACATTTCTTAATCTGATTTATCTTTGTTATCGTACTGCTCTAGCGTTTAACTGAAAATCCTACAAAACCTTATCTTTGAGTGTTTTTTGGCCTTGTGGTGCACTATTAACATCAAAAAAGGTTAACTAGCAACGTTTGCTCAATAAATCGAATACACTGAATTGTTTATAATAGGTTTTGTGCTTTTTTATAAGATATCTTTGGAATATTTGATGTTTTTATCTACTAATCTGTCACCACTTATCAAGGCCACTCGAAGATAATAGTTATTTAAATGAATACACTGCCAGCTTTATGATAATTAGTATTATGAAAGGATAGATAAAAAATAAATGACTAACTAAAATGTGATGACTTATAAATAGGTTTAGAATTAGTTTTTATCGACATTAAATTTGAAGATTACCGTATCGCTATCTTCTGGGAGGCAATCGTACAGCAACGGGTTCTGTGGATATACATTTTTTAGAAAGAAATTCAGTTCATGGATATTATGTTTGATGTTAGGCACATAGAGGAAACAAGGAACGTTCATTGCAGTTGTGATCGAGGGGCAGGAGCTCTCCCACAACATTGAGAGCAAATGTTTTTTTTTATCAAGGAGACATCCAGTACCATTTTCTGAGCATATGGTATGACTCAACCGAGGAGTGAACCTCGGTTTCCTGACTCATTAGCTAACACTCTTACATCATGCCATTTAACGTACTATTATGTCATACAATTCCAAAGACAACGATGACCTAACGGTGTTTCCCTTTACAAACGGCAAGTTACCAAAATCGGATGCGACTTGTGTCGACATTTTTGCGCCCACGTCAGTAACAGAATCGGCAACAAAACATGGACATCCAGCAGCGTCAGCAGAGAACTGCAAGCAACATGAACTCGTCGGTCTTCTGGACAGCTCAGTGTTCCAGCTGATCGCCGTGTAGACCAGTGAAGCTCCGCCACGTGCGACTTCCGCAACGGCGTTGACCTGTTAATGTCGCGCTACACTTGGGAGCATTGTGAATTGACTTGGCTTTACGAGCGCCTCTGCATTGCCACTATTCGTGGAAACGCTTTGAGCCTGCTTTCGGAATCCCAAGCCAGCAGAGCATCCGATTAAACTTCCCGATATGTTCATATTTGTTTTGGAAAAAGGCACATTATTAATTAACTATTATTTGTTGTTATCTATTGAATAAATAATAACTTAGTTGTAATCAAGTTATGAAACAAATATTTATCAAATATAACGTTGAAATTGAACAATTCTGTTATTTACAATTTATCGCGAGTTGTTAACATTCTGATTATCCTTTTTCTCTTATTTTGTAGGTAAGTGTTTTCTATATGTTACTTGAATCTGCGCGAAAAGTATCCGAAATTACTGAAAGGTAAGACTTTTTTTTAAATACGTATGAATGCTACTATGTATTCATGCAAATATTTGTTTATGTTTAGAATTTTTTTTAGATAAGGAGTAATAATTTTTGTTTTTGGATTACTTAGAATACCATTTTCATCTTCGTATCTTTCATCTCAACCTTTCGGGCGATCCACTCTCTGAGCTTCCATATGTGCAACTTTTCGAGCATCAGAATAATTATGTCCCCATTTACTCGCCTCCCCACGAGGACACAGTTAGCTCACTTTTTATTTTGGTATATCAAGCTTCAACTCAAAAATATACTCTGGATTGAGACAAAAATTAAAAGTGCCTAAGTCGAGAATAAATTCTCCTCGCTGAGCAAGGACAAAAAAGATGAAGTGCAATTCAGAACCGATACTACACGTTGCTCCTAAACTGTAGAATATTTCTGTTGAACCATAAATATATACAGAATTTCGAATTGAACCCGCTATCAACTCAAATGGGGGTAGATTGGTCTCGTTCTATCAGCCATGGCCGGGTAGACGTCTTTATTTTTATGTTATCTCACTTGTCATCGCCTGTAGTAATAGGTTAACCTTCAACCTCTAGAAGACCGTCTGTAATAACTGAGTGTTAAACAACGCCTTTAACTGTTGTGTCATAGCTTCTTGTATTTATTAATGTGAAACCGCTGAAAGCTAAGCGTTATTTAAAGACACATTAATTCTAATGTTTTTGTGTTCGTTTTGTTGCCAAACAATACATAAATATTTAGTAGGCGCCAGATTAATCGGCTCTCATTCTGTTCGTTTCTTATCAATACACAACGGGCAAACAGAGCTGCATCCGGTGAAATAAAATACAAATCAATAATCGATATAAAACACGAGAACAAATGTCTTATCTACCAGCATAATTCTGAAATTAAAATATTCCTATCGTTGTGAAGTATCGATCGAAGAAGCAACAGTCACGTGAACCGTTTCATAGACTTTCACTCCAGCAGCAAGAAGCTGAAGTGGTTGGAATCATGTAAAAATACTTATGTTGAAATTCGAATACAATTACCTGTTTTGTTTTTTGATTCCTTTGTAAAATTGCAGAAACAAACGCTATGCCGTCTCCTTAACAACAAAGGAAGCAAGTCATACCCACGTCGATTTTTTTTTTCATCCTATCTTTATGAGAGGAAATAATAGAATGCTATTAATATCGCTGTGTAGTTTGCTGAAAGAATCACTTGTTAACACATTTTAAAAGCAGCTTTGTATAGTCATACCGGACTTATTAATGTACAATTTTTACAGATACCTAAACAAGCAGATAAATGCGGTTTTCATTTGAGAGAGAAAACTATTTTTTATTTTACTTTTTACTAATAAACTTTCCGAAAATAAAAACATACTCATAGACTTTGTGAAAAATAATTAAATCTTTTTACCAAGAGTATTAGTTTCATAGAGGCCTTTGGTAGGTTTACTTATTTTTACATTTTTATTTGTAATAATAACTGACGGTTGTTCAAAGCCCAAATCCACTCAAGGATAAGGATTAATGATTGTCAGATTGACGTGGAAAAACACCATGGATTGGAGACGATGATTGAAACTGAGCAGGATTTGATTATTTAAGAGGACGGCTCAAAATCAATTTGCTACCATTTGACTTGGAAACGACCATGTTGTAGTCAGCTGAGAAAGCAGCGCTGTGATATTGTGTTCTCCACCGACGAGTAGATTTTGAAAAGAAAGTCTGCTCATATAAGTTCTGTTTAGCTTCACGTACACAGAGGAAGACAATAGAACAATGTACAGTTGTTGTAGCTATACAAGTTATTATGTGCATGTTGTACAGGTAGGACCAGAGATTAAAGCTCGGTCGAGCGCCTACCATTAAAATAATAATAGAGTAGAGATACAGTTTCAACGTCTTTTCTGTGCGAAAAAAATTAATAAGGAAAAAAGGGGACATCTTTCTCTAGATTTAGTACAATAGTTTGTTTGCTTTTTTAAATGAATTTCTAACAGTGGTATTAACACGGGATGGTGCGTGTTGAGATATATTACTGGTGGGGAAATAATTTCAAATATAGTCATTTTTGTTCTAAAACAAAAGTTGAAAATAACATTTCTAATGTGAGGTGAAGAAATAAAATAAACTGTTAGCGCGTTGGTACTTACTTTTCAAAAAATAATTGTTGACGCTGTGTCTCTTCTAGTCAGTTGTAAAGCAGCAAACAGAGTTCATGAAAAATAAATTGTTTTTCTTCGAATATTTGTAATCGAAGAACTTTATATAAACATAATTATTTGAATATTTAAACATTTTAAATACATTATTCACTGATATATTATTTGTTTGATTTTATTTTTATTTTAAGAAACGAATAAAATCTATTGTTTTAATGAATGTAGTGTTCTCACGTTTTAATATATTTAAGTTGTTTTATCGACCTAATCGATACTGGCCACTAGTGACTCCAGATAAAATCAAAGGGAAATATCAATGGTGTATTTTCTGAAAAACAAATAGCCCTTATTGAAACGTATGTGGATGTTGCTACTGTTAACATATTCAATATGTTTAACACATAAACACACATTGACTGTGTATATATATATATATATATATATATATATATATATATATCGAGAGAAAGAGAAGGAGAGTTTCGGTGAATGGAGATTATGGTTTGCATTTATGTGTAACGCAACACTCTTCATTGAAGAGAATTGGCTCCTCGAGGTTATAAAAATCATATAAGTGTCAAAAAATATTAAAAATTGTTCGATGCAATAAATGTATTTTTAATAAGAGAAGGAGGTTTGTTAGCATATATGGTAAAGCGTCGGACCATTACGACTGGTAGTGACTTTTGCTGGAGTTCGATTTTCGAAGTTGATGCACTCGTTTCTTTAAGCAACACGTGAAACGACTAACCAGCGATGTGTAGATAACCTTCCTCCTCCCTCTCTCTCTCTCTCTCTCTATATATATATATATGTATATATATATATATATATATATATATATATATATATATATATATATATATATATATATTTCTATATATATATATATATATATATGCAGATAGATGCTTTTGAAAGCAGACCTGCAAATGAGTCCATGGTTACGCACAATCATCTGAGATGGGAAGTGCATCTAATTATTCGTAGTGATGAACACCTGTCCGAACAGTTTTTCTATCGCAAATCAGTCCTTCGAAAATACCTGGCGATAAAACAAAGCAATCCTTTAAGTGCTGCCGAAAAGATACCATAAAACTAATCATATAATTTTCAATGATTGTCGAGAAGACGCTTTTTCTCAGAGTTAAATGGCATATGATCACCATGAAACTCTGTCCACTTTCAAGAATCAAGACATGTGTCATGGCGAGCCAAAACCAGCTGCAATAAACCATGTATTTTATACATTTGTGTCATCCGACGTCCATAATAAACGTCTCAACTTCGCACTGTGTAATCATGCCTGTCTTTGCAATGGCTGGTGTTACCTCTTACATGAGCTCACGTCGAATAAACATGGTCGCGTCATGGATGTGTCTTCCTATATATATATATGATAAACTAGTTAACTTTATCTCTGCGCTTGCATTGAATTAAAGTACATGTCATTGTAATTGTTACATAGAGTAATAAAACACTTGAATGCAGCTGGTCAAATATTTAACGTACATTTCAATCGCTTTCAAGATGTAAAAGCCACTCTCGTATATATGCTAGAACCGTGAGTAACCTGCAAAATGCGACAAAAAACTGTAACATATTTATAGTTTTTTTTTAAATCTATGTCATGAATCGGGAGTATGTTCTATATGTGTAAATAATGAAGAAAAATCACATAAACATAATTTCGGAAATGCTTGGATTCCGATTTATAATCCATTGAAACAAATACAGATCAATCTTGTTTATTGTAAACATCTAACAGTGGGTGTGATAGAGTACTGTGATTTCTATATATGGGATATATAAACACTATGCCAATAACAGGAGTACAGGTAAAAAAGACATGGGCTTCGTGTTGCTTAATACATAAGCGAAACCATGCAAAAATGAGGAATATGCGATTTGAATGTTGGAGGGAGGGAGTCTTTGATAGCAAAAATCGGGTGGTCGGTCGACATCATAAATGTTGAACATTCTTATTTCATGTAACAGATTACAATAAAACAGAAAAAAGGGGCATGAATATGATAATCATAAACCAAAGATCACGTAAAAAGACGGACCACAAAGAAAATTAGACGAGTAATATGGTGCTGCTACAGAAGAAGCTCCTTTACACATGTATGCCATCGAGTTTCCGAAAACCGTGTACATTATATATATATATATATATATATATATATATAACACTTAAATCCTTTAATAACAGAAATACATCCCCACCCAAAATCTGACCCAGTCACGAATCAATAAACTACACGACATACCACCACCCTAAACATGAATATATTATTGAAGAAGAGAAACATAGAGCAATTAAATTATTTTAAATAATAATTTGTTACGATTCAGACCCATATAAACATACAGTCCGCCTTATATTGAGTCGGTACTTCCTCTAATAGAGACACTTTATTGAATTCACCGGAAGACGTTACGGTCATTTTAGAGTCCATTATTTGATTTGTTTACACTTTGTGAGTCATTGATAGTTAAAATATGCTTTAACGACCTTTTACACAACAATAAAATATCAGTATATCTCAATGAAACCATGGGACGTCTCTGAAGTGTGTAACGTATAGTTTTTAAATAAATAATTTGTATATTATCTTATATATTTTTGCGACCGAACACTTTATTCATTTATTTTCAACATAGCCCGATGTACTATATATATATATACACATATATATATATATATATATATATATATATATATATATATATATATATATGTGTGTGTGTGTGTGTGTGTGTGTGTATGTGTGTGTGTGTGTGAGGGGGGGCTGTGTGCATGTGTGTGTGTTGGTAATTAGCTCATCGAAAAGAGGATAAGCAAGCAACAGACTAGTACAGGGTGGGCAAAAATAAGGGTCCTATTTTTAAAAATTCATAACTTTTTTATTTATTGATTTTTAAAAAATTTTTTTTTTAGAATAAGTAAAGGACCCCTTCCGAAGCAAGCATGAGCCGTATTAGCCCTAAGGAACGTACCCTCATTTAGAAAACATTATTTTTGCTTAAAAAACTCAAAACAGTGTAAAAAACAATACTTTAGTTTTTGTAAGTTTTAAGAAGTGTTTTTCGGCTAAAATTGGTTTTGTTTATTTCAAAAAATCTCGGAAGGGTCAGTCTACACACACATAAAGTTTGGTGAGTTTAACTTTTATTTTGTGGAAGTTATTCAAATTCAAGTTATTCAAATTTAAAGATAGGACCCTTATTTTGGCCCACCCTGTATAAATACAAACAAATAATTAAATCTAGTCGATACTTTCGGCAATATCTATTAAGTAAAAATTAAGCTGCATTAAATGGAACTTGGCATTTTACACAGTAGAACATGTTGCAGATAATCCTAGGAGAGAACAAAATGTAAAGGAGGTGAGTAGGAGTTTATATTATAGGTTTAGTTCGTGAGGAGAGGTGATAGTGATGTAAACAGGTGAAGAGTTGGAAACAAGTACTTGGGGTAAGACACATGACTGAATAAGGAGTTTGTGGACGGGTTTACGAATTAGAAAGAGGTGCTTAGAAGTGTTAGATAAAATAAGAACATTATAACATTAAAATCAAACATTAGAAAAAAATAAAAATAAAAATATTATATCGAACATTATATTTTCATAACCTTTAAATAAATCTCAGAATATTGGTATCATAACTGTTGCTCCTTTTTTTATGGACATCGCTCCAGACACGGCATCAATACACTTGATGTAAATAACTAGAAAATACTACTTCAAGGTCAAAAACTAGCCAACGATAAAATGGATAGATTTCGACTTTGAAAACAGTAAGTGTTGTCCTGTTGTCAGAAACATCGCTCATGGAATGTGAGGACTAAAATACAATATAAGGCAAGCGAGAGTTGCGAGGCTGCCGAAAGTAAACCCATGTGCCACTTTCCACTCTACTTATTTGATATAACAGACTACAATAGAATCGAAACAGGTACAGCAGTATGATAAGCACAAACGAAAGACACGCAAATAAGGAAATGGACCAACCTTGATCAAGTAGCGTACGAGCTGACAGTTAGTGTCTGGCGACCAAGAGAATGGCCTAAAGAGCGTTGACTCGACACGCTTCACCAAAACTTGAAAATCGCCGGTGCGCACGACCAAAGAAAATGGAGAAAAAAATAACATCTGCGGACTCTGCAATATGATGCTGGAGCAAACAAGGAAGAAGAAGAACACCTTTTAAATAAACCTAAAGACTGAGGATAAATCTGATCTAGATATATTGAAATAGATCGGAGACGAAATGTAGCTATTCTGAAAATATCGGTTTTTACTAGTTTCCAATAAATGTTAAGCTTATTTGTTTAGACTATGAAACAATTACAACCGGTCTCTTCAAATTTCATGAATATCTGGTTTGGATCGTCAGAAAACAGGAGATAGAAACTGGGCATTGGGCAGCCTTGTAACTCTCGCTTCCCATATTTTGTCCTTTAGTCCTCACAATCCATGTGCGAGGTTTCTGACAAAGGGGGAAGTACTGCTGTTTTTGGATCGGAATATATTCCTTAAGCACTTATCGTTTACTAGTTGTTTTTACCTTGAACTAGTATTCTTTAGTCCATACCATCAAGTGGCTTCAAGCCTTGTTTCTGTCAATTTCCATAAAAAATATAACATAATAAAGAAGTCCGTGTGTGGGCCACTCTTTACAATATATATTGCCACCAAAACCCTACGACTTACCCACTATAGAAAATAACACATCTCTTTCATTACATGCTTCGGCAGATGACAAATAAAGTAATAGTAATTATTTCAGACAAGGCGAACAGGAGGAAACGAATTGATAATAATAAATTGCAATCAGTTGAGAGGTTTTTTTCCGTTGACCACCCATGCTAGCCAAAGAGTTTGCATATTAAGTTATTTCACTAATTTTCAATAGTTAATTATTAATTTCGCTGACAGCTGTCAGCAATACGTGTGTGTCTGAATTTAATGAAAGATCAATAAAACAAATTAAAATTTTCCTCAAAATGATTAATCTTGTTTGAGCCGTCGCTTCACCAATTAAATTGTCTTGGAATGATGAGTCGGCATGGAAAATGTCGAAACGAAAAACAAACAAAATAGCTGAACATGAAACTTAAATGGAAATTTATAATGTGTTATTATTGTATTATTTGGATTATTTGGACTACTGTAGAATGTTATACTCACAACGTTTAGACCGATATAACCTCCGACCTTCTTCAGATGCCTCTCGTTGAACTTCAGAATCTTCATGTCGAACTTCGGAATCTGTACGGAATTATAAAGATTTTACTTTGTTTTTATGGTGTGAATAAAAATTAACATAATCATTTGTAATGGTATTTGTGGTAAACCTTATAGGATAAATTGTTATTTTTGTTTATTAGTAAATGTCGAGAAAGGGTATACAGTCATCATTTTCTTTTTCAAAGGTAAATTCAATCGTGGGTTCTATTTTATTTAATTTGTCAGTAATATTTTCTATTTTAGTGGTTTTGGGGAGGAACATTAATATATCGTCTATGTATCTGTAGTAAGATACATTTTTGCGTTATCTATATTTAAAGGGTCCTTTCTCGAGAAATTCTCTCTCTCTCTCTCTCTCTCTCTCTCTATATATATATATATATATATATATATATATATATATATATATATATATATATATACATAGGTAGATTCATCTGATAAAAGATTACGCTCAATGATCGTCACTAGTTAGCTTGTAATGCCGCGTCATACTTTAAAACAAGAACATGTTTAATTATATGTATGCAATGCAAGAATTCACACGATATTGTCCGCTTTAAATCTTACAAAACATTGTATTTATCTTATTTTTCTATTTAGGGAGAAATAAAGTTTCATAATTTAATAACAAACCGATACCTTTAAAACACAAACACTTTCAAGTGATTTTCCTTCTTATTATTTGCTTGCCTTTGAAGCATGTTGTCTTATAACAGTGTATTTAAAGTATTGCGCTCATACAACAGTTTCCAACTTTTTTACGTAGTCGTTTTCCTTATTGGTGTACTTTGCAAGATCTTTCAAGCTGCACCGGTTAGGTAGTACAGCGGTGTTGCATCGTGTGGGCCTCTTCTTCACATTCACGGATGTGTGGGTCTGTTTTGTAGCGACGTATACTCATGGCAACTTTTGATCGCACATTTTCACGAGGGGAGATGCACATGCCACTAGATGCTGTAATCTGTTCTATCACTGGAATGTTGTTGAAAGGTTGACATGGATGAAGAAGCTTCTATTTAAAATAATCGAAATAGAAAGATTATACAAGTCAACCGAACAGCTTACATTTCGACGAATGCAGATATTTTTAAATGTACATCATGCAGACGTGAACTATAACAACTTTACACGCCTTCTTAATTCAATAACATAGATTAATACAAATAAATTCAATCATAGCTTCATTATATTTCTTATTGAACATATATGTTTGGTTCAATGGAGCCAACATATCCTGTTCTGATGCCGCCCATACTATGCCGAATGTGACAATAACAATGTATAAAGTATTTATTTTCTTTTTACTCATATGTACATATTAATTTAATTCAACATGGTGTATTTATTCGTAAATCTGTAATTATAACGTGTAATACTTGGGTAATATGTTCTTCCACAAATATTAATCTGAATAGAAAGGTATCCTTAGACCAGGAAATGCTACGAATGGAACGAAAATCGTTAATAAATTTCACAATGTTTCCTTATTTTGCACAAATAATGTTCGTTATCTGATTCTCTTATCAACCAATATGAAGTCATGAACGTTTAACAGTCTTTTTTATAGCCGTTCAATTATATTCGGGACACTTTGATAATAGCCTAATTAGTCGATGTGACTACCAGACGCCTCCATCATAAATCCCTCCCCTATAATTTAATCTGTCAGGTGTTCTAAAATATAATGCCTACGAAAACAATCCACATGACATTCATGAAAGAAAAAGGGGCATCCCCACCACAATAAAGACATTGCCAAGAAGAGATCGTGTCAGAGTTATTGTAAATGTTGCACGTCATATTCATAATTATAAACGGTGATGAAAGATACTGTAAGAAATTCATTAATTATCTTTTATGACACATCAGGCAGAGAACGAATTCATTTGTATTAAATATAATAGGATTGTAGAAAATATTGAGGCGTTTGATTAACAAATACATGGGTGGTATTTTTTGGCCCCATTATCGGTGCGAAAACAATAGTTGGGCGAATATTTTTTCAGGGTGAAATTTCAACTCATGTCTAATTCTTTATGCAAGTTCTACCAAATATGTACAAAAGAGTTGGCTTCAATTTAATATAGAGTCTTTATTAGCAACCAGGCTAGGAGAATGGCAAAAATCGTGTAAGCATGAGATTTGCTATTCGTCATCATAAAATGTATTTGCAGTTGGTATTTCTGCCGTATCAATGCTGTCCTAGATTACTGAAATAATATCTTACTGCAATAAACCGAATAAGACCCACTAATATCGTTGTTATACATAAACAAAATAGTAAGATTACTTTCTGCAATAAATTTAAAAAAAAAACAGAACAATGTCAAATAGTAGGCCATTTTGTAATCTTTTGAATTGGGCCATTATCATTCATGCATCCTCTTTATTTGCTAAATAACAATCAGGTCTAGAATAAACAGCGTGTGGGCGCTTTATACGACCAGACACATGTGATACGAAGAGCGGTTGAACGGTACAAATAAAAGTATTTTTATACGCAGTAGCAGACTGAGATACTATCTCTTTTATGAGAATAATTACCCGCCTCAAATACGCAATCTGTTTTAATCCATCCATGTAATCAGAGGAATAATAATAAAAGCGAAGTCGAGACGTCTACGAGGAAAAAAGTCAACACGCGAGAAATGGAAACATAAGACTATGTTTTCAATCCAAAGGGAAAGACACACACGCATATATGTTTATGTTGGAAGCGGACCAAGCGTTGCCAAAATAATATCATCGCATACTACAGTAGATTAAGACACGTGCGGTTTACATTAAGAAATGTATATCTATATTTATTAGCACACCCATTCCGTTTATTATTATGACATTCATCCCAGTAAATGGTCTTACAAAACTGTTTGTTACACATAAATAGTCACTGTTTTTGATACAGTCAAGAACAAAAATCAATTGTGAGACTGTATGGGTTTGGTCTAAGTCTTATTTTGAACACACTTATTTTTATTGTATGAAGTATTAGCGAAGTTACGCCATGGAAACGTTGATTACTCAAAAACTACCTTTTTGATCAGGTTGAAAATGTCCATGGTGATTACTGCAATAAAGGTGTATCGGATACATGCATCAAATCTGGAAAAATTGAAAGTTAAAATTCCATTAAAATTTCGACCATGACTCAACTTTTCATGATGATCAGGATTAAATATAAGGGCAACGCTCATATAAGATGCAAGACTTCATTGGCTACAATATGAGCCAAATAACTATTCTACGAGAAACAGGAACGAAGTTGTTATCGAAAGTTGAACGTTTACCTTTCCGTGAATTTAACCTTGACCTTAGACTTAGAACTTATTTAATTTTAGAATATCTATGTCAGGCCATTACGAATAATTTCACCATCTTTGGTTATGATTAGCCAAACGATGTGAACACTGGTCATTCAAACTATTTAATTTAGCCCCTGCCACAAAATATACTTTTTAAATCGATGTTCAAAAACTTATATGCATAAACTACCCATGGAAATAAAAACGAAGAATGTATAAGTTATAAGGAATCGAAGGGGCAGACAGATAGTTAATTATATGCATAAAATACGCTTGTAGGCTCCTTCTTACTTCATGTAACGCATTCCACAACACTACAAATAAGATCGTTGAATAACCAAAGATGACAAATGATGGATGGGTAATTGCTGTTGCTGATGCCAAAGATTTAGATGTTACCTATTTCAAAAGGAATTGTTCCAAAATCGAATAAGACTTTAATATTATAATTCTATCATACTCTTTATCTCTAAAGTAACTTTTGCTTTATTGATTTCAAAAATATTTTTTCTGGCATTCACTTATACGGTAAGAAAAAGACTACTTAAAAAAGTAAATTGCTTCAATGAAAAATAAATTGATAACATCTTTGATTGAAAAATATTCAGCCGACAAATCTTGTTCTGATAAGCGAAAAGCGAAATAGGTAAGCAAGGGATGCATGCGATTCTTGTATAGATTTCATTAACAGCTGAAGCAGTGACTGTTAACAGTTGGTGTATAAGACAATATAACAATGCCGTGAACATAAATTGCCATATCTATAGAAGGCTTTTTCATCTAAGCCGGGGTGATTTCTTATCAGAGCCTGTTCTCTTTTCTTCAAAGAGAATGTAATATTCTTCAAAGGTCTCGGCTTTTCGGATTTCGACTTGGATTTGACTCCCAGGTTGTAGGTTACCGATACCCGACTCATATAAATGCATTCAGCCTTTTTAATTTGCCAGTCCTTTATCTTACAACACTAGCAAAGGAAAACACACACACACATATATCATTGACTCTATACTAAAGACTAATGCGCATTTATTTGTATATAAATAAATATATGTACTTCCATCTCGTCACGCTCTGGCTGATATTATTTCAAGTTGTGATGGGATCGATCTAGCAAGTCAGACAACATCGTCAGACTTACCCGCCCCCCAAAATGAATTAAGGAAGACATCCACAACTATATAATAAATAGTCAACGCTAGATGTGTTGTTCCTCTAGGTCATCAGAAAGTATAATCATAATTTATATATAAACTATTAAGTAATTCTATGATTTAATATAAATATTTTAGTATTATATGTCAATAAATAACAAGTGTGAACACTGGCGAAGCAACATATTTCCCATTTTTAAGGAACAGTCTACACTATCATGTATATATAAATATATGTATAAATATGTATATATTAAGTATATATATGTATATATATATATATATATATATATATATATATGTGTGTGTGTGTGGGTGTGCGTGGGTGTGTGTATATATAGTGTGTCAAATTATTTTGAAAATAAATAAATATAGTGCTCCATCGTAAAAAAGTGAGATTTTGAAATATGTAAAATATAGTTTTCTAAATAAATTATTTATATAATATATATATATATATATATATATATATATATATATATATATATATATATATGTATATATATATATATCTATATATATATATAATTATTGACTTCAAGCAATTTAACTATTAATTTGTACATGTCTAGAAGATAAAATAATGGTCCTTTTATCTAAATGTTTGGCGATCAAGTATAAAGAACATATCTGATTCAACCGTCTAACCTCTTCCTGAGACGTAAAATTTAAACATGATATTTTGGATCAATTATCTTTCTTCCTTAATATACTAAATTTTAGCCAGATTTTGAATCTAAATTTATCAACTTTTCGGATAATTTAAATCTCATGAAAGTAAAATATTATCACTTTTATACGACTAATCCAAAGTGCGTTCCTTGAAAAATGTGGATATATATATATATATATATATATATATATATATATTACTAATATATTTACAATAATCTATAGGTGTGTGTGAATATTTCTTACTGAATATTCCATGGTAAGTATGTCTAGAAACGAAATCCTATTTAATTAGGGTTAGCATTTTATTTTTCATATATTAACATAATTTTACTAAATATATTATTACTAATAAAAGCTATGATCAAATGTTGACACGCTAACTATTTTTCTCAAATTCAACGAAATATCTAGAAGATTATAAGACTTGATACATTTAGACTCATTTTTCATCTCAGTATATATAATCATTCTAAGCCAATCATATTTTAATTTAGTTGAGTTCTTAATTTTCAAATATTCAACATTTAAATAAACTCCTATTTTTATAATTTGAATCTTCTTTCTCAAGTTATACAACATAAAACGTCGAATTTACTCAGATGATGCTGTTGAGTTTGAAAAACCCATTTCAAGACAACATGTGCCAAGACCTTTTTTTTCAACATGTGTCCTTGTGGTTTAGTTATACTGACTTTCTACACTTGGAGATGATGGCAATATCATTCGTCATTATGTGTTATATTTTGACTTAGTTTTATCTCTATATTTTATGTTTTTTTTTTCACTTAAAAGATTCTTCCATTTTATAATGTATTGCTGTGTTCTTCTAATTTCCGGTATGAGAAAACTAAAAAAGAAGAATATTTATGAAGAAGGAGAAAGAAAGAAAAATATAGATAGAAATAAAGAGAGATAAATAGAGAGAATTGAAACAATAAGTATCGTGGTTAGTTTACATTTTATTATGACAATTTCAAAGAATTAAGAGAATTTACTAGAGTTTATATACTTTCTCTTGCACATCAAGATTAATGGAACTTTAGATAAATGAACACTTTAGAGTTCGTAGACAGGAAATTACAAAAATACACCAGTCGCAATAAAAAAGGGGGACATATCTGTGTGAGAAAACAAAAAAATACATCTATATGCGAAGTCAAATTATTAAACCTCTGAACACGCGTATATATATATATATATATATATATACATATATACATTTATATATATACATATATATATATATATATATACATTTTTATATATACATATATATATATATATATATATACATATATACATTTATATATATATATATATATAATTGTATGTATGTGTATGCATGCGTGTGTATGTAAATACTAAGCAACGGAAATCTTCATCCATCTTAATAAATTTGGAAGCTGACATATGTGTTTAATCTTTTCGTTGGCTTTGTTAATATTCTCTCAACTTACAAACTATTCATGTAAAATGTTATAAGAATGTCGAGAATAACCTTGAAGCAATTGCAAGTTCTTGTTGTAAATGCTTTACACAGTGTCGAATTGTTTTCCTGTCAAAGAATGACTTTGATCACACATTGTTTACTTACATTTTTCACATTTAAAGATTAGTGATATACAATTCTTCAGATAAAACGTTATATAACATTATCTGTTATTTTTTTTCCTAAAATACTCTAAAAATATAACGCCTCATGATACGATGCTATGGTGCTCAGGCGTTTTTACAAGTAAGTAGAAGTTTATGGGTTCGAATAAAATCGGACGTATTATGTCGCCTAACGATATCACCGTCTAATTTGGTTAAAAACCGCCGTGCCAAATATGACTTTTTTAACATAATAACATTTAGTTTCTGCAAATTTTTCTTTGGATAACACACAGAGGTTGAATACAACGTCGGGGAGGATTTAGTCAAGTACACAGAAAGGGAAGGTTGCACATTCGCAAAAGCAACAATTGTATCTTCATACTATGGATTTGCCGGTCAGAACATGACACCCTCATATTTGCAAGAGCTGCAGACACATAGACAACCAGATAATGATTAATCCTAATGTTCTCTTTTCCGGGATTTCCATCAGTCCTGTAAGCCGGATTGAAGTCTTAATGATACTAAGTGCGTCATAGTTGACTGTACAGAACTGAGGTTCTAACTGGTATAGATCTGACACTACCATATTGCCACCTGGTGAACGAGAATCGAACACTTAAAAGAGTTGAAGCTTATGCTTGCATTTTCTTCAATATGTACTGAATTATTTCCCTTGGTGTTACCTACAACGAAATAATTATTACTACATATACTTTAAACAATACACGCTAAAAAGAATCGAAAAGTCGAATCTCTAAGATAAACACTTTAAAAGTTGTTCTCTGTTCGAAACACGCTAATTTACTATCCAGTTTGAAAGGCTGTATTTTATAGGAACATTAATGTTAATGTCTGTTTTTTGTAAGTTAGTTTATGATAAAAAGAACACGTGAGGGTAGAAGTGATTTAATAAGCACAAAGCTCAACTATAGCGGTCTACACACACACACATATATATATATATATATATATATATATATATATATATATATATATATATATTTATAGTAATACTAAGTAATACGAAGTAATATGACACCTCTAGCATAAGTATAGGGTCCAGGCTCCTTAAATTACTCCTAGAATTGTACACAGGGACCCGTGGCGCAACGAATAAAATTACTAAGTTAATCAGTTGAAAGTGATAGTCTTCTGGAGGTTGAAGGTTAAATCATCAGTACGGGTGTTACTAAGAGTTATGATTTACTTAAGATGTCTACGCAGTCCACGCTGACGTAACGAGAGCAAACTACCTTGTCGATTAGAAATTCCGTACATATTCTCGAGTTCGACGATACGCATCTGAAGAAAGTCAGAGGTTATATCAGCCGAAATGTTTTGATAATTACATCCAAAGTGAGAACAGTAGTCCGAATAATACAAATGAACAATTCCGAAACATACAAAATATCTATAAATTATTATTTGTATTCAAAATCAGTTTGGTTTTCTTTAAGTGACCTAGTTGCTTTGTAGGTGTATTTTGTACGATGTATTCTTATTGACATTGCCAAGACAAAACGTACAAAAATTGTTTGTTTCTTTACAAACTGTGTTTTCCTGAAGAAAATGTTTCAGACCATTAAACAAAGCCACATTAAAAGTCAGGGAAAGTTGATACTATGAAAATATAAACACCTTCAGGCGTGACTGGCTTTCGGCAAATCATCTATGAGTAATTTAGAATATTTGTTTTGGAATGTACTGAGATCAGATTAAACCTGAGCAGCATAATTTGGCATACATTCAAATACGCTATGTGGTGTAGAATATTAGCCTATTATCCGATTCAACGAACGCAAACAACCTTCGTACACAAATTATTATTATTAATTATTGATACACTGTTGAATATTTGTATGTGTTGGGGCCGAGGACTAGAAGGAAGAAGTAGACTAGTGGCTTCTTTAAACAGACTTTCTTGCAAATTAAAATTAAGATTAGTTGTTCTGTAACTCCGATGTCAAACGTAAAATGACCCAAATGACATTCGAAAAGCGGAAACATTTTATTAGAAAAAAAAGCATGAATTAAAAAAACAGACTGATCGACACAACACTGTTGCACTCTATAATAAAAAATACAGAGATTGGTATTGAATATCTATTACCCCAGTAATTTAGAAAAAAAATAACACATTTTTTTCGTTTTGAAGGACATAGCAGAATGACCAAACTCAGTAATGCTTATTTTTCCTTATTACTGTAAAAAAATACAAAACTATCAAATGGTTGCACGCCCCGGGAACATATTATACCATAATTAAGTATATTGTGTCTATCTGGTTGTCAAAAATAGGGGTCAAAACTACTTAACCTAGTCGTAGAAAATGTAGTATAACACAGCCTTAGTTGTCTCGTATATCATAGCGAAGTACACATAAATTATACTACTACAACTACTATTATCATTATCATTATTATTAGTAGTAATATTATTATTATTATTATTATTTTTATTGTTGTTGTTGTTATTGCTAAAAGAAATAAAAACTTGTACGCTCCATGAAAATCCTAGGGATGTGAAATGTGTCATGTTCGATATGATACTACCATGATTACCCCAACTATAATAGTTACTACTACTTTTAATAATAACGTACTAATGAATCGGTTGATCATGGTCAAAAGCGACCCGAAGATTCTCTTTTAATTGTTTACTATACCGGAGTGTACAGCTGGGTGCCACTCTTTTCCTGTATTGTTTCAATAACTTTCGATACACATCTTATAATGCTGAGTGTTAAGCTATCAGGCAATAATTAATTTTTTCTAGTATTTGGTAATACTTGACCTCGGATTGAACCTCTCTCTTCCAACCCATTAGTGAACACTCTTATTATTATGATAAATGGGCATGGCATTAGCCCGTGTCTTGTCACAGACAGAATAATACACGCTGTGTTACCAGTAATAAAATAATAACTGTTAACACTCACAGGAGTAAAAAGTTAGAATTTCACTACATTGGGCATTAAGAACTACTTGGACGATGGTTATAAGAGAATTCAGAATCACATGATCATAAAATTAAGCCTTAAACGATCTGTAGGGCTAAATTAAAAGCTACTTTATCAAATATTTTACAATCCAATACATGAGTGACGATTGGTCTAAACGCTTTTAAACATCTATCAACAAAAAAGTAAATTCATGTTTTTTAGTTAAAGATCAAATAAGAATATAATGACATATATTTAAACTCTAAATCGTTTAACATGTGGATATAACGATAAGCATTCGACAGAACAGTATCGGAGATGATGATATACAATATAGTCGTAAGGAGATTTTAAAGCTCAAATATCACAAACGCGTCGGCATCTCCTGCAAAGATCATGTTATTAACGAGGAAGAGCGCAACAAGATACGGCAAGCGATGAGATCGTACTGAGACCTTTTGACCACGGTAAAAAGACAAAAGTTAAAGCGACATGAACACGTCAACATGTTATACAGTAGTGTTCAAGACTATTCTGCAAGGCACAGTGCAAATTGTGGGAAGAAGAAACCGATAACCAATCAGTGTGTGGACAGCATATAAGAATTAGCCGGCCTAAAGTAAAAGCAGAATCCGACTAAGACAGAGCTAAATAGAGAGAAGTACGCTGTGGCCATAAAATCAGCAAGACTATTGCATAGGTACAGGTAAAGATTTCATACAGAATAGTGAACATCTATGAATTAATAATTATTTTCGCATTATAATATGTTGTCGCTAGCTTTCTGGCTAATTGTTAATAAGTTCTTAAATTATGTAATTTTACGTTTGTTTAAATGTCTAGCAGTCTTCCATGGGAGATAGATAAATATTGCATCGGGATGTGGGCGGTTTGGCTCGTATAAATCTAATTCTAATGTGTGTGGACACAGTACACAATTTGATCAAAACATATATACGAAGATGCACATACGACAAAAAGCAATAAGGCACAGGAACGTCAAGCAGGTTGCGAAAGCATTATTGCAGCGAAACAGTGCAAACAGAATATATCTAGAGGCTGATGACAAATGAGTATTGATTTACTCCTCTCCAGGAGTTAGGCACAAGGCCAGTGTTTATCTTACTCCCACAAGTAAGATGTGACCCAAGGTCGGGTCGGGAAAGTGGGGTTTAAAAATTGCCTGGGCAGCCCCGTCGGCATTCCCGGTAGGGGCGCCTCAGGCAGTAAGCAATAAACTTACTCTTCCCCAAAGAGGGGAGGCGACCCATAGACCGGCGTAAATCAAGCCCCGAAGGCCAATACAATACCAGTCTATGCGGTGCAGTATCCATCGGAACAGATACTACACTTTGATCTTAGCCAAGAGGCCAAGTATGAGTATTGATTTACTCCTCCCTAGGAGTTAGGCACAAGGCCAGTTTTTATCTTACTCCCACAAGTAAGATATGACCCAAGGTCGGGAAAGTGGGGTTTAAAAATTGCCTGGGCAGCCCCGTCGGCATTACCCGGTAGGGGCGCCTCAAGCACTAAGCAATAAACTTACTCCTCCCCAAAGAGGGGAGGCGAAGCCTGGGAGGGTGGACCTCCTAGAACTGCACAGGACAGCCCCATAGACCGACGTAAATCAAGCCCCGAAGGCCAAGACAATACCAGTCTATGGGGTGCAGTATCCATCGGAACAGATACTACACTTTGATCTTAGCCAAGAGGCCAAGTATGAGTAGCGATGACAAATATATAAGTATTGGCAGGCCTAAACTTAAACTACACTCCTAGTACACCAATGAAATCGGGATTGGTAAGCATACAATGACTTAGATTATGCGATAAGTGAAGGTAAATGTTTGATTTCGAAAAGTGAAAGTCTGTAGATTAATACTATGATTTTTTTTTTCCCCGATAATTTTTGTTCGCCAAATTGAGTACATCTGGGAAATTGCTTTATAGGTTGGTGGAGTATGTGCGTTTACAATAAGCCGAATTCCCAACAACCTTACATAAGAGCTATATAGATTTTCCGTCGGGATGTTTGCAGGGTGACTCGTATAAGTCTGAATTTTATTATACTCATACAACGTGCGATTGCATGTGCTATACCATGTCCTCATCAGCCGCCAATTAGGGGTGCTACCACACCAACACTGACTATAGCGACACTGCCAGCATGGGCCTACCGGCGGCTTTGACCATCGGACGGGATATTATTTGATTTTCGTGTTTTCTTTTCATAGATGAAGAATTTTCTGAGATAGCGTTTCATTGTGATCGTCTCGTTCGCATTTCGTCACATGTACCCGAAAAGATTGACGACATTTGATAATATATTATTTATGTAATAGAAATGTGTGTTTAATGGTTTGGGCTATTCAGAAGCCGAAGTATCTCTGTGCACAGAACAGTGCTTGTATCAAACTTTATTTTTATCAGGAAAATCCATATACATAAATTGAAAAATAAATGAACGTTTTAAGAAGATACAAGAAAAAAGGTGACTTGTTGGGTCACTCATTAAGCTGCAGTAGAGATAGTTTAGAGCTGGAAAAATGGGTCTACAAAACGATTTAACTGTATGAAAGAAAAAGGCCATGTTCAAAATTATACTCTTTCCGCTCGATAGATCCCTCACCGCTAACTCTCGCTCTTTCGCTTGCTCTATTTCTCTCTCTCTCTCTCTCTTTCTTTGTCTTGTTGCATCTACAGCTCCGCGTTAAACAGTGTTAAGCTATGTTGTGATGTTCCCCTTTTATTTTATAATACAGTGTTTCATTCTTTTTCTTTTTTACTTTTCTTTATTGCGGGACGTTAAACATAAAGACAGAAAGGGCCAGAAGCGAGAGTGATAGACCCCTGTATAAAATATGAGCTAGTTTCTCACAACATACAGTGAAAAGAAAGTTAGATTAATAGAGATACACCCAGTAAGACAGAAAAGTGATTTAATTTCAAATTGCAGCGAATTTTTAAAAAACGACCAATTTGACATAATGGCAAGAGGATTCGCTAATAAAGGCCGGTGGCCATAGTTCAATCATCGGTCGAGTAATATGAAAGATTTAAAAAATGGTACGTGATACCTTTTTTCTAAACACTCACCAGTGTGAGGTAAGAATCAAGGATACGTAGAGTAATCCCAGGAAAAATATGACGCTCACTCGTACACCTTGGTGCAGTAGCTAATAACAAAGAGCATTCGGACTGACAACTTCACTTCTACATTTAAACAAATAAAATGGAATTTTTTTTCAAACATAACTGAATTCAAAAACTGAAGAATATTTTAGCATGTATTTTGTTTGATTAAAATATATAGGACTACATCTTAAGGCAAACAGAGGTTGGTTAACAATGTATATGCATCTCTGAGCTCCAGATGCCTTGTGCCGAACACTGAACTCGCAGAAATGTATCTAGTCATTTTTGCGTATTATACTGACGCAAGAATAACATACTCTCGTAAACTAAGGGAAAATAATAATAAAAAAGCGAAGAATGATCAGATCGAATATAATAGGGAAGAATAAACCGATGCTGCTATTCGACTGTCATTTCCGTTCGTGCAATCAATCAAAAGGACACTGAAGTGTAACAAGCAACGTAAAAGTAGAAAAAAAACCTTCGTTCCTTTTCGGTCTTAGGTTGTGCGAATTACTGAACAAAGAAACCGAATTCCCGGCATGCACCTGGTTATTCAATGTGATACAAAGCCCATTGCCGTCAAGTAGAGGATACAATTGATGTGTGGCAAACCAGATCTGATCAAATCGATAAACCATAGATGAAGATAGACGCCTCATCCAACCACTCGTAATATGTTGCTGGCTAGCTTATCGCGCGAATACCATCCAGGGTGCAACATTTCCTGAGAGTCAATCCTTTCATAAATAATTAATCGGCGCGTGAGAGTCGGATATTTCAACGTAGTATTCGTCTCAAAGTATAGATTTTACATTTTATCTACACTTAAGTCATGTATGAATTCTGCATATTATTATATATAATTTATATCATTTTATAAATTAAAGAATAGTTACGAAAGAATTAAACGAACCATTCAATTACGTTTCATTGTAATTCTCTCTCTCTCTCTATATATATATATATATATATATATATATATATATATATATATATATATATATATATATATATATATATATATATAGATAGATAGAGAGCGATAGAGAGAGAGAGAGAGATAGAGCTATATAGAGATAGGGATATATAGATAGAAATATATATATATATATATATATACATATATATATATATATATATATATATATTTAAAATGTTAACGTCTCTCTTGAACTTGCATTGTTTCGTTCTCTTGACGTCTCACCGACTTCTTGAAAATGATTTTGTTCTCTCCAGTTGTCTATTCATGTATGTCTCTCACCTGAAGATGATTCGACAAGGAATCGAAAACGTGTGTGATACATATGGAACATATGTGTATTATTTTGGATTTTGACACACAATTTCATAAGAAAACATTTTTAAATAGAAAATCATAATCAAGCTAATGGAATGCTGTAATGTTAAAAATAAAGGAATGATGCCTAAATACACACAATATATATATATATATATATATATATATATATATATATATATGTTATATAAATTTCTTTATATTCACATAAATGTTTAGGCAATAGTTCAATAGTGTATTCATTACTTGAGCTAAAAATATAAGATACACATCATCTGAGTTTATTTTAAAAAAGTAATCAATATATTTAAACGTAATAGTGGGGAAGGAGATAGTTAGACAACTGTTTTTCAGTATATGTATAGACATAGGGGTATATTTAAGGTAATTGTATACATGGGTATATTTGTAAGCATGTGTGTGCCTATATTGATATAGTCTAACGTGCGTATGTTTTTATTTTGATTTTTTTATTCAGATATGTTTAGGTGGTTTGACCTCTATCTATAGGCTAATGTATCCGGTTGGTTCGGCACACTGACCTAGAGGTAGAATGAGACGAAGTACTTAGAAGTATTACTGAGATGAGGAAAAACCATCAATTTAAATAGATAGAAACAAACTAACCGGGAAGGCATGGGGGAGAGAAAAAAGGGAATGTCTGAATGTGTATGCATGTTGTTGATACGAATAAGTAGCTGGCTCTAAACACCGATACATACACAGCCTCTTCCACTATTCCCCTACTTCCCATCTCTCTCTCTTCCTTACCTATTCACTCCAAATAAACAAAACAATTTGTAAAAAATCAATTTCCTCAATTCATCTCAGTTGAGTTTGTTAAATAGCCATATGAAGGTAAATTTCGAATGAAATCGTAGTTAAATAATGTATGAACATATGTAGCCAATAATGTTGGTATGAATAAAGAAATTAATAGTATATATATTTAAATATATAAAAAGGACTATATTCTAATTTCCAATAGAACAACCAACGTGCAATGTCACATACAGACTTTTTTTATCTCGGGGTCTATAAACTCGGCAGATACTTTCACTGAAGGAAATATGACTTCGACAAGTAAAAAGAGAAAAAAAAGAATATTTAATGATTATGGAGTTTACACCGAAAATTCTATAATTTGAAATAAATATTTTATTTATTTAAAAAAAATGATTGTTTTCTAGATTTTAAATTCAAAATAATATTTATATATATATATACAACTATGAAAATATTAAAAATAATATGGGTGGGTTAAATATTAAATCGAAAATACACTCCCCTTTAAAATGTTCGATTAACGTAATGTGTGCAAAATGTGAAACACAGTAGGGGATTGTGTGTGTGTGTGTGTGTGTGTGTGTGTGTGTGTGTGTGTGTGTATGTGTGTGTGTCAGTGTTCATTAAAATTCATGCCATTTGGTTCACAAGGTGTAAGTTTACAAAATCCGATGATAACCTTTCCTGAACTGGACTAAACATTACAATTATAAACGTCTGAATTAATTTCTTGCGTGCAGTTCATTAACATAATGAATCCTACATGCACTTTGTTTACAACTTAGTCAATACATCTATTTAATGTATAATTATTCTTAAATGACACTGGAACATTTCACACGTTATATTTTGTCAATGTTATAATTATGATTTGAATTGCAAATCATGTGATGTTTACGATTAGGGTTTTTATTGACTATAGAATAGACTCATGTCTGATTCTATCACTCTGTCCGACTTTCTTTGTCTCAATATATTTCATCTATATGAGGTAAGGTATATATATATATATATATATATATATATATATATATATCGCAAACCATAATAACCACTCCTAATCATTATGAATTTCGGAACAAACAACGAGGTGTGAAGGTGAGTAATGTTGGCAATATTTAGTTAATTTAGGCCAAATCACAAGAGTGGGTGAAAGCCACTCCTGAAAATTTAGATATATCCCATCACGAAAAATTGTAATATATCTGTTTAATATCAATTAAAAATATACTCGAAACTTCAGTGTATTTTAATGTGATTATCGACATAATCTTCCATTTAAAAATTCACATATTTCAGATCTACATTACATTTTCTCTATCGTCATGAGACACCATTTAAACACGATTTCGTTGAATTCCAATTCTTTTTTAAAACCGCCTTTAACTTTACACATTTAGTACACTCATAATTAGCAAATGGATGTTGATCAAACTTTGAATAAGTATTCTAAATATAATGTTTAACAACATTATATTTAAATATAAGGTTTAATAACATTATATTTAAATGTAAATATGATGTTTAATGATATTATATTTTTATTTTAATCTTCATAAGAGGACATAAATCTGGTCCAAGGCAGTTCTTTTCGGGTAATTAATATTACATTCTTATTGATACAAACATTTTGGGTACATGTATATATATATACATGTTTCGACTACTACCTTATACAAATAGTAGTATTATCAGGCCACGTCTGACAGGTTTTAGCGTTTTAAGTGTTGGACGTGGCCTGCTATGGCTAACCTTGTAATAAAGGTTGTATCTAAACCATGACATGTATGCACATCTGTATCCATAGCGGTTATATAAATAAAATGTATACTTATATATATGTATGTATATATATATATATATATATATATATATATATATATATATATATATATATATATATATATATATATGTATGTATGTATGTATGTATGTATATGCGCTTTGTGTGTGTGGCCATTAAACAATTTCTGTATTAGTTTTCATTGTAACGAATTGATAAAGAATGTATGTGCTGAAGATAAAATAATGAAGAATAAATTTATGAATCATATGTACATAAAGATAATTAAAATGTTATCGTGTTTAATATATCAGGGGCATAATTACAAATAATGTGATAAGTTTTGTAATCTACTAAGTTAATATATATATATATATATATATAGAGAGAGAGAGAGAGAGAGAGAGAAAGGGAGAGAGAGGGGGAAAGAGATGTAAAGATAGAGCCAGGCAGAGCGATATATCTTAATGTTCAGACATGTACCTAACAGCACATGGTGGCGAGCAATTTCGAACCTTGCATTCTCAAGACTATCGTGTATAGCAATAGCAAACACTATCAATATTGCGCTATTAATTCTATATCCCCACAGTCAACGTTGGTCATATTACACCGGATTGACCTTTTTTGTAGTAACATCCTGCAAAGTTTAAACTCTGTAAACACACAATCTACGAGTTAATTGTGGAATAGCTTAGATCAATGGATATTCGCTAAAAATGCAACCCCCAAAAAATTAAATACAAATTTACGAATGATTAATAATAAAGACAAAATGCCTGACCTTACCGCTATCTCATTCAAACAGAACTGGTGTTGCTTGTTGTGTTCGCTAGCTAAACATTAGTTAAAAGTAAATATGGATTGTCAATTCGTGCTACGAAGTTCTGAATTCTTCACAATAGTTACAGCTTAAGCGAGATTCGCTTGGACAGAGAAAGCCATCGTGCAGAGTATATTTACGAAAGACTTGCTCGTGCAAACACATAAAACTATCATGATATACCACATCTGGCGATACTTGTCCGATATTTTTAACGAAATTAAAACAAACACACTCATACATACACACACACACACACACGCATATATATATGTATATATATATATATATATATATATATATATATATATATATATATATATATATATATAGTTGTAATCAGTCAACAGAAAATCATAATCGCAGAAGTTGGAGAAGTATAACAATTGTGAATAAAACATTGAAAATGAAAGAGAATAAATAAATAAACGTGCAACTTGCAAGTTCGTGCCGAATTTATTCGACAATTTAAGTAGAAAACTAAAGTAAATCCCAATTTTAGTTTTGTTCCTTGTTCTTTTTTGTTTTTGATAATCTGTATGAGATTTTCGGGAACCATTCCCTTCTTCAAGCCTCTGTGAGGTGTGAACAGAGTTTTGGAAAATGGCGAACCAAAATTAACATTATTATTTTTTAAATTATTTTTTCACAAGCCGTTCCCTAGGGGTCGTTTCTCAATGTCATATAAAAGTTATTGTTATCTATTTTATTTCCGGTACACATGTACCAGGAAGTTAATGAAAAGAATAAAAATAAGAACAGAGGGATATTTTTTAGTTACAACTGTCTGCTCGGTGTGTATGGGTGATGTTCTTTTTGAACGCTTGTGCGTGGCCTGTCTTTCACACATCTTGAGCGAGGGGGAAAGAAACGACACATGAAGGGAAGGGAAAGAAAAGAGAAAAGAGAAAGTGAGAAACTAATATTCACAGGATCAATACAATTATCTGCTGGATTAATTTTCGTCTGATAGCTAATATGTTTTAGGGATCTATATCTAATATTTTTATTAGCATGTGTGTCTGTAAACATATAAATATATACATACATCTACGCAAACACATACATATATATATATACATAAATACCTATGCACATACATACACACAAATATATATCCATCTGCCAACTTATATTTGAATCGCGCGGTGCACAATTGTCTATATCTTGTTAGTTTAGGAGATACGTGTATGCATTTGAATGTGTCCGTGCGCGCGTAGGCTAAGTACAATTAGCAGTATTTGAATTCAATTGATACCGTGCAGCGTATATCTCTGTATTTTTGGCATAATTATTCGTGGGGTGGTGAGAAAAATTGTAGGGACTAATAATTCCGATATTTAAGTGTATCCCCTTGGTGTGGGTGCTTAATTTGTGGATTTATTTTATTTCGTTTTTTTTCTGCGGTTCTGTGTTTAATGGAAACCTGTATGTAGTAATATGCATTGTGTGTGGTTAATTGTGTGGTTTGCTCAGTTGTAATGTTTTGCCACTGGTGAGTTGGGATGTTCGTCCCTGATTATATATATATATATATATATATATATATATATATATATATATATATATATATATATGTATGTGTGTATATGGGCAGCATTCTTTCTTTAAGATGTGTGCCATTAAATATTACGCACAACTTGTGCCTACGTATCTTTTCTTTGATCCTTTCTAAATCCATTATTATTTTTCGAGTTTATTGACGGGTTTAGCGGGAACTGTCTTATTGGTTGTACTATATAGAGAGTATTAGTATTAGCATTAAAATCAGTTTGAGTGTGTCCACTACTATCTAAATTAATGATGTTTATGGTTGTGTTTATAGTTTTCATGTGCAGAGCTTCTAGTGTATGTATTTATTTATTAGTTTCGTGCCCGAATTAAATTGTTGTCTTAAGGGATGTTTGGAAATTGAAAGCGAGGGCAATAATGTTTAGTTTTTAGGTGTTTGGCTATTGCGCTGGTGTCAGATAAGTGTATAGAGAGACGTCCTGACAAAGTTGTTGTAGCTAAACCTATACTGATACTAATACTCTATTAATACTACAAACAATTACACGGTTCCTGTTAAAACAATTAAGACGTATTAAGAAATGTACGTTCTTTACTTGATACCCACACCTGAAAATGACTCCGAACGCCACCGTAAGTAGTAGGGTACACAATGAGTACGGTAAGTATGTCGGCGAGTTCCAACCCAAAACTTGAAAACTAAAAATGAATTTAGAAAAAAATTAAAGTAAAGATTTACAGACACGATTTTTCCATTATATTTAATGAACTATATATATATATATATATATATATATATATCCTAGGTACAAACGTGATGCGTTGGGTCACCCATTGAAACAGTGACTTTGCGAAGCCACTTTAATTTAACATAAAATAGACAAAATAAAACGTTAGTCTTTCTGTTTGCTATACATTTTTTCTGATTTACTTTTCTTTCTGTATATAAATAATTACGATAGATTTTTTTCAAGAATGAGTAAATCCCAAAACAGACGAAATATTTTTTTTTTAAATGTATTTTGTGTGGTTAAAATTCATACAAAACACTTAGAGAAAAAAATGTTGACTAAATCATCAACTTACAATACAAGGAAAAGGTTCTCTGTCACGATGTCATGATTTGTGTCGGCCCGTCGCCGAGACATTTTGTAAACGTAAGAAATGCATCAAGGTACATCCTAACAACTAAATAATACATAAGAAAACAATAAATAAATTTGACGCCGAGAGCGCGATTCGAACTTGCAACTTCAAAGTATCGGTCAAATTTAATGTGTCACTATCGCTCTACAAAGTAAGCTAAACTCCTAAAGATAATAAAAACCGTTTTGTTTCAGACACTAATTTAAAAAAAGATTATATTTTACTTAACGGTTTTTAACGTAGCTATTAATTATGCAATTTGAAAAACAATACAATTAGAAATAAATAATGCTTGAATAATAAACTATACTCTATTTTGCCAATTCTCTTATTGTGAGATCTCGTTGTGCCGTGACAAGATTTAGAAAATGTCGACGCCCATTCTTCATTTGTAAGTAACGTTCTGTTGTATCTAAATATATTTGTATATGTAAAAATACATTGTATTTATTTCTTCGTTAACAAAATAAGTATGTCTTTCATTCAATTTGAAGGGGTCACGTGCCACTTTGAAAATTGAAACATCTTCTTCGATCCGAAGAATTCATAAGGTTTGTCCCTACGCTGAAATCGACTACGTTAAAACAACATAAAAAATCAAATAACTTTCATCAAATTGAATGAAATAAATATTTTCTGTTTAAACGAAGAAATAAATAGAATGTTGTTGTTTTCTTACACCTACAATTGACACATTTTTTTTCTTACTGTTTAAACTTTAGCTTTTTCCCGTGTAAGTTAAAACTTGCTAATTTCGTTTTGATTGTTAATAAAGATGTCGACCACATGTTTTGCCTGTTTTTTTATTTTGGCGTTTGACGTCACGATTAAACTTGCTACAGCTTAATGTATTTTAATGCATTTTATTTAATAAAAAAAAGATTAAAATTAGAATAAGTTGAACATATTTTATTCGAAATAATTTACGTGACTGAAATAGAAATTCAAATATGTTTCTAAAATTAAGAGCAACCCTTTTTTTCTTTTAAACAAATAAGTAATCAAGTACTATGTTTGTTTTAGTAATGAGCTTAAATATTTATTAATATTAAGTTAACAAAATTAACATTTTAATTTCTTCGTTAAAAAAATAAATATTTATTTAATCTAATTTGACGAAATGTTTGTGTAGTTGTTTTATTTATTTAATATACAAGTGTACAATTTTTTTTCAAACGTATTTGAGTTTGAAAAAAATTCGTTTCGATTGTTTATTAAGATGGAGTTAAAATATTGGGCATTGGACGTTGGACATATTTCACTCTAAATAATTTACGTTACTGAAAAACGAATTAAGCGAATATAAGAACGGGTGTACACTGGTATTGTAAAATTTTCATATATATTTATAATATTTAGGTATTACAAGACCCCTGCACCTTATGTATCCCCCACAGAAAATGGGAAGTTGTGAACTTGGATAAACAGCGGAATTTTCTATTTTGATTTTAAAGAGTTACATCAAAGATAGCGGGGATAATCCACATTCAAAACAGCGGCAGACAATCCACAGAAAAGTCGACCCACATGCAATTACAATGTTTAAAAATAACTGAATATTTTAAATTTAAAACAATCAATTTTAAATCATAAAAAAGCACAATACTTTATTACAATGTTTTGGCCAAACTGTTTCTTTATTGAACATACACTTTATTGCAATGTGTTCCTTTCAGAAACTATATTTAATTAAATAAATACATCTATTACATTTTTATTAACGTATTAGTCTTTTTTCTATCTGCCGCTGTTTTGAATGAGTATTATCGCCGCTGTCTTGAATGTAATGTTTCAAAATTGAAAAAAATAAATTCTCCTGTTTACTCGATGTGCGAACAAAAGCCTACGGGACAAAGTTTCACCAACGTATAAATACATTAATTTTTTAAAATAAAAAAAAATGTATATTTGTTTTTTTGTACAATTATCCATGACTCTTTATCTGTAATTCAATTTTCTTGATGAAATTTTGTATTTCATTTGCAAACATTTTTCCTGTATTTTGTAAATATTGCATTCTTTAAAAGATTACAGCATAAAAAAACGCACATTATCTATTACAAACCCTTAGTCCGGGTGGTAAAACGAACAATATATTACTAAATTACACAGAAAAACAATTTTACATTTAATTTAAACATCAAATGATCCACAATTCCCGGGCCATTCCAACTTTTTAGGACATCTAACCAATTTTCATTTGTGATGGAAGATAAATTCGATGCAGTGTTTTTCGGGCGGGGTGAGTTGGTTCTCCTTATTAAAGAGATTTCGTGTGGTTTAACGACTTTGCCGGTCGGACTTTGGATAAGTGGTAAAAACATTAGTTAACTGCCCTACAAGATTAGAATGGCCCGTAAAGAGAGTGACCATTTTACATAAAATTTATATGCACACCTAATTAATCACTTTTAATTAAAAGAATAATTGTTTTAATTTTCTATTTTGAAAGGTAACAAAATCAAGCTTTAGTCTACAAAAATGCTCCGTCGGCATTCCCTGGTAGGGGCGCCTCAGGCGATTAGCAATAAACTAGTTCCTTCTCAAAGGGTAAGAAGACAAGGTTTGGGAGGAAAGTCCTTCTAGAACTGCACAGGACAATACTACAGACCGGCTGAATCAAGTCCCGAAAGCCATGACGGTATTTGTCTTTCTACTTATAATATACTAATTTTCTAAACTGATAGAAATATATTTTCCATAAATTTAAATAAAACAATGTGCAAACTTGACGCTGAGACTGGAAAACAAAACCACGAACTTGAGGCCTGCATTCTTAGTCGTTACTGACTGAGCTAACTGGCTGAACTTAAACGATTCACTTGGTTGACTGTGGAACTCTTCAGCTACAGAAGGAAGAGACACGACAGCCTAGCAAAATATACGACCGTGGGGAGGATATTTAAGCTAGTTTTTGATATAATATACATGTATATAATATATATGTAATTGTTACTTCCTTGCCTGTAGGTTAGACAAAACGCCAGGTGGAGTTTTGAGTAGCCAGAGACTAAGAGTAAGCGCACTCTGGATTTTTAAAAATAGCTGGGCAGCCCTGTCAGCATTCCCTGATGAAAAGCAACAGTAGGTGATAGAGATCTATGGAAGAATACGTTTACCTATATGGTAGGCTGTTCCAAACATTATTAGTAATCTCAGTATAAGTGTATGGCAATTCTTGAGTGAAAGTAAATCGAAAGAACAAAAAAATAAATATAGTAATACAACAGTTTATAAAAAAGTGCGTTTTAGGCTCCAAGCGGGGGGGGGGAGAATATTACGTTAAATAAACATACGCACGAAGACAGTTGGAAGGAGAATCATCCTAAAACTTGTGGCTGATCAAATGAGTCATTTAATATATATATTGACGCCTGGGACATGGATTCACTCTTTTGGAGCAGGTTCATTGTGTCGAGATATATGGCCAGTCAGCGCCAAAAGTCGACGTTAAAAACTGTAGATATTCGAGGAAGACAACCATAGAGCGTTTTGTTTGTTACATGTTCTCGCCACGATATTTCGTAGACGACCTGGATTATCTTGGTGCATAATCTAGCAAGTTTCTTAGATCGAGCAATAGTTCGTGTCTAATAGCATTATCCGTAGAGTAGGATGGATTCGAGCGATACACTGAACACTGTGTGTTTTCTCTCATTCTTGATAGCAGCTTCCAAATATTTTAAATAAAGTTGATGCGATCTACGCCTAACCAATACGCGTAGTAATATCATGGATCGAATCAGTAGAACCTCTTTACCACTATTATGATTCTGATACCATGCTTATACGCCAATTATATGGATTAATGTAGTCTTTAATACAGATGCTTGCAATAAAACCTAGTTTGCATTACACAGTTGCAAATGATGGCGAAGTAATAAACATACACTTGACTATCCAAATTATCGCATATATCTTTTCCACATAAAGTATATAGCGAAGCACCAGCAAACGAAAGTGTACACTGATATATTTCATAACAAAAAAAAACATTAAGAGTATCTAAATAAATGTCTTCAATTTGCTTCTGTGTCGTACGCATACCGGGCGCGCTGTGTTGCCTCCCTCTTTGTTTTTGTACGGTCGAATGCTTTTACAAGTACTTACAGATTGCTTAGTTGTTTTTTCGTATTCTACTTCTTTAGTTCCAGCTGTCTCCCATCGTTTCGCTTCGTTCTTGAAGTTGTCTTACAGCTTTTTAATAAATTGCTCGCATATTCTGTCTTCCGTTTCCTCCCTTAAATACGTTCACGTCGCTTAATAGTTGTTTTAAACTATTCGGGGTCCATAAATTACTAAAATCGTAACGCAGAGAATATTACGTTTTAGATTAAACCGTCTACTATATCATCACTCCTAATTCTCAACTCTATAATAAAAAGTAATATATATTCATTTGTAAATTTTATATGTAAATATATAGAAATATATGTACTTTCATCGCAAGACGCACAAGTTAGTCAATCAAAAACGTGCCGGACGAAACCATTTCAAGTTTTGAGAGGAAACAAGTAAGGTAATAGCCAGTCAGACAAACCCGCAGCCCTTAATGAATTCGGAAAGTAATCCTTCACTTTAAAGAAAAAAGTGTTGTGTTTTTTTACTTCATGTCGTAAAAATGTTAATAATATTTTATATCGGAAAAAATAATTTACTGACGAAATTCAATGATTTTATATTAATATTAGTGTGAACACTGGTGAAACATCTCTATATAAAGTAAGACATGCGTGTATGTTTATACATTCACTATTAAACTAATACACAGATCATTATGAATTTTTGAACACAACTGCTATCCGTCAGGTTGGGAAATATAGCTTATATTTAGTATAATTTAGTTAAATGCATAGGGAATATTAGTATGTAATTCTTCGTTTAAAATTCAGATACATCCAACATTTGTGAAATTTCAATATCAGAGTTTCAGGTTGTGCCCATATTATGCCCCCCTAAAAAGCTTTTTAAATACCTCAAACTGATATTTCGGTAATATTTAGTAATTGATGTATAATACTTGTATGAATTAATCAAAATTTGGCGATTCCATTAATCACTTTTCTGGTAGAATTGTTCATAATCCAACGCAAAATCGCATTAACCTTTATCCGTGAGTTACCTTTGGCCTTTATAAGAAATGACACTTGACCATATACAAAGAACAGACTAAACAATATACACACATTGCATAATTGCATTATACGGGGACAGTTTTAGTGGTAGTTTATTTATTGGTTTCAGACCCTAAAACTTAACCTCTACATGCAAGAATATGTCCTGGTCATTTAATGCATAGTAACCTAGAACCTTGCGTCCTAATTGGAGAGCCGACGGTTTACCCATGAGCGGAAAGCCAGTCACTGTGAGCCTGTTGTCAACATCACAAAATCTCTTATAAAGCAATTCTTACATTAAAACACAGAAGACATAACAGACAGAAATATAAAATATACTTTACATTTATATTCATTTATTCTTGTATTTTTAGTTGTTTTATACAATAATTTTTGCATTCGATCGACAAACTCCGTTGGAAATTTCCATCACCCTCCTTTACCCGCCCTTACCGGAAACTAGCTGCAATCCTTGAAGTTTATATAACATCCAGCTTCCCATTCCGAAATCTTTTCCATATCCAGATTTCTCTTTCCGGTATACTTATGATATCCTTTTTGCTTCCTATCCTATTTCCGTTCCCTGCTCTCGAATCAGCTTATCCTTCGAACTTGTGTTTTTTTTTTACTTTGTTTATTTTCGTAAAGTGCACATTATTATGAGTTGGAAGAATTTATCAGATTCCAGAATTTTCAAGAATTTTCGAAAATACTTCCAACTTTTATTGTAGTTCTAATCACTCTTCTCTCTCTCTTTCTCGCTTTATTTCTCTCTCTCTCTCTCTCTCTATATATATATATATATAGTAAAAGAAAATATATATTTATATGGTAGCATAATATATATACATATGGCAAGTAAGCAACGGAAAAACGTGTGTCTTTCATTTTCGAGCGATATCATTGTATGTATGTTCATATTAGAGGTGTAGTTATAGTAAAGCAAGTGGGTAATGATGAAAATACAAATTGGATGAATTACAGTATTAATACATGCATTAGATATTCAAGCAAGTAATATAAGAACAATAATGTTTTCTTCAATCCATGGATAAGCCTTTTTCTGTTCTCTACACTTCTCTTATTGGTTCCCTGGATAATTACATAGACACATTGTATATTCTACCTAACTTTCGTTAGAAGATGTATTTTGCTTACAACATTTAGATCTTTTATGCTAACCAGTAATACATTGTTTTCCTCTGATCAAAAGAGCTTAATTTTGAAAATCTATGGATAAAGGAAAACACTTTTTGATATCCGTAGCTTAAATATCTGATGAATTAATAAATATTGTAATTCATCTCATTTTTATGTTCATTATTTTGTCTTATATTTATGCTCTCTAGTATATGGAGGATTCTCTTATTACAGTAAGATCTTAGATATAGGTAAAATATTTATATTTATTGTTTCATTTATATATATATATATATATATATATATATATCTACATATGTACAAATGTTGCGATAAATATTATTTATTGTGTTTACCTAATACGTCAGTTTCATGCCTCATGTAACCATTCTGATAGAAATGCATTTAATCGTTATGGCAGCGTTTCGAATTTATAAAGATGTATATCATTGATGTGATTCGGTCAATGCCCATATATTTGATCATTCACACCAGTTCATTTCAAATAGTTTTTTATTAAAAAAAAATGTGGAAAGAAGAAATTCATTAATTCCTGTCAAGTGTAATGATGCATGAACCCGATGTAAGAGATAAAAGACAATAACTATAAGATAATTGTTTTCATTTACAACTATTTTAGATGTAGATGTAAGAATGTGTGCTGGCTTTATATAATACAACTCGATATATATAAATATGTTGTATATGTAAGGTGTGTGCATATAAAGGTATATATATATATATATATATATATATATATATATATATATATATATATATATATGTGGGTAGATAAAAGGATAAACCAATCCAACGGGATGAAATATAAAATGGAACAGTGGAAGACCCATAAGCTCAACGTTTCGCCCGATGTGATGTGGGCTTTTTTAAGAGCGGATGAAAAATGTGCTAAAAATGATAAAAGACGGGAAGGTAATATAATGGGGGAATATATATATTGGTAGGGTTTGACTGGAGGGAAATATATGTAAAGTATCAGAAATAAGTGTGCAGAATGTCAGCATATAATTATACATACATATACTTTTTTAGCACACTTTGCATCAGCTCTTGAAAAAGCCCACATCCCATTGGGCTAAACGTTTAGCTTATGGGTCTTCCACTATTCCATTTTATATTTCATATGTATATATTTGTATATGTGTGTGTGCGTGTGTATTAATTGACTTCAATTTACACTATACATTATTTTGATCTTCCATCGATACCAAAGGTTTCACAGAGACGATGAATAATCAGATTGCAGGGCTAAAGATAGAAAATGTAACTGATTCTTCAATCGATTGTTTTAAACATTAAGACATGGCCGTCAAATTCGAAAGAGATTTCTGAGAGTTAAACTCTAAAATAGAAAGTACTTTTTGGCATGCAATAAAAGCATGATTTTTGCATCAGTCGCTATCGTATCATAGAACCGATGTGGTAAAACTCTTCTCAAAGTGACACCAATTTTTATAGGTGGCGTGCTGAGACGACAGTCCACACCGTTAACCATTACACCCGTTCAACTTAGATAATGAGCTCAAGTTCAAGTACGTTCAACTTTATATGAGTTATGAGTAAAAGGTTTTCTTTTCTAACCTCTAGAGGGGTAACTGCGGAAAACAATACGTACGGACCGCTAATTAAAGTTGGAAACAGCCTTCACATCGCATACCCTCATTTGCATGAGCTAGGATACAATTACTGTCCCTTCCTATGGCTGTCCGTTCCGTCTGTATATCTCTCTTTCTCTGTCTGTCTCTCTCTCTCTATCTCTATCTATATATATTATATATATATATATATATATATATATATATATATATATATATATATATATTATATATATATATATATATATTATATATATATATATATATATTATATATATATATATATATATATTATATATATATATATATACAGAAAGAGAGAGTTATATCCCACTTTATCTTATTCTCTCGCCATAATTCCTTATCTCGATCTATAGGACTTCTTTATTTCTTTCATTATTGCTTTCCATTCTTTTCCCTGTATATCGCTCTTCCACTCAGTCTCCCTATGTCTCTGTGTGTGTACTTTCTATCATTTTTATCCGTTTCGAAATTTTATTTCTAAACAATTTTTTATATTTTTTTCTCTCTATCGTCCTCGTATTTTATTTCATTACATGCTTGATACATATAAATTGTATATACATATTTTTTTTACTTCTACTTCCACAGTCAGATATATATATATATATATTTATGTATGTATGTATATATATGTATGTATGTATATATATTTATGGATGTATGTATATATATTTATGGATGTATGTATATATATTTATGGATGTATGTATATATATTTATGGATGCATGTATATATATTTATGGATGCATGTATATATATTTATGGAAGTATGTATATATATGTATGGATGTATGTATATATATGTATGTATATTATGTATGTATGTATGTATATTTATGTATGTATGTATGTATGTATATTTATGTATGTATGTATATATATTTATGTATGTATGTATATATATTTATGTATGTATGTATATATATTTATGTATGTATGTATATATATTTATGTATGCATGTATATATATTTATGTATGCATGTATATATATTTATGTATGCATGTATATATATTTATGTATGTATGTATATATATTTATGTATGTATGTATATATATTTATGTATGTGTGTATATATATTTATGTATGTATATGTATGTATTTGTGTATATATATATTTATGTATCTATGTATAGATATATTTATTTATGTATGTATATATATTTATGTATGTATGTATAGATATTTATGTATGTATGTATATGTATTTATGGATGTATATATATTTATGGATGTATGTATATATATGTATTTATGTATGTATATATATTTATGTATTTATGTATATATATGTATTTATGTATGTATATATATTTATGTATTTATGTATGTATATATATTTATGTATTTATGTATGTATATATATTTATGTATTTATGTATGTATATATATGTATTTATGTATTTATGTATGTATATATATGTATTTATGTATGTATATGTATGTATGTATGTATATATATTTATGTATGTATGCATGTATATATATTTATGTATGTATGTATATATATATATATATATATATATATATATATATATATGTATGCATGTATATATATTTATGTATGTATGTATATATATATATATATATATATATATATTTATATATATGTATATATATTCCATCCTGTTCCATCCCCGCAATGTTGCAGCCTTCGGTTTGTTTGACAAGTACTTCAATGGAATGTGACACAGTGAACCTCTGATAGACTACAAGTCCAATAGCTTCTTTCTTCAAGTTGCCAGTCTTTGAAACTCCCTCTATGTTTCCCCAAAACTTTCACTCTAATTCTTAGTAACCCTTTACGTCTACATTGGTAACTTGCCTTATTTAGGGTGAACTAAGTTTTTTGAAAAGCCAGTTAAATATTAAACAGTAATACCAATATTAAAAAGGATAAAGGCCAAAATACATATTTAGCCCGAATCTGTTACACACACACACACACATATATATATATATATATATATATATATATATATATATATATATATATATATAATATCAAGTAAACTTTAGTTTTTCAGAGAACAAACATTTTATATTTTCTTCAAACACTCTTTTATTAACAAACAGGTTCTCACACAGGTGATTACAAGTGGGTGGTGTTTCCTGGAATTTGAGTGACAATAAGTTTTTTCAAATTTCTACTACTCCATGTTTCTCGATAAAAATTGCGTATGATTTCAGGTTATTATAAGAAACGTTTACTATTGATTTCCTTCTGTCAACGACCATTGGCCTTCTCAGGGATTCGCGTGGCAGACAGCCTCCCCAAGGTCCCAATACTCCCTGCCCTACTCCATCCACTATTTTTCGTGGCATCATCCGAAACTTCCGCCATCACATGTTGTTTATTTAAAGTGTGTTTATGAGGAGGGGGAGAGGCCAGTTTATGATATTTTCTTGCAGTTTGAGTTCACATGGGTCCATGTGTTCGTGTTCTTTCTATGTTTTTTTTTAATTTGTATTTCAACTTTTATGTGGCGTTCGTAGTTTATGCAGAATGCTTTCCGCCTTTAAGGATTTACTTTAAGATTTCAGCTGTTTGTATTATTGCCGTCCGTCAGTCTTCCCTTGATTCCAATTTCTTCTCGTTATTTTTACAGTTTTCGGGGATTTTTCCTAGTACTCGTATGCGTATCGGTATTACAGTGACTTTCTTTATGTTCCATATGCCATTGTTATTATTATTATTATTATTATTACAAGTAGTAGTAGTAGTAGTAGTAGCAAATCTATATAAAAATGCAGATAAAACAAAGTGCCTTTGGTTAGTGTGAACCAGCTGTTCCTTTGCTAATGGTGTCAGGTAACTCATTGATAATGTTAATTACAAGTTGGCGGCGGAATTACTATATTTATTGTCTGTCGCGTCTGTATTTACCGAAAAACAATCTTTTATTTTTATTTTAATGGGTTATTTGTCCACTTCTCTGTGGGAATTACACGAATAACGTGAACTAACGCACAGAGTAGGAAAGAGGAATTAGATACACATATAGACATGACTGCGACATAAGCGTTTATTTTAAATTATGATAATGGGAGGAAAAGGAAGAGTATAAACAAAGGAATGGGAGAATGGCACATCGCTTTGTTAAAAACGAAGCTAATCTGGTAAATGTAGATACAACGATGAAAATAGTATGGATTGGTATTAAGAGACAGTTGGAGAAAAAAGGTGGTGGTTACAGAGATAGTGTGTGAGTTTGGGAGAGAGTGCGCTTGTGAGAGAAAGGGAGGGAGAGAGTCAAAATAGTAATAAGAGTGATACAATGGTAAATTAGTAAACACAGAAAGTGTCATAAGTAACAGAATAGGATGAAAAAAAGAAAATGGGACAATAGAATACAAGAAAGAGGACAGAAAGAAAAATAGCAATAAAGGAATGAAAAATAGTCTAAGATTGTGACATGAGAAGAAACAAAATCAATCAGAAAAACAACGAAAGAAAAATCTGAATGGAAAAGAGAAAAAGGAAAAGAAAATTGTAGAAAGAAAAGACAAATCAGGATTTTTAGTAGTAAAGTTTGATTTGTATTAGTCAGCATGTAACAACTTAGTTGACCGGCTTTATTTTGTCATAAGCGATCTTGCAGGGGGGGGGGACTAGGTGAAGGTTGCCGAGATCCTAACGAGAGAGTGGTGTTATATAACCGACTGTTGTTATCCACTTAGCCACCGTCACTTTACTGGCATTTACTGAAATAAAGAGAAAGTAAAGAAAAATGAAAGACGTGACATCACCAAATTTAAGAGGTAAAGGAATCCTGCAAAAGTAGCTGGACGGAAAACGTGTTAACTTTGAGTTACTGTTGGTGTTCAAATCAGTTAAGATAAAAGAGTATTTAAGATGCATAATATACTTTTAAATAATAAATAAAAGGTAATAAAACGTATGACACAACCGGCCGGTGATGGTTTTTTGAAGTGATTTAATAAATAAATTAAGGAGAGTAGAAAGTTGACATTGGGTTTCCTGTCAGCAGCCTCATAACTCTCGTTTCCCTTATGTTGTATTTTAGTAGTTTAGTCTTCACAGTCCATGCACGATGTTTCTGACAAAAGGGAGATAATTGCTGGTTATTAGGTCGGAATTTATCTATCTAATACTCATCGTTGGCAAGTTTTCGACCTTGAAAGAGTAGTTTAACATCTTTACATCAAGTGGCTTCAGCCTTGTCTTGAGCGATTTCCATAAAAAATAAATATTTTAATATTAATCTTCATACATAGTCAGCAACTGATCGAATGCAGATACTGACTACGAAGATAGATTTCATGAGCGTGTTACGTTAATCCCATGGTTACGGCAAGTGATATACCACGGGAAAAGAGAACAGCATAAAATGAAAATAAAATGACAGAACGTAAATTTAATTAATTAATTTATTTACGCCTTCATGAAATCTTGCTAAAACAATAGTAAATAAAAGAATGTAGACCTCTATCTTAAAATGATAAAATATTTGATTGTTTCATTTCGTTTATATATGTTTCTCTTTTTTGCTTCTAAAGCATATCAGTGTAACATGTACATATCTGATACGCTAAGTTGTCAGCCGAGTAGTGATCAGAAAAAAGCTATCAGTGATAAACTCTATATACTTCAAGGACCTAAACCCATAGCTCAACGATTAAAGCAGAAGAGAAGCTTCCTCAACCCTAACAGCATCCCACCAAAAAAACTTTGTATCAAGTAGCCAGAGAATGACCCCATCTTGTTTACATGGCGGCTCCTTTTCTGAAGTTTTCTTTTCTGCCTAAGAAGCGCCGTGTTTCAATTCAAACGTCTGAAAACAAGAATCACGCGATAAAAACTTCTATAGCAAGTGAGATCTACAAAACCAATCCAACCGTTTGCAAATGTGGGGAGAAATATTAACCATGCAAGGAAGCCTTGTCTGCCCTCTACAACCCAATTAGTGTAGCGAATATGGGGAGTAAGATTATGGCATAGAAGGCTGTCTCTCTGTCCTCTACTACCCAACAAGTGTAATGAATGTGTAGAGTAAGATTATACCATAAAAAACTGCTTTATATGTCCTCTACTACCTAACTAATGTAGCGTAAAAATCTCGCAAAGTGCAATTATAATGCAATGAACTCTTTAAGAAAAATGAGAAGCGGATGTACAATCAAAGCAACAAAAAGAAGAGGCATTTGTGTAACGTCTAATAAATTCCAATGAATTCATCAATCAGTTTTATTTTGCGTCGTCTACAGCGTATCGTATGCTTGACTTTCAACGCATATCTGCCGTTGTTCAACACCGACTTTTGGCGCTCGCCAGAAATGTATCTCGACACGATGAACCTGCTGGTAAAATGTGTTTGTGGTCTCCAGAGATCAAGAGAGTTTGTGGATTTTTCACAATCACTTGATGGATGATCCAAACAGAAAAACAATCAAGTTTGTAATCTCCGAGTCCTGAAAGCTGTCTCTGAAATCTGTCCGTGATACCATACTCAGGACATATTATTTTAAAGTCTATTTGCACGAGTTATATTCTGGATGTGTTTCGCAACTAACAGGAATGAAATAAATAATCAGAAAAACAATCAAAGAAACAAAGAAGAATAGGACAAAAAAGATTCCGAAAGGGGGGGGGGGGGAATAACGAAGTGATAAATTTACAGGATATTTCACACTGGGCAAAATACAGGTGATTTAGTCCTATTAATTGGCAGGTACATACATACGAATCAGAAATAGAAAACGATGCTTTTTTGTGAGAAAAAAAGGTTGACGACGTAGCCCATATAGTCGATTTTTTAAACTTCCCTCACGGAGGATATCATTTTAAGTAACTATAAACACAGTTATTTTAATGATGTTATACCTGCACCTTTACTTGCGCTTTACTTTAAGTTCATCTAACTGAAGTTAAGTAATGATATTTGTGATATATAAAACGAATATAAATAAGTAATTGAATAAAGTATCTTCTGAATAAATCAACAAATAATATTTATTATATATTTACAATTGAGAAATACTTACTTATTAATTTATACTTATTAATTAAAGGTTCCTGTGCGACACGTCCAATTAAAAATGCATGCTGGTCTGAAAAGGCAAGGGACATGAATCACTTTCAAAATGTCTTTGAGGAAAAGAGATAACCCGGGGCAAAGAGATACGTCCTTTTTAAATATAAGCTGTTTCATTATTATTTTCTTTTTAAATTATATTTTCTAAAGGAAATATTGTTCGTCTAACAGTAACGGCAAACTCCAAACTGTAAAATTCAATGTATTGAGATGTAAATATTTTAATAACCATTCGTCTAAATTAAGGCGACCAGGAGTGTTTCGTCTGAGACAGCCAATCATGTCATTGGATATATGGGCTTTTGCTTCATCGGGTCTTTTCCATTAATCTCATGATCAAGGGAGGCGCGAGAGCGCTCTATCCCTTAATAGACTTCAATGATGGCCTATGCTGGAAATCTCATTTTCGTTGATCAATCATAACTCAAAAACCAATAAACCAAATTAGTTAAAACCTTGCACAAAATGTTTATTTGATAGGTTCTATAAGTGTGTAGAATTTCAGCATCATTAGTCAAGGCAACCAAGAGATCCAGAAAGTTCAATCATGAAATCATGTTATCCGTGTATACGTACGGACGTACGTATGTACCATCCTGTATCTCATCAACTATTTGGTGGATTCAGCTAATTCTTGGCAGAGATAGAGGTTCTAGGGTCTAATTGATGCAATTTTAATTTCAGTTTACCATATACCTTAGTTTTTCGAGTAAATTCAAAAACACCTTACACAAAACCATTGTATTGAGGCATAGCCTTTACTAAAGTAGTGGCATTCCATGATAAATGGCAGTATAGTGAAACCATATGCCCTCAATATTGTTAAGATGAAAATTTATATACACTAAATGTACAAAAGCAAGGAATTTCCCAAATTTGTACACTTTTTATTGTAATTAAAGGTATGCGAGAACAACAGTGCTATGTATTTTACTGGTAGGAATTTTTCTTCAGCGCACCTCACACACTTCATCCACTCATGCATATAGATTTATACTGTAGTGATGTGATAATGAAATGGTTTGGGTGATATGTAGTCATACATTTAATTAATGACAATAAAAGTGTAAAAATTTCTTTACTTTTATATATTTAGTGTATATGAATTTTCATCTTAACCCTATTAAGGGCATATGATTTCAGTATACTGGCATTATTTACGTAATGAAATATGTGGATGAACATAGCAACCATATTCACGAACTATTTAATTGTAGGAGGAATATAAAAAGTGTAAGAAAAATTAGATGCGGAGTTATATAGAGGATGATCGTCTCATGACCACAGATCAGATACTACACTATTCCTGTCACCTGAAAAAAGAAGGTAATATCTATAAAGATGGTATCATGCCAAGACAACATATATTACACTACATCCTTGAATTTTTCATTGACAGATAGTAATAGTATTATTTCGACTTCAGACAGACAGATACCAACTCTCCATTAGGTATAGATTATAATTCTAATAAGTTACCCGAATCGAGTGGCGTTCTTAAACTTTTAAAAATATAACAAGCAAACACCATGATGTAAATACTACAATGTATATGTTTGCAGTTTTGCTATTTATTAACACTTTTTAGACATTTTCGATGGTAGACAATATCTTACTTGAGATAGGGGAGATACAATTTTCATAACATTTGAAATCAATCATACTCTCATATTAATGATAAGAACGTGACTTTTATTAATTAATTTTAATGATTTACGTTGCTACTATTTACTCTGGAGTCTAGTCATTCCAACAGTTTTCTAATGTTATTACTTTTTGCAAGAAACCCGCTGAAGACGCAGTGCGATCGTAACAATTGCTTATTCATTAACGCAGTCGAATCCTTATCATAATTGAATTAAGAAAATCGATGTTCCTTATTGGAGACATGGTGGTGCCATTCGTACTATTATTAGCATATTTTCTCGGGTAAATACTATTAAACTTGTCAAGTGAATTGTCAGTATTTCTACAGCTTCTTTATGACTCAGCTAATTTTTGGCTTTGGCAAATGATTAAGTGACAGCAATCCGCTTTAATAAATCAAGATTATCCATAGTATCGCTATTCAGTAAACGGAGTGTAAACAAGAATTATACTTACTGTGTGTTATAAAATGCCTGCGCCGAATAGGTGGCCTTATGCTGGTTTTATACTATTTATTCGGAATGACTGCTTTACCAGCTGTGTTTAAACTAGCCGACGATATATCTTTGGCAATAGTCTAGCAAAGAGGGTCTGTCTCGCCGGTGAGCAGACCATTTTTTATGAAATAAATAGTTATGGTCTTGTTCAGCCTTACGTTATACTTTCCCAGGCTTTACCTTCTCTCTTTGGGAAGGGGTTGGTTTATTGCCAAGTACATAAGGTGCATCTCTTGGAGAATGTCGACGAGGCTACTCATGTGGCTACTCATGTGACTTTTGCGGAGCCAGAGTCCACACCTTTCTGGTGCGTTAGATTTCCCCCAACTCCCGACATTGTGCAGCTTATTCCTACAGTAGAAAAGAAAGGAAATGTCGCACACGTGGGTACACCAAAAGAAAAGGAAAATTTAAAGCTCTCTCTTTATAATCTGTGTTTCAGGAAAATATACATTGCAAATAGTGCTTTTCGGTCTCGCTTTAATTAGACAAACGAGAACAATCTATAGTTGTAATTACAAGATATTTCATTTTTTAATAACCTGTCATATATTGATTGACGTTTTGTGGAGAGCAGTCATCAAACCGCGTGTATGCTTTTACCGAATACCAATATGTAGTTCCTTGTAATTTAATCAACTTTAATACAACGCTTAGTGTGAGGGTATGTGGTGCATATACCCATTGAACCAATGATACGTGGCATCCACTAATGCCTATAAATAAACCAATGTATTCAGTTTAATATAAAAAAGAAAATGATTTAATTTATTAAAACTTTCGTGCTTCTGTACATTACACTCGCCGGTACTCCCTAGTAAATACGCTAAATAAAAAATCTATTTGTAAGAAATACTTACTTTTGATGACGAAAACACCGGTAACCAAAGTTGATGGAAACAATCAAATAGTTTTTTTATCATTTAAGAAATTATTATTTTTTATTTGCATGGATATTTGAGTTCAGTAACACCATTTTTTAAATATAAAACGGCAGGTGATTTAAATTCGTTCTCTTTTATCTCGCTAAGTTCCTAGTTTTTTTTATATTTATATATAAATTAAGTAAAAGAGGTTGCCTCTCTAAACTCAAACACATAATCGAAATCAAAATTAAATTTCGTAAATAACTAAACAACACTACTAGATGTTTTCTGTCAAAAATAGTTACCGTTTATATTCTATATTTAGCGGATTTATCGGTGAGTTTTAAGTAAAAGAGCACCGACATTTTAAGTATTTTTCAACGATTTTTTTTTATTTTACGAGAAAGACATTTTGTAAATAATAACAATGGCGTGTGTTTGTCCTACGCCATGTAACCAAGAATTGGGTTACGAATCGTGGTTTCTAATTAGAAAGTCGATGAACTTAATTTTTTTTAAAAAGATCCTCATTATAAAAAAATGGAAATTTGTATTACCGTAAGCAGACAGAAAATACTTATTGTTTTAAAAATAATAAAATAGACACAATTTTCAATAAATACGTTTTGGGTCAAATTCACTTGGCATGGTCTGGTCACAGAAGACATTCGCCACGTTCACTTGACAATACTTACAAATCTACTCAGGCGCAAATATCTAATAGTTTTATGAGTGTATATATACAGATTATGTTTATTTACGAACCTTTTAACCAGTCTATTAAATTAATGGTTAGAGTGGTCGGAAATCGGCCTGAGGACAAGTGTTCAATCGTCGGTCGAGTCCTACTAAAGATTAAGAAATTGTACTTTATATCCCCTACGTAAACGCTTAGCATTATAAGGTAGGAATAAAGGGTACATTCAGTAATTCTCGGAAATTAGTAGCCCCCTCCCCTATATCTGAGTGTAGTTGCTAATATAAAGCTAGCTTTCGGGTTTCGATTTTCTATACACGATCATTTTACATTTTTACCAGTTTTCTTATAAAACTGTATATGTATATGTATATATATATATATATATATATATATATATATATATATATATATATATATTCATATATATATATATATATATATATATTATTTTAAATAGATTTTTGGTGGTACAAAATTTAATTACGGCAAGGAATACAGACGTTTGGGACATTTTGTGGGAGTTAAATGAAATTGAAAAAAAAAACGAGAGGAAATAATTTTAAAAAATAATGAATGTACTGAGCACGCTTTCATCCACACTCATCAGAGTATTTACGTGGAAGTAATTCAATACGACTAAAAACTTTTAAAGGTATAATGAAAACTAGTGACAAGTTTAGGAGAAAAAAATGGGGAAGAGGGTCACAAGTTGATCACATTAAGTCCTAAAAGCCACTCCTTTTGATTTCAAAGGGAGGGTTTGACTAATTTGATATATATATATATATATATAAATAGCTTCCAGGACTTTGAGGTCGAATAAAGAATGCGATCTACTTATGACAGAAAACCAGTCACTAGTGTACGTCGACGCACATTCGGCGCTATTTATAAGATGGTCAGCAATAGCTGACCCGGATGTTTTGATAACATTATTTAAATTATTTAGTCGGCCCTGGCGTATGACAGGGGGAATGTGTTGTTTTAGTCTGGATTTAAACCTTTGCACTGTTCTTCCAACGTATACGGCATCGCACCGACATTAAAATTGATGAATTATATTACTGATATGCTGGGGTTGGAGAACATCCTTATGAATAGATTTGAGCACAGCTCGAGCAGAAAAAAACAATTCTAGGATAAGATGCCTGGTAACACCGACGCACAGCTACAGAAATTTGATCAGCAAATGTTATGCCAATATTTCCTAACCAAGGTAATCTGAGATACGCCGGGCATTTTGGAGGACCAAAAGGTTTAGGCTTGTAAAAGTGAGCGATCTTAGTAACGATATTAGAATTAACAATATCGAGAGAGTAACAATTTTCAACGATCACCTCTTTGATAAATTTAATCTCCGAATCAATCAGGGATTCAGAGCAAATCTTTAAGGCACGATGAACCAAACATTTAATCAGATTTATTTTTCTTTGTATGGGACAAAAAGAGTTTCACTGACGATATAAACCAGTAAATGTAGGTTTGCGGTAAACAGATGTAAGAAAAAATGAATCAGATTTATGCACTAGTACATCCAGAAAAGGTCCGACCAATAGGAGCTATAAGACGGTAAGACAACACCTTGAGGATTGTTAACGATTGTTAAAACTGGGCAGAATGTGAGTATTAGAAAAGACGGCTCAACAATCTCAATATTGGTATTTTTCTGAGTTTACTCATGTCATAATTTGAATTAAACAATGTTTTGTGTCTAACACATCCTATAGGGTAGGCAAGTAAATAGATACTTCCAGTTGACTATAATCCGCCAAACATGGTGCAGATTGACACTTTACCTAAGGACTCACAAAATTCCTGTCCATAGACCCGTTACTAAATTTTACAAAGCTTTCTGCAATCAATCAATATTTACAAGAAATAAACTTCGTTTCATGTCTTCCTCATTACTGTCCACCAGTTTTTATTTTATCGCAGTTTAATTATATCAGGAGACCACGTAAGGATTGTCTCAACGGATAGGATTCACAGTCACCTGACATTAAACCCTATATATTTATTTGTGCTGTTATTGAAACGATAATATATATCAAAACAATCCTCAGACGATTCATGAACTGAAGAATATCACCAAAGTAAAAATCAGGACAATCCCAAGCGATGAGTACCTCACCGTTACTGAAGTGTATTCATATTGTATCCAGGTGTTCGACGATAAAATAAAGACTGAGTGGCATTCATGACTAATACTTAGTAGATAAACCAGGCATAAACTGAACTTTTATTTTCTATTACATATTATTGTATTGTAGATAAAATGTGGATTTTATCGACGAAGTCGTGGGTGGCACAATATTTGTTTTTACTTGTGTGCATAAATTATCGTTGAAGTCAGAATGTGTTCGTTTGGTTAATATACTCTTTCTGAACGCCCCTTGAGTCCTAGTTGAGCGGATAGTAAGTATCATTTGTCTTCCTTAAGCGGTAATAATTAATAACGCACATCACTCATGTTGACATACCCCTGTATTATAATGTAAAGTAACCTTTATATATTGTTCCTGGCAAGTAACAGCTTCAATCTCGATATATTTTAAGTACACTTATATTTAAGAGACCATGAGGGTTTTATAAATTATACATTTATGTTTTATAAAATTAATTTCATGCCTGTTATTGTATTATGATAAATGTAAACACCTCAGTCATATGAAAAATGTAATTTAATTTAATTTAATTATTCAATTCAATTAACGAAAGTTGGCAACCAATAAAACGAACATGTGTCTGCTGCAATTTCAGAAAAGTGTGGTAAAGATTCACACCAAAAATTACAGTTGCCCAGCACCTGCCACATTTTCCTTTGAATTAATGTGTCGTTGGCTCATTTAATTCCTCTCCATTCCAACATCCAAGGATCCTGATTGAGAATGCGACCCGCATCTGATTCAATCAAAATCGACGGTTAGACAGTTTCTGGTAATACTCGCATAGACTTCTTTCTAGGGCACGAGGTAATAATACGACTTGGAGGAGATCTTAATGGCCATTGGTGATATTCTATTATGAAATGAGATCACTGCGTCATCGTTGGCGCTATATGGCGAAAATGTTAAGCTACTTGAATTGACTTTCGTAAGATAGATCCTATAGTATTTGCACCATTTGAGTAGCCAATAGTTGAACTCTCTTCAGATGCTAGATATCATGTATTAGATACAAAGCGATATCGTGGGCATTATACTCTTACAGTCATCTGACGAGAGAGATATTAGAATAATAATAAGGATGTAATTCATTGTTCATACGAGTCTTGATGAAAACATCTTGAGTCCCGATTCTTTAATAACACGCATTCCATTTAATTAGATAATGTACAAGTAAATATTTGATCATTTCGGCTATTTCGTATGTACAGGTATATATTTGATCATTTTCTTCAGTTTACGTACCTGATAATTATAATTTACAAAAAAATGGCAATTGTATAAATCAATACAAATTCAGTCACGCTGTTTTAATGACCTCCCTCATACCCTGCTCTATGATAAAGACAGATATGCATTTATTGGTATATGAATACATATTTTTACTGATAGGTCACCACCTATCTAGGTCTGGGGCCACTCAAAGATAAGGGTGAAAAGATCGTTAGTTGAAAGGTGATCGCCACCACGAGAGTGTTGAAAACAATGGGTTGAATGGGCAGAAGAGTAGTTAAAAGAAATTGATCATTGAAGAAGACGGATCATCTAGTATTTATTTACATTGTACAACCATGTCATAGTAAGTTGGAGAGTAGACTCCTGCTATATTGTTCCATACATAATATGTTGTAGAAAAGAAACTTGGTTCATGGAAGTTCCGTGTTGTTTTGGCTAAGGGCAGAGAGAAGGGACAGTTATTTGTTGTCGTTGTAGCTAAAGGCGTTCTTGTTGTGAACTATTTACAGGGAGTAACAACAGATTGAAGCTCAGTCAAGCACCAACCATAAAATAATTATACAGTTAAGAGAAGCTCGCAACATCCTATCTTCATGAAAATGGGCTTTAAGGACGAGAAGGTATCATCCCTCATTTAATGTCGAAATCGATTTTGTAGTCTGTCAAGATAAGAAACAGAGGTCGTCGCGGCAATTTCCCAGATAGACAGCACTACTCCATCTTAAAACGTATCTTGTACTTATACATGTAGAACATTGCGTAAAAAGTGAGTTATTGTCAAGAGCGGTAAATTGATCAAACCATTTTTCCAGAGACCTCAGCTACAGAGTTGGTGTAAGTCTTCAATTTCAGGTCTGGAGTGGAAGTCAGTCTTAGAAGTTTACCCAAAAAGGGGGCTTCCCCGGGGAGAGAGCCATTAATTTTGACTGGTGAGAAATTACGATCTAAGTATTAGTTGTGAAAAGATAGAATCGTGGTTGTAGAGGGGTTGAATGTGACAAGCAACGTTTCCGTCATTGCACCACGTGCTACAAGTTGGGAACAAAAAGAACGTACAAAATATCTTGATCATCAATGAACTGCGAAGTATGCCATAAATAGTTGTTTCGTCTGCATAAATCACAACGAGTTATCTCGGAATATGATTTGTGAGATCATTTATAAAGTTCAGGAAGAGGATTGGGCATTGAATGGATTTTTATGGCACACTGGCATTGATGATCTGTGCTTCATGTGTAAGACCGTCAACAACTACTTTTATAAGTCTATCGTAGATAAACTATGTGATGATTTAAAGAGCATTTCCAGATATTCCTATAGCTTACACGCTTATGAAAAAACACCTTTGTGCTAAACCCTATCGCGGACCTTTCATATAACAACAGCTATCGCCCTAGAAACGAAGCCCTTGTCGATAAATGCAGTAACCCTGCTCAGTATCACAGTCAGTACGTCAGCTGTAAATCCTGCTTGACGAAATCCATAGTTTTGTCGTTACGAAGATTGTTTTTGCTGAGGTCGTTGACAACTCCTTGGTTTATTAAGGATTCAAGTGACTTACTCATGCCGCACAGAAAACTAATATGTTTGTACTTGGAGGTAGACGAAATATCTCCAGTATATTTACTTACCAGGCAGACCAATTAGGTCTTCCAGGGTGACGGAAAGCATTTCGGTTCTTAGCAACGAGTCAACAGCAGCTGTGTAAGGATATTAGTTATTTTGATATCAGTTTCTTAAGTACTATGACTCGAATGTTGTCATGATCAGTATCCTTCTTGGCATCAGGGTACTTGATAAGTTTAGCGATATCACGGATAGGTATACATATGTTTCTTAGAGTATTCTCGGTTATAGGGAGTTAGTCAGGGTGTAGGTGGCTCTGACCACAAGACAATTAAATCTGCTTCTCAGTTCTGTGTGAAAATGTTGGCTTTATCAGATGTTGATGAGATCACATCTGACCCGTTAATGATGGTTGGAATTAAGGTTTTACACCTGTTTAGGACCTGGTTGCTATTCTGCTAAATGTATGGAAGCGAAGTCTATGACGGGTACTCTAGATTTTATGGATCATGTATAAGATTATTTAGCCTTTTTTATAACACTTTTTTGACGGTGTCGAGCAGTTTTAAATGATGACTTTCTTTCAGAGCATCTGCTGCATTGAAAGCAAATGAAATAGTTGCTTCTGAAAGAAACTTATGGAAGCGAAGTCTATCATCAGCTAATCTAAATTCAACGGATTGGGTATAGGGTTATTTACCGTTTTCTATAACATTTTTTTTTGCTTTTAGCACATCTATTCCATTGAAAGAAATTCAAAAAGTTGCTTCTGAATGAAACTACTGGAATTATTCCGAGCAGTTTTAAAAGATACCTTGCTTTCAGCGCATCTATTTCATTGACGGCAATTGAAATAGTTGCTTCTGTCGGCAATAGTAACGACATATTCAGGGAATATCCTGGCGGCCTGTTTCGTCTTTATGGAAATATTTAGGAGCGTATGAAGCTATCAATACTAACAGTAACCTTCTCAGATGTTATGCAGGACACATTCTTTTTAAAAATGGATTCAAGAGGGATTTAAGATATGAGAAATCTGAAGCTGACCCAATTAGCTATTGAATATTGATAAACTTTGCGATTGAACCTGGGCATCAAAGAACTCATACATCCATTGCTGTGTTCTCGTAACTAGGTTCGTATATAATAACGGTACAGAACTATGTAGAAGATGATGTTACGATAGACATCTCCTGCTATACGATGAATATTGACGCCATTGCAAACATTTTCTTGATGAATACTGCCGTAGTCTCCAATAATAAAACGAACTATTTTTAGAACACAATACGTGTCTCTTAGTGTTCATTACGCTCTTTGATTTTAATATTTTTTCGAGAAAATATGTTTCACTGATTATTCTCTTTTGTTTATGTAAGGAGATGTTCGAGTCCAACACTTTGAGTATAAACATTTTCTGTGAAAAACTAGATGTATTCATTGTTCATTTGACGATGTAAGCATAGAATGCATCCTCAAATATACCATCTATGGAATCATTAATATAAATCACGGTACTGTTATTAATCAAACCAAGCACACTTTGATACAATGTGCAAAATATTCTATAACTCTGACGTACTTAACTTTTGGCATGTTCTAATGTAGCTATGATGCCCCTAACAGTTTCGGTGTGTTTCTGATAGAAATTATATTAGTAGTAGCTATAAGTATAACTATCTAAGAGAGTAACTTCCGGTGAGCGTGAAGCCGATTCAGCATTTCCCCTTATAGTAATAAGATATTCAATAAAGTGGCGCGCTCATCTACTGTATTTATGCCTTTAATACGAGTGCAATATAAAGACAATTACCATTTAAATTTGTATATACAGTTAGTAGACACAACTTCAGTTCCAATAGTTTTCAAACACAGGTTTTATTAATAAATCCACTTAAACTTTTTCGAAATAAAAGATGACATGTATATACAGTTAGTAGACACACCTTCAGTTCCAATAGTTTTCTAACACAGGTTTTATTAATAAATCCAATTAAACTTTATCGAAATAAAAGATTACATGTATATACAGTTAGTAGACACACCTTCAGTTTCAATAGTTTTCCAACACAGGTGTTATTAATAAATCCACTTAAACTTTTTCGAAATAAAAGATGACATGTATATACAGTTAGTAGACACACCTTCAGTTCCAATAGTTTTCCAACACAGGTGTTATTAATAAATCCATTTAAACTTTTTCGAAATAAAAGATGACATGTATAATCGATTCCGGATAAGATCAATGTTTAGTTGTGCCCCACTCGGTTTTTAGGGATCGTGATCTTCTTTTAAAAAATCATGAATAAAACCAATTTGACCTGCAGCTTCGAAAAAGGAAGAGATCTTACAAATCATTTTCATACAAAGTGAATTTTCTATTATAACAATTTAAATAGGCATACAATTATCGCTGAAAGGATTTTTCATTCTTTCCGTTATCTAAGAGAATTCTGAAAGAAAGGTTCGGTTTTGAAATGTTCAAATCCGTACAGCGGAAAATAAGAACCGAAATTTACTGAAAGAAATAAAAAGATGCGATGATTATTTCGTGATGAGGGAGAAACACCAAAGTGAAATATTTTCTGTTTCTTTTTTTATCGCTTTTTCTATTATTGAATGGATACTTAGTGAAAAGGTTGGTAATTTCAATATTCATTGCGATTGAAATATTTCTGCAGAAGAAAGAGATCATAATTATTGTCGGATTTGCTCGGGCCTATATTCTCCTTTTGTGTGAGACCAAGTTTAAGTCTTAAGCTGAGCGCACGGTGTTGCCTTTGTTTAGACATAAATACAGGAAATGAAATATTATGAAAAAATAACAAGAAAAAATGATAAAACCGAAGCCAATGCAAATCGTTCTGCGAAATGCAAAGCAATTCTTTGAAAACTATTGATTGTCACGACAAAAGTCAGTATTCAACATTTCTATCTGCAACCAAGTGTACTTACAATCTGAATCCTACGCCTCATTATAAGAAATAAAGCCTTGTCTCAGGAGAAGCTGTGTTGTATGTTGAATGTGTATGACATAATTCAAACGTAAAACCGAATAAAAGCAACACATAAACAGACAAAAATATACCAGAGAAGAGGATGCTGTAGAAAACGCACACTCATCAAATCGTAAGTATTATTCATGAGGATGTGAGGAAATGTCACGCAACCAATATCTGTAGATTTTATAAGATGACAAAAAACGCGATACATACAATCGCTAATATAATACTTATCCAACCATGTTTGCTACAAATAAATTTCCTTCGATACCTGACCTGTCCACCAGGTTTCAGTCATAAATATACAACATTCTTTGGGTATTTTTTCTGTTCAATGATATGAGGGCCACTTTCAAAAACCACTCATCACTAGAAAGTGAAATGCTGCATGGACTTCACGGTGATCAGACCTTTAATCCCCAGATATTTATTTGTAGCGTTATCTTTTACATAACTTCTATCAAAACTATTCTGACACTATTTTTTAACTGAACAAGAGCATCAGAGCCAAATCAGGCTTTGCTAAAACAGAAGTATGTCGTAATTATTGAATATGTTTTCCATTTCATCCAAGTGTGCTAACATTAAACAGCGATACACAAACACTCTTAGATGCGTCGAAGTGAAACTTGGTAGACAGTCAGGCATTGTTTGGTTGTACTAAATATTGTCTGATTGAAGAAAGGGTTGTGAATTTTATTAACGATTTAAGGGATGGCATATATGTCCGCACACTTCATCAGCACTTGCTATCTATATACGAGGTCGCTCATTTTGTTTGTGTTTAATACCTTATTTTTACCTAACGTCATCTTCCGTATCCAATATCGGCAAAATATATTTTTCTTACGCTAGAATGGAAACGCTCTCAAATTTATAAAACTTTACAATCTATTTATCGCGCGTTGTTAACTTTATCTGCTGACTCATCATCTTTTGTTTTCTCTCATTTTGCAGGTGAGTTTTTGCTATTTGTCAGTTTAATGAATTTGTGCGAAAATATCTGAAACTGCTGAAAGGTAAGCAATTTTTAAATAAATAAATAAATATATATATATACATGTGTATATATATATATATATATATAAATATTTATATATATATATATATATATATATATATATATATATATATATATATATATATATATAACTATTTAAGTAAATGTCGTGTACAACAGAATCGTAGGATTAATTTTAGAGGAAGCATTATTATAATCAATGAAACAGACGAGTGGGGAAAAAAAGGAAAATTGTTAAAATTACCTTAAAGCCTTATCGTCTGACCCTCTGAGAGGAAACGTCAGAATGGTAAATTAAAAACTTGAGAGATCTACCCCTTTTTTTTCCCTCTCAATCGTTTTCTCCAACTGAAATAAGTTTTTTCACCTCATATCTCATTCGACTTTTAGTTTTTAATTTACCATTCTGACGTTTCCTCTCAGAGGGTCAGACGATAAGGCCTTAAGGTAATTTTAACAATTTTCCTTTTTTTTCCCACTCGTCTGTTTCATTGAATATAACTATTTATATATACATATATATGTGTATATTTATATATTTATGTTTGTCGAGCTGTATTCCTCATATTCGTTTTCTTTTACTCCATTTTTTATGTTTCTTTTTCGTCTTCTTTGTCTCATACCTTTGCCTTTTTTCCTCACCCTCCTGTATTTTACTTTTCGGTTTGTTGGACTCATCATTTTCTCCCGTATATCTGGTTATATTTTGTCTATCTTTGAGGGCATGTATCTTGTAGTCAACACACAACATAAAAACACGAATTATTTATTTTATTTTAATTTGTTTTATTCTTCTATATAAAACAACGTCGTGTGTGAACTGAAATTTTCAGTCTGGATATGTCATAGGGATAAGTCTCCTTTCTACCATCAAGTGACATCAGACTGAACCCCATTGATTGCATCACTTATGATCAGGCGTAGGTTTATTACAAATCGATTGAGCTTCCTATACTGGGAGCTATTTTGATCTCATCAAGCACCTTGTTTGGAACATTTTACCTTTCCATAGTTAGCTCTAGAAAGGTCGTGTCTTTAATTTAACCCCCTTTGAAATTCATCGAAAATGTGTTAGTGAGATACTATACACCACCTTCCATCTGTATGAAATAATTTCCTTAATATGTCCAATTTAGTGTATATATACTAACCTGACCACGATGGAAGAGTAAGACACAAAGTAAGTTTTTTCTAATAAGTAGTTATCCAATAAGAGGCTTTGTGGGTGGGGAAAACTTAGCCAAGAAGGATTTATCTTTTGACCAAATACAGAACAAATACTCGACTTTGATCCAAGCCCGAAGAACAAGGGGTGAGGAAACTTCAGTCATTTGAAATATGTAATACTGTATAAACACATACAATGTTCTAAGGTAAATTTACGTTTTTTTTAATTCTGGAATAATTCTCGTATTTTAAAAGTAAAACCCATTTATTTATTGCTCCTCTCTCCACTCTTACTCTCTTTCTCCTTCTCTCTGAGTAAATACCGTTTAATTCTAGATAATTTACTATATTTTATTGAGAATAATAATGTTTACTTATTGTCCAATTCCTTCTTGGTAAACATATATTCAGAACTAGATACCATTCGCCATGTTAAGTGCATTTAAGCTATTATTAGTTGTATTTTATTGGCATGGTAAATACAGCTTCACTTTTCTTTCAGAAGTATTATACAAATGCAAATAATAGTTCCCATTAGGTAAAGACATATATTGATAATGAACTCGGGCTTGTTCAGGTGGTCAATTCTTATTTCTCGGCTTTTGTACTAGGAGCAAAATGTAGAATCAATTCTGATACTACATTTTGTCTTTGCTTTGGTTCGGTTTGCGTTTCCAGATATTATATATTTGTTCCAGAAGGGGCGTGTGTATTTGATTTCCGACGTGTGCGTTCTCGACTATTTTGATAACCTTCGACAGTGTCGCCTCGAAAGAGCTGGATTTCTCTCCACTGACATCATGTCTAACCTTTGCTGCAATAAGAAGCAGGAAGATACATACTTTATACTATAAAAAATGTCGCGTAGATACAGATAAATAGAAGTGCAAGTTTGTACGTATTGTGTTCATATTTATACTTTTGCAATTAGGCTGATAGCGAAAACAGATCTGTTTTATCTGACGGTTCGATAAAAACAACACGTCGAGAGGTGTCATTATATTTTCCTGAAGCCATCCTAGATGCTAAGCGCGAAAGAGCGGAGGCTTGTACACATGATAGTCAACATATTGTGTATATAGGCACATGCTTACAGACATCAGTCTGAATAAATAATCAAATTACGTAATCATACATCATCATTGGGCCAAGTAAGCCACTGTCTATATTTTCTCTGAAAAGATGTTTTCATACAGTATCGATAATAAGGATATATTCATATAACTGAAATTCTCTCACCTCCCGTCCTTCCGGGCTGATATCAAAGTCAAGTGTATGTGCTGTCATTGGCCAAAATCTCAATCTTTTTTGACTAAGGCAATTTAAAGTTGTTGTTTTATTTCCAATTGAGAGTGCCTTTTATTAGAGAACTGCATATCTCTTTATTAGACAGCTTTTAAATGATGCAAAATAACGATATACCGTCCCGCAAGAATTCAGCTATTCTTTCATGTGCATAGGTTAGAAAAACGTACATAAATAAAGAAGAATCGCTATGTGCCAATTTAATCTACGCTTGACATATTATTTCAAATTTAAGTGTGACAAACTAAGAGTCCTCGCACCGGACAGACTGACCGACTGATGAACATGTGCTGTGTGCCTTGGTACACTTTAGGACTCTCATATCTCCACGTAACGATTTACTTCCTTAAATAGTAATTTGTGATTAGCAATTCAAATCATCTTGATTTAAGGAAATACCTTCTTATTCTCTATACATTATTACAAAATGTATCTGCTAATATCGGCTCAAGTGAATTTGGAACATGACGGTGTCGTAAGTTGCTGTTTTGAATGTGGAAGGTTTTCTAAACTATGTAATGGTTAGGATTAAGGAAGTGGCTCCAGGTAGTTTTTTATATATTAGTCTGTGTTGAATATAGACGTGCCGCTAGAATTTGGTCAATATCGAATGTGAAATACGAACATTATTTCAATACGAACATAATAACAGACATTTTTTATCAATCATAATAGAATTTACTAAATATTAGATAGAAATTAATTACTGCTTATTCTATTGCGTTTGTTAATCTTGTGATTAGTGTGAATTTACCCTTATATACGTAGCCTATACATATGTATTCTAACCTTAAGTGTCGTTGCTGTTATTGGAATTTGCTGCATATGAAACATCGGTGGGTCATTTTATGGCGACACCATATATATTTTCTATACGATTGATTTGTAGATTACTCTGAGTTTATTTGTGTTGCATGCAGCACATGTTTTTCTTAATGGTTGCCCGTTTAGAACTAGCAAGATTCAACGTTAGTTAATTTGATTTATCTTTACGTAACCGGAGGATCACTGTGATTATAGCTGTATTTTATCACGTTTAATCTATTTAATCCAGGAGTTAGAATTAAGTAAGAATAACACCCATCCTACATGTATTGATTGGCGGACTTACATTAATATTTATGTCTCATGCGTGTTTTTCAGAGAAGGACGAACTATCTAGTTAACTTATTACTTATTGCACTATATTATACAAATTATAAAATTATTTATTATTTTTAATCTCTTCAATGGTTAATTTACTCTAGAGACTATAACTGTCACGCATTAATTCAGTTGCCTGTCGCCTAGTTTTTTGTTACCGAACTAGATCAAGACACGTTCCTGGACGGATATAAGCGATACATATAGCATTTTTCTTTCTTTTGGGGTATAGTACAGTTTCAGTGCCCCGTTCTCTAAATGCTAAAGTTTACAAAAAAATAATAATGTGCCAACGTTAGTTACTCACTTGCCTAGAATACATATTTCACAATGCATAATGATAAGTTGAATAGTTTAGGATGGTGCCATATAATGTACGCTCACGCGAACACACTGATTCTTTTACACACGTATTACTAAATATAACTAAATATTTTATGCAGTATATTATTTTCTCTGTTAAATTTATTCTATCGAAGTTACTTTAAAACTTGGGTCGTGCAAGTACGAGTTTTAATAGATGCACCCCCTAAATCGTAGACTTTACAAAAAGGAGTAATGTGGCCACGTTGCTTAACGGGTTGGCGAGAATATATATTTTTAAATCTATAAAGATAAGTAAATACTATTATTATTTCATTTTAAAAAAGAATATATATATATATATATATATATATATATATATAATACACAACCTGAATATTAACATTTACAACAAAATAATGCGCCCATGTTACTCACAGTGTTGCTTAAAATATATATTCCAAAATTCATAAGGATCTTTCCATTCGTTTACCATTTTACACTGTACACACACACACACACACCCACACACACACACACACACACACACACATATATATATATATATATATATATATATATATATATATATATACATATATAGTAGAGAATTGTAGTTTGCTTGAAGCATTGCTGGATATAGTAGTAGTAAGTTTTTGAAAGGCTGTGGGTAATGCAAGTTCCGGGTAAGATGCAAGTTGTAAGGAACAAAAACAATAACAATAAATCGAATACGAAATATGACTTACTATTTATTTTTCCTTTTTTTCTAAAATCTTACATAACAGCAAGAGTGTTTTTAGCTGTTCGTGTGATGTCCGGGTGATTAAAAATCACTATTTGATATTTCGGGAAGAGACATCCCTTTGTCAAAAATAATTAAACCAGAAGAAATTTTTTTTTTCTACTCCGACTGTGTAGAGAATACTACAAAACAAAATGTCTGCCAGATGTAGACCGCAGCGAAAGCTATAGCAATCTCGCAGGGAATGTAAATTAAATTAAATTTTATTTTAAGGTTATGTTAAATATATGATTTGGTGTTCAAAAATATTTGTGTAATGTTGGTTAAGTGTACGGTGTTCGATAAACTTTACACAAATATTAAGGTTCGAGCTGCTTACTCCAAAGGAAAAAGCGTAATGGGAGTATCAAATTCACAAGAGGTCCCCAGTCGCATGTCTATCTCGGTAAGGGAAGATGATGACGATAGGTTTTTCCAGTTCTTGGACGTTCTCCTACATACAACATCTGGTATTCTCAAATGGTCATAGATCTAAAAACGGCCACACTAAACGTTGCTTTACTTCGATCATTTTACGAGAACCGGTGTGTAAACGTGATTATGCCGTACGATCAGAAAATATGTTGTTGCAATCAAAACATAGCGCGGGTTAATCTCTATCTCTCTCTCACTCTCTCTCTCTCACTCTCTCTCTCTCATATATATATATATATATATATATCGATATATATATTTATTTATTTGAAGTGAATTCCAATGACCTAAAGAACACTCAGTCCATAATTATAACCTTCACTTGTTTGTTCTTTTAAATTTCTTAATCTTCATATATCGTCGAATACTGTTCTTTTCAATCTGTATACTTTAATACATTCACATACCTCTTATTACTCATTTTCTCACAGGCCAACATTTTTTGAGTATGTTTATGTTGCTTGTTTGATTTAATTATGCTTATTCTGTCAAATGCAATGCTTTTTCTACATCTCATGCGCGTTTCGCAGCAGAATCAAGAGAAATACATAATTTTTATCATTATTTTGTTGCTCATCATATGTATATATATATATGTATATGTATGTATGTATGTATATATATATATATATATACGCTGAATATAATATAATACAAACTCATTGAGTCTTCAATTGTTAACATTTGCGAACATTATAAAGAGTATATAATTAGATATATATATTTTGAAAGAATACATAAGTATATATATATATATATATAGAGAGAGAGAGAGGGAGAGAGCTATAGAGAGAGAGAGAGAGAGCCAGAGAGAGAGAGCGAGAGATATATGTTTAGATTGCATAAAAAGTATTTTTTAAATAACGATGCTTAAGGATATCCCAGAGATATAAATTTTCATGGTACGCTTATTGCAGAAATGTTTCGATATACACGACTCGAACAGACACTACAGAACATCATACAGAAAATTATACAACGAGCGGTGTACTCTTGCTCTACTCTTTTATTGTTTCAATCGACTTGACTGTTTTGTCCTTGTCTCATAAAATATTTAGCAACTTTTGTAATTAATCTAATCGTAAAAAAAGAAATATCTGAAAAGATAAAAATTGGACAATCTTTTTTCCGAAGATTTGTTGATTACTTCAATCACTTAATTAAAAACCTTTGGATCTTTAAACATAAAGTTAGTGGTGTTTGTGTCATTGATGTTCGGCATTGATGTAAGAGACAATTGAGCTAGGCTTAATTATTTACAACCTGTTGATGGGAAATCTGACGTCCGCAAACGGCATTGTTAATTCATTATCTGCAAGTCAAACGAAAGACTCACTTGGTTTAATTATGTATGTCTGCCGACAAAGTTAGACGCAGTTATATGCCTTCAACCCTTTTTCCTTTTATTATTATCGCAATGTCTCCAGCACTTTTGAATAAAACATTGTGACCAGTGGGGTCTTTAAGCGAAGAGAAATTGATTAGATATTGGGGAGAATATACATTATACTAGCAAGCATTCGTCTTTTGCTTAAGTCGTATTAACATAATACGCAGGTATAATCTAATTCTTATTATTTTAGTTCAGTTCGTTCTAAGAGAGCAAATGATTCATCTTCGGGGTAACACTTGATTTGATTATGAGTTAAATCTATATCCGAGGGCTCTATTCATGATTAACGTTGTCCATGTTAGGGTTGCTACCTGTATTTCGCTCCAACTTGGTCTTCAGGAAATTGTGTGTACGTATCTTGTAAGACGTGTTAGTAATACTTTTTTTTTCTTTTTGTTTCATATCACTTCAGTCGAAGTTCTCAGAAATAAAACTGACCCCTTCCTAGGGCTAACACTTGATCTCTATATGAGATGGATAGATATTTGAATACTCCATAAAAGTTCTTCTTTTCCTGTAAAACGTTGAGTTAGTAAAGAAGTTAAGAACATTAATGTTTATCTCTCAAATTGATCAGCTAACTAAGTTCTAGTATATCTCTCTTGCGGTCTCTTGATCTTACCGAATTTCAGGACGATAATTCATCTAGTCCGGTGTAGTATCAAGCTACTAGAGGGAAACATTACTTGGAGATGCACCATTTCTCGTATAAGCAAGTGTAGAGTCTACTTGTAGGGGGGGGGTATCCTAATGTAAGATTGTCCGGACAAATCCTCGTACAGAGAGACCGAAGACATTCGTGGATGGTGTCTAGTAGGTACTCTAAACCATCTTTAATGCGTGTATTATGTGTAGTGTGAAAGAGTTTGTAATGCTAATGCATATTGGATAATAAGGTAGTACATATTTAATATATATATATAAATATATATATATATATATAGTCTAAAGAAGCTTTGAGTTATTTTAAACAAAAAGACGAAAAAAAAGGTAAATGCAGTTTAAATTCCCACAGAAACTAACTAAATCCAAAATAGTGCAGACTTAACATTCGTTGGAAAATTCATAAATAAATAAAATATATAATAGTAAGTAAATAAAATAAAAAGGGGGATCAAGTATCTAACAGTGAAACAAAAACAGGAGACCTTAACGTAAGCATCTAATATTAACACGGGGATCATCAGCTGTTTACCATGTAACTGTTTCGGAGATTTAAAAACAGGACAGTTATATGCATGGCTCTCCAATGGTACAGATCAAACTACCATTTCCCCAATCAAGTGTCGAAATAATTCAGCTTAAAATGTTACTTATATATACATAAATAAATAATAATAATAATAATCAAAATAATAATAATAATATACTACCCTTAAGACTACCGTGCGATATGGTAATTTGCATATCAAATAAAATTCTTTATAACAATAGTAATACTAGTAATAATAATAATAATAATTAATAATAATAAAATGCTATCTAAACACTACACTCAAGAACCATTCTGCGATATGGTAGCTAGAAATAAAATTATATAGGAATTAAAGTTGCATTAAAAAAAATGAAATAAAAAAACAAACTTTAGTACCTTTGGTACCAGAAAGGCAATTAGATAAGAGAAGGAAACCTAGCCATACAGATCTAAATACCCAATATATAGTCTAAAGAAGCTTTGAGTTATTTTAAACGAAAGGACAAAAAAAAGGTAAATGCAGTTTAAATTCCCACAGAGACTAACTAAATCCAAAATAGTGCAGACTTAACATTCGTTGGAAAATTCATAAATAAATAAAATATATAATAGTAAGTAAATAAAATAAAGAGGGGGATCAAGTATCTAACAGTGAAACAAAAACATATATATATATATATATATATATATATATATATAGTTTTGAATACAATGCAATTCCTTATTATTTGAATTTTCAAATGAGAGCTTGTGCCAACTCTTTAAAATACTTTAAAGAAACTGAATTTGGGGAATATTAATTACTTGATGTTAAATAGCTATTGTAAATTTTTTAGAACAACCGGACTTAACTCAATTTACTACAGAAGATTTCAAGCCCCTTCTTAACCCCATTTTGCATGAAAAAAGATGAGTAAACGTGCATTCAACAAAATGTGTAAACTAATATTACTAGAGAGAGAAATTCAGACAGGCAGACAAAATGATATATGAATAAATATATATTTATATGTATACATACTTGAAATTAATACATATATATTTCTTTAGATTGATATCTCGTTAAATCAATGCTAAAATTTGTATTTTAATTTTGAAACTACAACTGCAGTTCTATCGTGCCGTTCTGGTCGATAGTCTCATTTCTCGTAAGAAACAGATGTGGCATTGTCTTGAACCTAGGGTGTATTTAGTTCATCAAGAGCTAGTCGACAAATAATATGTCGCATTTGGCATTATAGTTATTAATTCCTAGCAAATAATAATTGTCTTGAATTCCGGACAAGGAATCATTAAAGCTTAACCTAGACGACTTGTTAAAAAGAAGTAGACAAGAAATATATCTATAAAAAATTCTATTCAGTTTCTTACTGCATTTCGAAAAATAAGTCATTCTTAAATCATCGTCACCAGAGGTGGTTTTCTCACCGACCTTAAACCCAGCCTGTACTGGCAGCTGCCATTACTAGCTGTTAGTCTGCAGGTGATTTGACTATGAGATTTCCGGTACAAGATGGCCTGGGTTGTTTTGACAACAAATCTTATCTTTCACTGCCTATACTAGTAGGCGAAGACGAGGGGCTCTTTACGGCGTATCAAACAATATTCTTTTGTTGAGAAAATATTGTTATCCTCCATCAGCCTCAAGTTTGGTATAAAAATTATAAGATTCTAAATTTTGCTCACATTTGTTTTTTAAGGTTCCATTACCAAATTCTTCAGATATTTTAAAATGTTGATTATCTTATGCAGTTTGGGTTAACAAGACTGTGACTAAAAGGGCAGTATGAAAAGTTGCGTATTGTCGAACACAGATGTTGTATATCTAACTCTCAGATGTTGTATGTCGAACACAGATGTTGTATTGTCGAACACAGATGTTGTATGTTGAACTCTCAGATGTTGTATGTCGAACTCTCAGATGTTGTATGTCGAACTCTCAGATGTTGTATGTCGAACACAGATGTTGTATTGTCGAACACAGATGTTGTATTGTCGAACACAGATGTTGTATTGTCTAACACAGATGTTGTATTGTCGAACACAGATGTATTGTCGAATACAGATGTTGTATGTCGAAAACAGATGTTGTATACCAAACTCTCAGATGAGTGCGGGATTTTGAATGGAACACTTAAGTTTAGCAAAAGGGGTAGTGTCTTCTCGTTCCGCCAACCATGACAGAATAAAAGTCATAGAAAATTCTTAACTGTGTACTTAGTATCGCCCATATTGAAGATTGAACTTCCAATATTTAGAAAATGGTTACTGATTATTGCTTCAGACGACAATACAACATCTGAGAGTTCGACATACAACATCTGTGTTCGACAATACAACATCTGTGTTCGACAATACAACATATGTGTTCGACAGTACAACATCTGAGAGTTCGACATACAACATCTGTGTTCGACAATACAACATCTGTGTTCGACATACAACATCTGAGAGTTCGACATACAACATCTGTGTTCGACAATACAACATCTGTGTTCGACAATACAACATCTGTGTTCGAAATACAACATCTGAGAGTTCGACATACAACATCTGTGTTCGACAATACGCAACTTTTCATACTGCCCTTTTAGTCACAGGCTCTTGTTAACCCAAACTGCATAAGATAATCAACATTTTAAAATATCTGAAGAATTTGGTAATGGAACCTTAAAAAACAAATGTGAGCAAAATTTAGAATCTTATAATTTTTAAGATGTGTAGACCAAGTTAGGGCAAGATTAGTTGTTTTACGCTGAGATGCGTAAATGCCCTATTTTTAGGGTACACATAGAAACCTAGATGTGTTGGACAAGACAATGACATATGATTTCTTCATAACCTTTCAGACGAGTTAAAGGTTGTTAGATAACGAAAAGGGCCCCAGAATAAGACATTCCGAAAG
>OY744515.1:223905737-223918237 GCA_963556195.1 Sepiola atlantica | reverse complement strand
CATACATTGTCGATCAGAAAACATTCAAACACTGAACAAAATCATAACACAAGTATTGCATATAAATTACTCAGTAGAGCTTCATATCAATAAAAATATTAATACTAAATTCGGATTACAGTTTTCAATAAAACTGATTTATTATTATTTATCGACCTTTTTCTAGACTTGACTGGCAATGTATATCCGTGTAACGGTGCCAGCGCCAGCGCCAGGCATCTACAGTCAAGCAAGCGTTGCGCAATAACTAACTGCACCTCTACTGAACCAAAATAGTTTTAAGCCATTGGCGAGAAGTAAAGAAAGACAGGAAACAATGCCGGAATAAGCAGAGAAAACTGGCCTCGTTTCGGAGTTTACCTTCTCTTAGACCAGTTGTGTGAGACTTGTCCCAACAACTATTGAACCAATTACTAAAGGGGGAATATATGGGTCAATTTTTTGCTATGGGGTAATCGTGCAATAATTCGAATCCGGAATTATCTTAATAAGTACGCGCACACACGAAGATATATATATATATATGTGTATATATATATATATATATATATATATATATATATATATATATATATATATAAAATACTCATTCCACTTCATAGACAGCTCTCAGATTTTAAAGTTAAACTGGTATAGTTCTGTTAAGAAAAAAAACAAACCCATTATTCTCACGTCATAATGGCACCACATTCTGTTTTTGAATTCTAAGGACTATTTTTCGCTTGAAAAATAAACATTCATTTCTTTTCACAAACGCATCACACATTTTTAATTCCACGGCTACGGTTTGTACGAAAAAAGTACAAAAACATTATTTTCAGGTTAGAAACGCACCATTTTTTTTTAAATGATGTACTTGCATGTTATATCTTAAAATCAGTCATCCTGACTAACCATTCAAATAAACACGAAACGTTGATGTATATATATAAATAATGTTTGTGTTTCGTTTTTCTATTTTACATTATATATATATATATATATATATATATATATATATATATATATATATATATATATATATATATATTATACATCTACAAAAGGACTGTTTAGCTATATAACATATTTTGAGTGCGGTTAGATAAAAACCTATCCCAAGTCAGGGATATAACCTTCAACCATCTACTTGATAGCTGACAGCTCTCAGCACTGAGCCAGCGGAAAGACGGTGGTAAACGTCATCATCTAAACATTGACTGCAACAATTACAGTATTTATTAAAAAGAGCTTTGCTACTTTTATATCTATTAATAATGGAGTTTATGTATCAGTCTGTCTGTCTGAAGCCGAAACTCCATCAGAGTAGCATGGTTATTTGCTAAGTCCGCCAGCTTCCTTACATACTGCTAGAAAAACCACCGGAAACACTATGCGCGTTTCTCAATTTACATAACCAATTGCTTATCAACTTCTAATAAATTACTATTCGCAAATATAAACTCATGATTGTTCTCTTAAGATTTCCATATAGATATACGCTATTTTGCACGCTAATAATCTTACTTATAAATAATAATATAGACAGACAGATACATAAACTCCATAATTCTTTCATTTACAATACATACATGTACTGCGTTACGTAGTTAACAACGCTAGCTGTTTAATCAGTGGTTTACTCCCTCCCTCCAGTAATTAATATGGCGATCTGATTAAACAGCCAGCGTTAATAAAACAACAACGCTGGTATTCACCGTGCTTATTTTTTCATTTTTAAAACCGTTCTTAGTTTGTTTATTTTCTTAATCTTATTAGCATTTATGTTTTAAAACACAAATTCACTGAATCAAATTGTTTAATTAAAACAACAATTGATTTAAAAACTACTATTAAATAACACGCGCACACACACACACACACATTATAACGAAATTAGTTTTCCACTTTTACCCCGTCGTTACGGATAGGGTCAGTATTTTGTTTTTTAAATAGTTGATTTGAATTTACGCACGCTTTCTTTCCGCTTTGAAAACCATAAAATATTATTATATTCTTACGTGGATTTGTCGCAAAACTATTGGGTGTAAATAAATGCGAGCAGACTATACTTTGGGGGGGGGGACACCTATTACTGGGCAAGTAAATAACTGTTTTCAGAATCGTATTCACTGTATTTTGTTATTGTTACTTTTATTTTCAGTACACTTTTCTTTCTTCTCTTTAAAAAAATAAAACTATTATTATTTATTATTTCGTAAATTCTTACGTGGAATCGGCGCAAAACGATTGGGTGGAAGGAAATGCGAGCAGACGATAACTTTGGAACGAGCATTCTGAAAATAATGACGGCAGTAGCAAGACGTTTTTCAATCGTTAAGAATTTATTTATTTTTCCCAACTGTGAATTTTCTAAACTAAAAATATTTATATTTATGGGGAAGATTAATACAAACATCGGGGTTGGGTCGAATTTTGTTCTTCTTTATTTTCATCTAAAAATATTCTTGGTCATAAACAAAGAATATCAACGTCTAACCATCAGAGAAATATGACTGATGCTCCATCGGTTTACACGTCAACGTTCATTTCTGACGCGGCAGGCTAGCAAAAATATGCGACCGGAGGGAGCATATACTTGCTAGTAGATATAATTAAATTAGTAAGTTCAAATATTTATAAAATAAACTAAAAACCGATATTTTAAAGTAGAGCTGTCTAAATAAATATTATATAAACATTAAAACAGCCTGCGCAAATGAATTCACGTTTCTATGTAAAGCCCACGTCAAAAGGGCTGTCACAGCAATAATTAATAGTGTCCAATAATATATATATATATACATATATATATATATATATATATATATATATATATATATATATGTGTATATATATCATATATACATATATTTGAAGGAAAACGAAAGGCATATATTTATTCATGTATATGATGAAGTTATATTAATACAAACATAACATAGCTACGTATCCAGAATATATTTCACTCGTAGCGTTGACAAGTTCGATTTCCCCAAGCAAAATAAACACGTATTTGGTCAATTAACAGAAACCTTTCTAAGACGCTTTCAACTATCATCTTGTCAAGAGAAAGTCGATAGTTTAGATTAATCAATAATATCTGTTAAAGTAAAGAGCACAGGGGGAATTGAACCTGACAAAGAATTAACGATACGCGATTTTAATAACTTTAAGTAAAAATCGTTAAACATATTAAAAATGCATAGCGTGGATTAGAAATGGGGGGGGGGGTCAAAGTGTCCAAAACAGATTCAATATTTTAACGAATTCCTTTCGCCGGCACAAGCGAGGTTTATTAATTGAGATAGAGACAGATTCTAAGATGTGTAGATGGTTTTGGGAATCTGCTCCATGCAAGACTTCAAGACACTCTGATTTATAGCTACTGGCGCAACATGTATTTGCAACCAAATGCTGGCCAATAGCAGATGCCAAAGTCGAAGAAGAAGAGTGACACACAGAGCCTACCCTTTCTCTGTCGAATTGTAGATAGAACGTGCTGGTTTATGCGGGTCTTCAAATCAGAGGAATATGCTCTATACAGCCAGCATCACACTGGAATTTAAATTGGAAAACAACATTACTATAATTCGTATAGGGGACACTATCCTTGCGATAGGAATGGAAAACAAGTCTTGTATAATACACTAAACGTACGGAACAGAGTAGAAGCAATTAATAATGCTTCCTACAATATGCTTGACCAGTTTTACTATTTCCCACTATCCATGGTATTTCAAATAAATGAGAATTGTCAATAACAAAATGTTTGCGGAATATAAGTCCACAACCTTTGTGTTAATACAATCGTAAATAAGGTCCCTAGGCTAACCATTATTAATGAATATTCATTTACTCCTATTCAGTTCCAAATCTAATCTACATGGGGAGAAGATCATAAGTTGTCTATGTACACAAGAAGAGCAGTTTACAGACAGGCCAGTAAATGTAAGCATCCTGTAGATAGTAGAGAGAACGCTGCCTCTATAACGTTCAAAAAGGGCATCCAAGAAGGGAAGACAATGATCCTTCTCACTTTCCATAGTAAACGTTAGAGACTTATGAATGGTATGTAATATATTGAAGAATGCTAACGCTTCACTTTGTGTTGCACACATGACAAAGGTGTCGTCAACATATCTAGTCGTGGGTATAATTCACAGAACGAAATCACACGGAGTCGTAATATCTGACAATGATATCAGCTGATGTCGGGGTCAATAGACTTCCTATTGAACCCCCGTCGACCTGACCATACATAATATTGTCGAGGCTGAACTCTACTGATTTTGTACATAGAAATACTAATTCTATGAAGATCTCATTTGAAAAAAAAACATTGAGAAGTCAGACCACCTTTTGTGTCGACAGAAATGCGGATAGTCTCATCAATGGGTATATTGGTAAAGAGACTAGAGACATCAAACTAGCACATGAAAAAATCTCTCAGAACAGGAATCTAACCCATGTAGTCATTCCACAAACTGACAGGAGTCGGAGATGCAGTGTGTAGTGTACAACTCACGCACAGGGTGCAATAATTCTAGGAGCCACTGAGCCAAATATATGTTGGGCAGACCCTATCACAGATGTGATAGGTGTCAGTGGAACACCCATTTTATATATTTTAAGAAGACTATATAATCTAGGTCGTAATGACCCAGATGGTCTGAACATATCAATAGACCTCTTTCAAAAATACCTTCGTTTTCAAAAAAGAAAGTAAACGCTTCTGCATCTTGATTTCGTTCCTACAAGTATTATCTGCTGACTCGACCGGTTCAAGTTTACAGAATTTAGTTGTATCGTTGAGAATGGATAGCATTTCTCAATGTAATTAATACGATCCGCACCTTTATCTGGTTTGCAAATGTAAATCTCTGTATTTGATTTTAACGGTTTTACGGTTTTAAATTGCGTTTTATTCCAGACAAAGTCATTGTTGTAAATGGAAATGTTATTAGATTGATGTGCTAAATCAACCAACCTAAGTTTAATTCCAGATACATTATATAAGGAACTTTGAGAGTGATGGCTAATTTAAGAAAACGGAACCTCGAAAGAAGTGAGGGGTTTCGCTTTATTAATATGTATATTCTCTATATTAATATATATATATATATATATAGTTTTGTTTTCCATGTATACTCAGCTAAATAGATACGTATTGGCTTTTTTAGAAAACTAAGACGAGTATACGTAAAGTTAAGCGGTTTAAGTCAACGGAAGAATGTCAATTGTTATTCGATATTCGCATTTCATTAGTGACGGTAAAAGGACAGAAGATGCCCGAACTATATTATCACTAACAAAGTGTCCCAGCCGGTTTTTTGTAAAATAAAAAATAAAGTGAGTTGCCGTTTTCTGTTATTAATTTGTTTTTACTTTTTATTTCTCTTAAAAGGCATGTTATATATATATATATATATATATATATATATATATATATATATATATAAATATATATATATAAATATTGAAAAGCAGAGACAGGAGGAGGAGGAAAAAGTGAAATAGAGAGCGAGAGATATATCAATAGAAAATGAGACATTGATAGATAGGTATTTCTGTGCTTAAGTGTAATTAAATTAATTTACATGTGGACACTTTCGATTCTCTCTGAGTTAATAGGTAAAAATCGATTTTCTTTTTGAATTTAAGTGTGTCCTGTTTCTCTTCTCGGTGTTCTACGTTGCATACGTCAGCCGTTTTTTTAATTAATTTTCAGTTTAATTTCCTATGAACTAGTTTTGTTGTCTCTCACCATAATACACATGTCGATACGCACGCAAATTGCTACAGTTATCTTACATGCCGGCACATATATGCACGCACGCACGCACGCACGCACGCACCGTAGTATATGGGTTCCTTATATATATATATATATATATATATATATATATATATATATATATATATATAAAGGAACCCATATACTACGGTGAAGTGGTGTCAGAAAAAAGACAGAAAATATCAGGCCAGGAGTCCCGTGATTTTGTCAACTTAAATTATTCGGTCATCTCTGACCTTTAAGGTTCCATTAAGAATGTTTCCATTCAAACCACAGACTTTATGTAACATTAAGTAGCCACTTTCACATAGTTGTGTTTACCTTCATATTATTATTTACTTTTTTATGGTACCTTACCCATAATAGACTACTTGGACTCTGTCACTCACCTTAAATACTGAGAGCACCTGCTCTTTAGGTTTGGACCCAACCCCAGCCCGATCAGTCTCTCATTAACTTCGGTTAATTGAGGACGTCGGGATGGGGTAATACCAGTCGAGGATTCGTTCTCGACAATCAGTCCGGCAGGAACTGGGCCATTTAGTTGGCCTTTTATCTGCCGGGCTGAGGTATATTGTCCTGGGTTTTCCTAGGAAGTGCACCCTCCCAGGCCTTGCCTTCCCTCTTTCGTGAGGGGTAAGTTTATTGCTTGCTGCCTGAGGCGCCCTTACCAGGGAATGCCGACGGGGTTGCCCAGGCTATTTTTGATAGGCCAGAGTGCTCCTTCTTTAGGGGCGCTGGCTGGCTTGATCTCCCCACTTTCCGACCTTGTGTCACATATTGCTTTGTGGGAAGCGATTAAATACCTGGACTCACACCAGCCCGTTCGGTCTTTTTGTAACGTCAGTTGCTTAGAGATTTCGGACTGTGAATACCAGTCGAGAATTCGTTCTCGAGAATCAGTGTAGAAGGAACTGGGCCATTTCGGTGGTCTTTTATATGTCGTGTTGAAATATAAGTTCTGTGTACTATTAGTAGGTCCGTCATCCCAGGCCTTTCCTCCTCTCTTTGGGGTTGAGTAAGTTTATTGCGTACTGCCTGAGGTGTTCCTAGGCTATTTCTGATAGACTAAAGTGCTCCTTGTTCAGGGGGGCTGGCTTGACTATCCACAATGTTCCGGCTTTGTTTCACATATTCCTGGGGTTGGTTGGAATTAAATACCTGGGCTCACACTACCCCCTTCTGTCATTCTGTAACGTCAGTTTCTTAGAAACTTCGGACTGTAAATACAAGTCGAGTATCCGTCCTCGACAATAAGCCCGGCAACAACTGGGCTATTTCGGTGGCCTTTTATCTGTCGGGCTGAGGTATTAGTCGTGGGTAGTCCTAAAAAGTGCACCCTCCTAGGCCTCGCATCACCTCTTATCTCCCTAAATTTATTGCTTACTGCCTTGGAGGCCCGGACCGGGGAATACCGACGGGGCTTCCCAGGCAATGTTTATAGGCTAGAGTGTTTCTTTCTTTAGGAGCGCGTGCCTGACTCTCCCCACCTTCCGAACTTGTGTCACATATCTCTGCGGTACAAATGAACTAAAGACCCAAGCTCATACTAGCCTGTGTGGTCTTTCTGTAACGTCAGTTGCTTAGAGGCGCCGAACTGGTAAATACTAGTCGAGGAGTTGTTCTCGATAATAAGTCCGGAAGGAGCTGGGGCATTTGAGTGGCCTTTTATCTGTCGGGCTCAGATATTGGTCCTTGCTAGTCTAATGACGTGCATGCTCCCAGGCCTCTTTACGCCTCTTTGGCGTAGAGTAAGTGCATTAATTACTGTCTGTCGTTCCCGAACAGGGAAATGCTGACGGGTCTGCCCAGGCAATGTTTTATAGGCCAGAGTTCTCTTCCTTTGAAGGCGCTGAATTGATTCACCCCCACTTTCCGGCTGTGTGCCAAGTATTCATGCGGTGACAAGGAATTAAATACTTGGATCCCCCTGAGTCTATACTGATAGTCAAGACTGGCGTACTACCACTCTTGTTATCTTTTGTATTATACTTTTTTAATATATATTGGTTTTCTCTAAACTTCGAGTTAGTGCCTTCCTTCCGGCCCCTCTACAGGGTCGCAACACTTTTTTCATCATAGTAAGTCTAACCTGTAAAGGTGAGTGTCTATATGGACAAGAAGCGACGCATCATTAGAGGCTGATAAAAATTCGTGTGCAATTTTCATTTCCTGAAGGGGAGATGCGTTTATAAAATTGGTGTAAGTCAATTATCCTAACGGTGCTCTAAAGATTCTCATGACACCTGAATATTCACAGACACGTAACATCAATTACAGCTCGTCATATTCTGTCAATGTTAAGCTACTGTCTCGTTTTGTCGTCGTTTAAACGGTTTAGTCAATAGTGAAAAATGTGAACAATAGACTAATTTTCAATACTTTTACGAATAGGAATTAAATTCACGAGAGGAGAGAGCCTCAATTTTATAATTAGACAATTATTTTAAAATACTTCTTCAACGTTTAATTCAACATCATCTGATGTTTCTTCTAAATATATTCATCTTCTTCTGAAATATATTTAAACATATGCAATCGAACATTTACTGGTATATATATATATATATATAATGTCTATATAATATAGATGTCTAGTAACAAAAGAATTGGTGAGTGTTAAAGAGCGTAATATATATTTTTATTAGCAAACTATATGAATGACTGACGGTTAGTTAAGGCAACGTTTTAAAGCGTGTAAAGCTTCATTTCAGCAAACGTTATATTGCAGGCTTGCAAAACGGGTATAGAGCTTAAACGACGAGAAAATCACATGCACTAATAAATAGAAAATACAGAATCATGAACCGTCATCCACCTTGAATGCAACTCAGTACATTTATGTATTACAGAAAAGTTGAGAATATTTAATTTTGTCTTGACGTGAAGTAAGAGATCTTTAAGCGTTGTTCCTAATACAGAAGGTACTTACTGGCGAAATAGACAGACATATGCTTGCTTTAAAAAGGTATCTAAATGTTTTTCAGGGCCAATATTGTAAGTAGCTTCGTGCGACATATGGCATCATATTTATATAATCCATTTTAGGGAAAGTTCAAAACATAGGATAAACAGGATTGCTGCTTTTATACCCAACAATAGATGAAACAGATTATAGTGTGTAATCTTCTATATAGAAAGATGGAGGGGATATAATAACTAATTTCAACTCGCAGTCCAATATAAGTAGCATTTACTTTAACTCATAGAAGAGAGATAACCATGGGCACACCTTAAAAGTCTCTTCTTCTGTCTGTCACTATACTTTTTAGCGAGACAGGCAGACATTACCAAATCTTAAAATATAATTTCGTAAATTATGATTTCCAGACGATACTATAAGGCGTAATAAGGTATAGTCATATATGCGGGCAGATGCGCGAAATATACATGCTATGTTATCAGCTGATCGGATGCTTATATAAGATACACGGGCGGTAGTGAGATGGAAGATACTTGTAGTCCAACTCTCCCAGTTGAGCTAATAAAATATGAATATTTAATTCCAGAGCATGTAAAATGTATATTTTTTATTTTTATTTAGTGTTTTTATGCTGTCTGTGCCTTTATATTTCTGATGAATCATATTATTTGGAAAATGCAATATATGCCCTGTAAACTGTGTTCGTATTGATGGATGACAACACGAGCGTAAAGTAGTGTACGTTTTCACTAATAAATAAAGGTATCGTCACGGGAATCTGAATTCTATGGTTTATATATATATATATATATATATATATATATATATATATATATAATACAGGTAAAACATCTATAGGATAGTAATCCAAGGAATTTCAACCCGGTTTATAAAAAGTGATCAGTATCAAATATGTTAAGATCAGATTTTTACTCTTCCTGAGGAGATCTCAGTTATAATAGTTGTTAATCGATAACATCGACATGCCAGTGTCGCAGATTGTGTGCATGTCTGTGTAAATATAAATAATCATATATATGTATATATATATATATATATATATAAGGTAATCTGTCAACGGAAAATCATTGTGCGTTTATGATTTTTTCGTTGACTGATTCCACTTTTATACATATAAATATACATCTAAACATAAAGCAAACATAGACACTCTCACTCTCACTCTCTCTTTATATATATTTTTCTCTCTCTCCATAAATGTGTGTATATGTATATATATATATATATATATATATATATATATATATATATATATATATATGTATATTAATGCAATATGAAGATAGTTGTATATATACTATATGTACCAACTCGAAGTTTAGTGAGGTAATTTAAGTTTTTAATATTTATTTGTTTTCATATTTATATATTTCAATTAAACACATGTTATACTTATTCTGGATTTTATTTAATGTTATTACTTTATAATAAGTTTGTGGTCGAATACTCGGACTTATTAATTACTTAAATAAATTGTAAGTAAGTACATTATCGCATTCCAATAACACGATACAACAAAACAATTGAAACTTGTCCAGTAAGAAAGAAAGTTTTATTTGTCAGCTGAAAAGCTATTTAAGTCTGAGTTTGATAATCGGACATGGTAATATTATATGATAGTTCTTAATAGTATTGTTGCTCGGTTTTGTCTAATGCTTCCTGTAATGCATAGGTATTAATATATACGACTACGCCTGGACGTATATATTTACACATATGCACAACACGCATATACATGTACGTATTAATATACTTATTCATGTTAAATTAATCATATAAATCACAAAGATTGGTTTTTTTGTATAAGATAAAGGAATGAGATTAAATATAATTTATTCCGAGTTTCAATAATTCCAGCAAAAGTCTGTGCCACTAATGGTCGTTTGCGAGGCATAAAACGCGAAACTGAGTCGGAAGTGAGTTTTGGTCACGCACATAAATCAAAAGGTATTGCTTTATAGATTTATTATAGAACATTTAATTAAATTCATACAGTGATACTGATAATTCGACAGACGTGGACATTGAATATAATTATACACAAGAATATACAAAAACTGATATATGAACATGCATGTTAGCTGAAAGAAGGCTGATAGGTAAAAAGCTATTGAAGTGAATTATATATATATACTGAAGTGTTCGCATAATACATTGCGTCTATATATGTTTGCCAGTATTTATTTCAGTAGTGTTCAATATGTGAGAAACACAAAAATCTGTGTATTTCACGAGACGGTTGTATAGAAAAGCGATATGATTATACAATGGCCATCATGAAATATTCAATAAAATAGCAGAAAAACAGTAAAAATGAAAACAACAATGGTAATAAAGAAAAAAAAAGAAATAGTCTTGGGGGAAAACATAAGGATATTGATAGATATATAAATATTACGATAAAAGTCACTGACCTCATCTTAGTACAAATGTATAGGTATTCGTTTAAGAATAGAGCACGCCAGGTAGCTGATAATGAGAGTAAGCATAATTAAAATTATAGATTTTGTATGACTTTTGGGCAATATTACAGGTCTAAGAGTGATTTACTGTAAAAAAGCGAGTTTTAATTCCCACTTGAGGACTGTTGCTTATCTAGACACACTCAGGGAGCGTGATACGGCGAAATAACTATACACACATATACACACACACACACATATATATATATATATATATATATATATATATATATATATATATATATGATAAGGTGATGTAGTTTGTTTGAAGCTGTGTGCGTAATATGTATATAGAAAAGATATAGAAGGCTAACATGATGCAAGAAGTAGAAATATGCCGGTGTTGAGAAAACGGACAAAAACCAAGTGTTTTTTTTTTAATTTTTGTATTTCATTTTTTTAGAAATTTTACTTCATTTAATGAAGAATTCAACACTGTGAGCTAATGTGTAAACCCATGTTCCAATATATAAAATCATAAAATGGTAAAATAATAAATAAATATTGAAAAAAACAACAAAATAATAAATAAATGTTGAAAAAAACATTCTACAAATGTTGGTAGCCTTACTCCTTTACATATATATATAGATATATAGTCATCCACATACAGACTGTTTCGCTGTTTCACAGCTCATCAGTGCAGCTAGACCAGGTAGTGCCTCAAGCTGGTATCGAAACGCAACCGTCGAGCTGACGGCCGATATAAGACGTCTGTGTGGATGCTTGAATCTATATATCCACCCAATTTACAGGAGATTCGAAACACCGACGTTTTCTTACCTCGGAATGTATGATAGAACCGATTACACACATTGCAATATATATATGTATATATATATATATATATATATATATATATATATATATATATATATATATCCTCTTCTACTGGTAAGGGTGCGTGGATCCAGATTTAGAATCTTGATTGATTCAGCCACGCCGATGAGCCGTAAAACGGTGAAGCACGTGTCCGTGGATAAGTATATATATATATATATATATATATATATATATATATATATATATATATATATATATATATTAGTGTGCGTTTATGTTTAGTTATCCGATGATTAAATAGCTGATAAGTGACGTCTGGTTTGTTGCATGCATGTTACGAGTGTGCATATATATATATATATATATATATATATATATATATATATATATATATATATATATATATATGTAATGTTTGTTGTGAGCATGGTTATGTTGTTTTTTTGAATCAATCAAGTGAAAACTCCCCACAGTCAGTAAATGGAATATCCATTAAAGAGATTGTTTCATGTGAAAAGGTTATTGTTGTCTCTTT
>OY744515.1:223843237-223900737 GCA_963556195.1 Sepiola atlantica | reverse complement strand
GGTGGCCTTATAAACCAGCTGTAGATCTACATTATATGTTTCGCAGCTTGCTGCTAATACGAATACGTATCTTTCCAACGGGTTATATTACTTCGCCACTCCCCCATCACCCTATACATTGTATTATGTCAGGATGACAGATGACATAGAAGAGATACTATTAGATTATACGATTGTACAATACGAGTGTCACTCTTTGAGTTCCCATTAGTGCAATGCCGAGACAATATAACCGGTAATCAATTTAGCCGCAAGTTTACCTAAGTTTTTTTTTCTCTTGGACGAGTTGGCATAGCTATTGTTGAAAAGTCTTATCTACCTTATATATAAATGATTAAGAAGCGGGGATTATACTCAACGGTTGAGGATTGACTACTGCATATCTAATATGTATCACTCTATACACATGGTTTTATCAAGGAAAACACATGAAAATGAACACGGAATAAATGTATGATGACGTGATAATCGATGTGCATGATAACAATGAGTTAAAAAAAAAGTAAATATTTTTATGACGAATTTTGTTATACATATATATTTGACTGCAATGTTATTAACAATACTTTTATAATATCAGAACTAAACACGACAAAATACGTCTCCATAATAATGGTTTCCGGTCAGAAAAATTACACACTTTGAAATAAAATTAAACTCACCATTTTGTTTACCCAAACAGTTTAACGGGGGTAGACATCTACGCTCTCTGTGAAGAATACCGGCAAGGGCGGATCGAGTGTAAACGTTCAATAACAACATGTGATTGCAGTGACGATTTTTTGTTCTTTTAAATGTCTTCATTAATAATCTCTAACTTCTCATGATATTTCATAATTCAAACAATCTGATTTTTCTACTCGTGAAATAAGTAAATAATTACCTTTGCTAGCTCATGACAAAAAAGGCTTTTGAACTCTTCGGAGAATTTTCTTTTGTAATTTACTTTTACTCAAATCATGCGTTTTCTGGTACCATAACTTTTATTTATATATCACTAGTTGTACTTACCCGGTGTTGCTCTGCAGTAAAATAACATGTCTAACTTCATACGAAGAAATCGAAAGTAAGGTTAGTATCATTAACTTTTTACCAACCTTATTTTGTGGAAAAGTATTTTTTTTAAGTCCGTGTAAATACATTTTAGCAGAAGTAAAGTGAAATTAATCATGACATGATTACCTACCTTTAAGTTATAAGAACTAATTCACTTTGAATACATGATGCAAGCATATTCAGTTTATAATTCTGACATTCTTCTCTCTGAAATTTATTTATTTCGGAATAAGTATTTTAAAAAAGAACTGAGGCGAAATAAAATGGTTTCCTGTCAATAACATAGTGGAAAGAAGAAATGAAACATGGGTGAGTTTGAATCAAGTGTCAATGTGACAGACTGATTGCTATTTAGGTCTGACATCGAGGATCCGGCAATATGAAGGTATACATTGTTTTTTAGTAAGGAAAGTGTAATGTTTTTGTTTATATATCTTTACAAAACAAAATACATTTTCATCGGACAATCTCTAAATTGTCTAGATAAGAGATTGTTCTGGCCAATTAGATCTCATGACGTAAACGTTATTGGCGCCAAACAGACATATATTATCGCGCCGTTTGGGTAGAAAAAAATCGTCTATATACAAGGTGTCCATAAAGTTTATTTATAATTCAAATACATATTGGATCAGATCTTTTTTTTGCTTTAATCGGTGTTTTTTGAAGATTTTATCAACGATAAGATTTTGTATTTCAAATATGTTGTTAATGGTAGGACAACTGCTAAGTGAATTCCTATAAATAGATAATCCTCAAAAGACAGCACAAGATTGTTTAAAAATCATTGTAAAAATATTGTATGTACACTTTATACATGCGATCTCACTAAGACATATTTTCAGATATTACCTCCACCTTTAAAAAATGTTTATTGCGTGTAGCTTTAGGCGTCATCATTCGCTTGAATGTGCCGAGTGGAAAATACATGTGAGTTTTTCCTAAATCTAGAGTTTTTCCAACATTAAAAATTTACAATGTCTAATTTTAACTCATGTGAGAGGAAGTAATTAATAACAGACGGAGAGTTATATAGACAATCTTCGTCTTTTTCCTATGATGAGTTTTATATTAAGAAATATACTGAGAAAAGTAGAATGCAGATTTTGTATGCGTGAAATATCAATAAACCATCGCATGATTTAAGAATTAGCTATATAATTTCATCATAGGCGTTGCCCCTAGAAAAGTGCAATACAGTGAATCTTATAAAAATATTTATGAATGAGTATGACATTTTTTATTCAAAAAGTTTCCATTTAATTTGAAGGCATATTTTTCTGTCGCGTACATTGTTATCGTTGCACAACTCCATAAAGGTTCGATTTAACTTTTTGCTGATCCGTAATTTAGATCAAACTATGAGTAAAAAGCAACATGTGTTAAATTAATCGTGTAAAGTAAAGCGTTTACAATATGAACTGTGTTAGGGCAGTAAATAAGTCCTAGAAAGCGTAGAAAAACAGGCAAACTGAACAATACTTAAATATATCTAGTAGTCTATAGAATATAGTCAGTTTAGTCCACACACACCACTGATAAACAAAAATAGACACATCTTATTAAACTTAGATTATTTTTGATGTGTTGTGACATTTGAAAAATTCTAGTCCCCGTTACCACTCGTAAACTAAATGAGCAGTTATGTGTAATACACCGATTACATAAGTAATCAAAATTTATGTACTCGGTGCGTTCCTTTAAATCCTCTAGTAATATTCTTCATCATTCAATTCACAATCCATCTATCTTTTAGACTCGAGTTGTGTTGGCGTTTATAAGTGGTGACTCACTAGTAAAAACATGGGAATGTAATCATGCTAACTGGTGTGTCTGTTGGTGGTTTGGTTTAAGTTTTCATGAATAAAACTCACCTATCGAAATCGTGTTTGATTTGTCTGTTTTACAGTTTATCAACTTATTTTGTGGCTTATAAAGCAGAAATACAACACCTATTTCCATCAAAATAATGTATATAAAAGTTAAATGAAAGTTATTACTTTACTCATAGCTGATGAAAGGTTATACGTGTTTTTGTCTAGGTATCAGTATGCGATTGAGAATATTGGATCAAATAAGATTTGAACTCGAAATGTCTGATTCCAAACTCTGCGATGATATCAATAACTCTATGTTCGACTATGGTAGACAAATCAGAAATGCCTCAACATTTTTGTAGATGAGGATTGAAACTTTGTATTATTTATATTATTCGGATTACTGTTCTCATCTTGGATGTTAGTCTCACAGTTTCAGCAAATGTAAACTCTGACCGTTTTTAAGTGCGTCTTGTGAAACTTCGGAATCTTCATGTTGAACTCGCGAATTGTTACGGAATTTCGAACAGAATCCGTTACTTAACTCAAGGACCCATGACACGACGGATATAAGTGCTGAGTAGTAATTAGTTCTAAGTGGCAGTTTTCTGGAGTTTGAATGTTTAATCTTCAGTACGGGCAATATAAGAATAAAATTACGAATTACTTAAGACGTCTACCTCACCATGGCTAGTGGAACGACAACAAAAAAATGTTAATTAAATAAAGGAGTCCGTTTTAAATTCCGTACTTATTATCGAGTTCGGCATAAAGATTCTCGAGTGGCATAAAGAGGACAGAAGTTACATCTGCCGAAACGTTATCTTAGACAGGCACAGTAATCTAAATAATACAAATTATACTAAATGCCTCACAAGGTTGTGTGTGTTGATACTTGAGATCCACCTCAAGACAACCCAATTATTTGACGGAAAATCATCATCCCATCAAATTCTGTATTATGATTCGATGGCTATAATGCAATATAATATAATCTCCGTCTCTATAATATACGCAAAACCGACGTCTATAATTATGCCAAACTATTCATGTTTTAGACGTTATTCTTTTTGTGAGTATTTTGATTCAGACTTGCGTCTTCCTTTCTTTCGTTTTCCTTATTTTATTTTCTTTTGTATTTTCCTCATATTTGACCAAATATCGATGGATCAGTTATTTCGTGGATTGATCTACACAAAAGGATTAAATTATTCCCAAATGAATCATAGATATATTTTCGGTAAACACCGACTCTCTCTTCCGGTCTCTGGTTGGTGAAAATAGCTAATATTAATGAAAATAAAGAGAAGCGAAGACAGAGATGTATTTAGAGAAAGATAACCGATTAGAACTAAACATACAACGACTGAGAAGTCCACCGATTTTCAGTAGTCTATTTTCAAAGCTCTTAAAGACTGCCAATATCAGATTTATTGTGTTCACCTACTATTCCTGGTCGGTGTATAATGATAGTGATTACAGCAAAGTTCCGAGCCACTTATTGTTACATTTGCAACTATTTAGAGAGCCTCGTGTATTACATTTCACCAATAATAAAAATCAGTTATTAGTTTTTATGAGTACTTTTATAGTCATTTTAAGGTTATTGATTGATGTTTACTGATTCTCTTTTTGGCCAAGAATATATTAAATGGATGATACAATATGAAATGTTTTAGAAGTAATATCAAATATCAAATTCTTCTTAAAATTGGTTCGTTCATTTTCAATGCATGATAATTAGATTTTAATTATCACCAGTCTTATTTTAATGATGTTTTATTATTTTTTAATATTTTAGTGATATGAAAGATTACAAGAGATAACGAATACCGTTGTCATGTCAATGTTGGTATCTTCGATACACTAAAGTTTTAATTCCTGTATACAGCACCTGGTATTCTCAAATAGTCACCCATTTTTTATTGAAAAGGGTCAACGTCGCTAAATTTCGGTGATCTAACGGGAACCTGTGTGTCAACGTGACGATGCTGTATGTATGTGCTCTCCGCTTATCTCGGCAGTAGTTCAAATCGTCCTAGACTTCTTGCCACTGGAATAAAACATTGCTGATTCAGGAGAGGTGTGATTGCGGATTGCGCAATTCTTACAAGGAGTATGTATTATATCTTACGACTAAACGGGGACTATGAGTTCCTGTATATGTGTTTGTTCGTTACCCATTATTATTTGTATGCTTAAACCACATTATCCAGGTAATTGGGAAGATATATTTAATTTTGATTCAAAGGAGTGCAATATCGTCGTGCGGTCTGCATTCGCACTTGACATCATAAACACATTTTTTTTACTAATGAGTCACAGCTTGGCAATGCCTGCGCCCTACTCAGAAAATAATAGTTACAGAGATTGCCAGTTGAATGATTAACTCCACCACGAGTTATATTATATTATTCATTACCAAATTCTTAGTTGTTGACTTGATTTTACACCTGTGGGACTATTCTCTAACAATGTGATATGATTTTTATAAGAATTGTACGGAAAAGTGGCATTAACTCATCAAAAATAATTAAAAAAATATGGAAAACTTTTAGAGCAACCATATATGATAGAAAGTACAAATTCGCTCCAAATTAATGGTCATAAATTATAAAGACCATATTTTTATGACTGTATAATGACGTTAATAATTTAGCAGATAATGCTGGATATTTTTTTGTATGAGACTTTTGTGGTAACAAAACCTGTATATATACAGAATACAAACTAATATAAGACAAGAAAATATATTTATTATCGGGAAAAGAATGAGCATGAATGAATTATAGTTCTAAAGAAAACTTTGGCGCCTTTTGTTTCAGCAAAATATGAATATGAAAAAACTATGAATACATTTGTATTAATTATCAAAAAGAATATGAATTAAACCAAAACAGATATAAAGGTTTTAAATTTGTTCACATTAGACTTAAGGACGACCATCTTTTAGTCGGTTGGGAAGCAGTCTGGTGGTATTTTGTTCCACATGTGTGATGTTTGAGGAAAGAAACTTCATTCATAGAAGTTCCGTTATACAACGTTTTACTTTTTTATTTGTGAATTAAAATTCATAGAAATTAAAATATATAAATAGAAATTTAAATAAGCGGTCACTATCTTAGGAATCATCATGGATTTCAGAAAAAACTATGTGTGTTTTCTGAGGGGGTCCAAATGGATTTTAATTTACGTCGTTGTGCTTACACCACATCCTTACCAATCAATGTTGAGTATATAGTTGGTGCCCATCCTAAAAATTGAACAATATTTAATGTTACAAATCAGAATATGAAAAGTTATATGAAGTTATGGGTTAGGCGCAAATGAACATAGGGTCCCTCATTCAATCCCGAGCTACGCCTCGCCCTGCTGCTAGTGTATAACATATCATAAATAACATAGCTAGAGTATGAATGCCTTAATTTTCCTCGTTCAATAAACCTTCCCAGAGAAGAGTTGTTTCCGCCAAGTAACACTGTATAAGACATGCTGCAGGACAGCGCACCTAAATCGCATTGGGGATTGAGCAATAAGAAGAGAAAAAAGTAGAAATCTAAAATCCTCCTTGACCATATATTAAACGAGTAATCTTTAGAAAATAGTTTCAAAGCTCAGTTAACAAGGCTATTTACAGTTCACCGAACTGACGTTCATACGATAACATCTGTCGACGCTTCTGATAATTATATTTCCATTACAAATTAAGGGAGGTGCGTATGGTGTCATGCTCAGCGACTGTGAGTATGGAGTCAATAAACAAAGTAAAAATTGGATGTGGTTTATTACATTCCTATATACACTAACACCGTTGGGAAATTGGCACACTAGTTCTTCACATTTGTGTGTGAAGCGGCAGTTCGTGTTCAATGAGCCGAATACAATTTATCATTCACTAATGTTGTTTTGACATTAACCCATTACCGCCCATGGTCTTTTTTGTAGGACCACACAGAGATAATTAAGCATATTTCACCAGCATCTGTATTTTTACAGAGATAGCTACAGTTAGTCATAAAGATGGGAGTGACTTTCGAATATTACACCTACTATATATCGGCAACACTGGTATATCAGTTTTCACTATATTGTGACGATCAAAAGTGGAATGATACACTCAGTTTTACCAGATTATTCAATTACACATTTTGTAGTAAGTAGCCCTTATAACCAACCCACATGTGTTTATAGCATAAATAAATGCTCTAACTATCCGATAAAGGCAGGTAAATATGTGAAAGTAATATTGCTGTAATATAATACTATATTAACAAAAGACTTAGGTAATAAATTAATTAATGGAATGTGGGTAATAATGGGTGTAATAATCCAACAGTTTAATGTACGATTAGTTAGATAATTAAAAGAAGATGTATATAACTCTCGGGTTTCTGCAATTCTTTTAGTTGTTTAGATGAGGGAAAATCTGAAAACTGTACACAGGATCGGTGCATTGGGTATTGTATGGTGTCTGCAGCTGACAAAGGTTAAGAAAAACGAAGAGAACCAACAAAACTGCAAGAAAGCTGTACGTTCGTCAATACAGAAAATAATGCCGAAACCGGAAACAAAATAAAGGATAATAAACTGGTCTGAGTGAATGTAGGCAATGCAAAATGATCTTTTTTCCTGGTGTTCGTCGATGCTCTACCGGGCCGACAGCAGAGAATTGCAGGATCACATCTTGTATGTTTGGGAATCAATCTCTAACTGAGAAGTAATATTGATCACGTGCTCTGCTTTTAACGCCAAGATGATTCGTTGCGTATTAATATCGTTACAACTAACACGCCAAACGAGAACCTAATAAAGAGGTGATTATTACATAATCGGAAGCCGAATAACAACTCATTTAAATCGTAAGAAAATAGTTATTTCATGTAACTCCTTCGTTATTCAACCACAATGATGCCGTATGCACGGCAACTGACCACGATGTGCTACTTGCCCAGTGTTTCGCTTTAAACTCCATTTTGAACTTTACAAACTACTCCCTCCCAATATTTCCACTGCAGACTGAAGTAATACTGAATGACTTCTGGTGTCCGGGATATCATAAAAAAACATTGACATATTTAAAGCATGTGGGCCTGATCTTATACCAGTAATAATAAAATAGAAATGATCTGCTGAACTGGATCCTGTCCTCTCCAAACTCTACAACAAATGCCTTGCCGAAACTTGTCTTCCATGATAGTTGGAACATTGCCTCTGTGGTACCAGTCTTCAAGAATTCTTGAGATAGAACTAACCCATCAGTTTACTCCCACTGTTCGCTAAAATCTTTGAAGCCTTAATCAATCTAGCGATAGTCCTACACCTCGTTAATGCTAAACTTCTTTCTGACCATCGGTATGGATTGAAACAATAACGATCAACTGCGGATATCCTAACAGTCATCTCCGAAAGCAGATACTATACAGTGGGCAAGGCAGGTAAAACTAGGGCGGTAGCGTGTTGTATATTCAAAGCCTTTGACAGGGTCTGCTCATAAAAATGTATTCATATGTTATTTCTGGACGAATATTTAACATAATTGGATCCTGCCTAACCAATAGAAACATCTAAACTATCTTCGATTGCCGTCTATCCAAGCACCATGAGATAAATGCAGGTGTACCCCAGGGATCGATCCTTGGACATTTATTGTTCCTGATTTTTATAAACGACCTCCCTGATGACATTGTGTTTGAAATATGTATATTTGCTGATGACTTTTTCCATGTGGGCAAAGTCTGTAATTAAATAGAGTGATAAATAGATAGTAACATGTAATGTTCCTAAGACAAAGCTCATTTCCTTCAAGAACTACAAGAAACTACTTCAACCACTGATTTCCATGGAAAATAACACATTAGGTGAGAGTTCAACGTTCAAACCCCTCAGCCTAAAATTCACATATAACATAAATTAGAACAAATACATAGAAGGATGCTGCAAAGAAAGTATCTCCATCTACCGTGCTATAATACGGCTCACACGTGACAGTATCCTATATCTCTACAAAGTAACCATCCGCCCATGCATCAAGTATTCTTCTCACATATGGGCTGGTGCACCACCCACTAGTCTAAAAAAGAGTCGCTAATCTAATTAGTCCCTCACTATCCACCAAGCTCTAGCTCCTGTCCCATCGCCGCTATGTTGCCTTCTTTTGCTTGTTTTACAAATACATCAATGGAATGTGCTCCGATGAAATTGTTCCTATGGTGCCCCCTCGATGTAAATACACTCGACTAACCCGACAATAAGCTAAATCCGATCCATTCACTGTGGAGGTCTACAGATGACGGAGAGCCTTCTACTCTAATAGCTGCTTTCCTCGTGCTGCTGGCCTTTAGAACACCCTCTTAGCTCTCGGTTTCCCCGACTGTACCGACATGCAGAACTTTAAAACTAATTTGAACAAGCATCTACCTGCACAGTTCAAAATTTGGATGACCCCCAAAACTTCTACCCTAATTTTCAGTAGCCCCTTATGTCTACACTGACAAGTGACGTTGTTGGGGCAATAATGTTAAAAAAACTGGTACAGTTTTTCTTCTTCACAATATTTTGTGTGTTTACCTTTTTAGAATGCAAAGTAGGAAATACTATCCTGAGACTTAAAGTAACGGCACTTATCCGCTGTTTGCAACGTCCCGTGGGCAATTCTTTCAAACCCACCAGAGGGTATGTCATCGTCTCGTTGGCAGAAAAGAACTGGATTCCTTATGATACGTTTAAGGTAGTAGGCTAAATAGCTATTCATTGTCGCACAGGCAGTGGTGGTAGTTGTAGTCGGCTTATAGCCGCAGATATTTCTCTTTCTTCTTCTTCTTTCCTTTAATTATGTAATAGTTTAGCAATGAAAAAGAAAAAAGCAACATTTTTTCTCTATGACATCTTTTTCTTTTGTTGCTTCATTTTTCACAGCACCATTACATATTACATAAGATTCTAGTCGCCAGCTGCCTTAGGGTGAACGGAGATAGAACTTTGAATAAGACTCTGACACCGCTTACCTCACCAGAAAATAAGAAAATTATTCCTGTCTTTTTCGCTACTTGTCATTTCGGACTTCCCGTCCATGACGTCATATCCTGACACGTAGCTATAATGTTGATGTTTAACTAATAATTAATGTTTACGCTTTTATAACTTGTCTAACTTAATGCTTAAAATTCTGTTTTCACACTATATTTACACCTACATCCAATAGTGCTACAACGATAACCAATATAAAGAAAATTCTTCCACTCGTAATAATGTAAAATATTAAATATTTCAAAACATAAACATGTCAGATCAACGATTTATGACCATCAGATTTAGAAGAAACTTACTTAGAAACAGACGTTATACGAAGGATGTACGTGTGTTAAACGCTGCAAAACTCTGATATATTGTCGTAAAAATGCGTTGCCATGGCACTGCTATAGGCTGATATTTTTACTTTGTATACTTATATAATTGTGTATGTTTGTGATCTTAAAGTGCTAGTTTACGTAGTGGATGCTATCTAATTCCAGTACGGCTGACGCTAGCTTCGATTCTGCTACGCATTTTATCTCGAATTACTTTTTTGTTACGTCACTTCCGCTAACACGTCAACCCAATTTTCAAACCGAAACTTCGAAGTAAAAAAGTGTTTCTTTACGTAATCAATCGCAACAAGAAAATAAATAATTAATAAAGTAATAAATCTGAGCACATCTTTTGGGGAATGACAAAAGGTTGTAAACAAAATGCAAGTAGCAAACTGGTGGAAGTTAGAATGCACGTATGTATGACATAACCTATACCATCTGTTATGTCTGCAGTTAGGTGCATATGCATTATAAAAGCGTTTATGCAAATACACTAGCTTCAAAGGCAAATATGTTCACTTCATTAACAATTGACACTAAATGGGGAAATCGAATGCATTAAGACGAAATAAAGAGAAAGTGAGCTAATAATTTATAAAACGACATCTGCACTTCCATTGATTAATGTGGCTTGCTCTGTATTTTGTCCGGCAGATTAAATGTCAAATTACAATACTTATTGGCAGCGACTAATTGCATACGGTTATGGGAACAAAAGTCACTATTTACATTTTCTATTAAAAAGCCATCGTTAGTAATCGCCTCAACAACAAATATAGCCGTGCACGTAAACAGCTATTAGTAGAGGTAGTAGTTAAAGTTCTGGTAGTGTTTAGTGGTCCTCTGCTTCTCCTTTTATTTTTTCAGGGCAGCCGTAGTCATAATATGTGTTTAGTTGTGTTACGTCTTTTCATTAGTAGCCACCGTCATAGTAGTGTTAAGTTCAGAGTTGTTATCTTCCTTCCTTTAGTAGCAATTGTAATAGTCGTGCACTATATACATTATTATACACAACACACATTATTCTGCTCTGGTTCATAATTCATTAGTTGTTTTTTTTTAGTATAAGATTTTCTACGTTATCAAGTAATGGTACGTTCTTTGCAGTATACATGAATATTACAGTTTTCTTCAACGCCGTCTATCCCTCGTAGAAGGTGAGAAGTTCTACATGGCACATAATTTATTTTCGGCGTTGAACACTAAAAGGGCTAACTCAAGCTTCGTACATGAAACATATTTTATCTCGAATTCCTCTTTTGTTACGTGACTTCACTGACACTTAAACTTAAATTCCCAATCCAAACTTCGAATTGTAAATGCCATTTTTACGTAAATAACATATCGAAATCGATTTTTTTACGTAAACCACGCATCCCACATCATATAATAATAAAATATGTAGGTGGGAAGTAACTCTCGATTTTTATCCTCACTAAATGTATTAGTGCGTAGTTGAACAGAATAGGTTCGATCAAATTTGGGCGCTGCATAGCTAATCCCATTGTCAGCAACTGTATTGCTTTACTTATAAACATCAAGACTCGATTATTTTAATAATGTGCATAGAATTACAAGAATCGAGTAAGACTTCTTCTTCTAAAGCATTTATTCGGAACCAAAAATGGGTTTATTCCATTGGGTTAATCTAGTTATCTAAAGAGAAATAACTCTGTGACATCTTTATTATTCGTGAAAAGATCATTCCCCCATTGAGAATGTTATTTTTTTCACATAAACGCGAACGCAAACGCAATTCGCATGAATCAGTAAGTTATGATATTTATGATTTACAAAAATCGCTGGGTTTTGACGTAATGTATATTAGATAGCAACGTTGGCTATTCCGTTTTATGTTCTAAGTTCGAATCCAGACGACTAAAAAATAAGATTTACGAATTGAATATTAGGAACATTCACGTTTTCTCTCAAATAAATGCCTGATTCAAAATGGAATCGGGGAAACCAATACCAGCAACAGAATCAAACTAATCCAATATTATAATAAGCTGATTTATACTGCTAGATAACGAGGGCAGTGTTTAAATGGAGAGGTTTCAGTGAACCTTAGGGTTCAGAGGTGACCCCCAGAAAGAAAATCGATAAAACCACGTGATTTCATGGTCTGGTAAAACTTCAAGCAGAGAATACGTGTCCAGTGTGCCGTCATAAATTGTGCGTGAGCCCGCACAATGTAAATACGGGTAGCGTGGCGAGTTATCCGTTATATCTATCTGTCTGTCTCTCTCTCTCTCTCATACGTGGACGAAAATATATTGTATCTCTGATGTTTCCTGTGACCGTTCACTTCTCTGCACTAAACCTGTATTAAAAACTAAACACCGACGTTCGAGTGGATGTATCCACATACAAGCACGGGTGTATAATGCTTTCTACACACACCGGAAAGTGAAAACATAACACTACGAATGTATTGTTTAATAAATCACATAGCTATAACTTTGGTGTAGGGCATGTCTATTATTACGCCATCCCACCATGTCTAAATTTTAGTGAAAGAAGAAAAAGACGTTGCCATTTTGTCCCCGATATTGAATATAAGCATTGAAATACACTCGAACACAAGTTCAAGATAGTTGACATCATTCCTAATACGAGTCGTGCTATAGACGCGACAGGACTAGAACATGGCACCCCGAATCGCAAGCAAGTGTCTATAAACTTTAATTTCAGTTAACGATCTATATTTTATAATCTTTAATTACTCTGCTGTCAAGAAAATATTTGATTGCCAAATAAACATTCCAAAGAAATAATAAATGCATTATTCATAGCTTTCCGATTTTATTCAGAAAGAAAAACGCAACCTCATCATTTGTCAAATCTGGTAAAATCGCCAAATTGATAGTTCATCCATTTTTATAGTAGCTAGTTGAATCACTTGTCTACGCAGGGGTACATCTATGATATAAATTCTATTAGGTTTCATTAGAAATTCTTCGAGGCTGAGTATCAAAAAATCATTATTAATAACTTGAGTCAACGCCCCCCCCCCTTTTTTTTACAATGGACGACCGGAGAAATGAAGTTTTTGGTGTTGCCTGCTTTTTATTTTGTTTGTAAGTTCACGAACTCCTATAAATCTTCGAGATAGACACCGATAATTATTTATATTCTGAAGGGTAATTTGATAAGTATATTTAACTTCAATCAATATCATACGACGTGCGTCACGTAATGTTTTTTTTGTATTTATAACTTGACCATAGAAAATAGATTCAAAAAGCAATTGAAACTATATACTAAAAAGATTGTATAAATAGTTGCACATTATCTATGATATAAAGATATGAATACCAAACACCGTTAACGTGATGAACATTTATCGCCATTTGCTTAGATCAGAAAGGTGTTTGGAATTCATACTTTTATAATATAAATAATGTACGAGGTGTGTGTGTTAATCATCATGGATTAGTTGAAAACTAATGTAAACTATTCGTTTCAAAACAGGGAGTAGATGATGTGTTGGCCTTATCAATACCGTCGCAGTAGCTGAAAACGGACATGCTGAGTTCAAACGAAATCTGATATAGTGTATTGATTTGCGTACTTGTTTGTTGCGTTAGCCTCCTTTTGTCTCTTCAGATGATCAAAAGTTTCCGAATAGTTATGGTGTTCAGCGGCAAGAAACAATCAAAACTCCCGGAAGCCGTTCAAATAATCTCTTTATCCTATACTAGTTGACAATCAAGGATTTGAGATCTAGTCTACACTAGTGTTTACCTATACATAGGAGGATCACACATCAATACGTCTGCGATTTTTGTTAATGAGTAAAATACAAATACACCGTTCAGTTGTTATTGTTCAATGAATCTTTGGCAGTATGCATCTGTTACCTGCCTTATTTTCCGTGAAAATGGAAAAGCACAGACAAACTAAGAAAGAATAAGGAAAGTGTTGAGAGTAAAAACATAGCGTGAAATACCTAACTTGTAAAATACTTGAAAAATCTGACCATGTGAATACGGATTCGAGAAAGTAATCTATTTCTCAAGACTGCTAAAACAAATAAGTCAAATGAACTTAAACGAAATAGATTTCAATTTCAGATTTCATTTTGACTGCCAATTTTAAATTATGCAAATGGCCTTTCTTATTTATGCGATACATTATTCATAGGAAATCTACGCGATACTCTTCTGTAATTGGTTGCTACTGACGACTGATTAGACTAATATTTTTTTCTCTATCGACTACTTTTAAAGCGTTCACTTTTTATTGATTGTCCTAGATAGATATCACTAACTGAGTTTAAAAATGTATTTCGATGGCATCTTCAAAGATATACATATAAAAAAAATTAAGTAACCTTAAAAGCTTCATAAGTGTGAGGATTTTTAGATATGTTTATGCGGGCAAGTTTCATTGTGCGACTTTTTGAACATTTCCACATGGGTAAACAGTGATGTTTTAGTATAATTAAGTATCAAATATGTTACACGTAAGACAAAATCTAGTAGTTAACTACGTTTGCATGTATGATACTTATGGTCATATCAAAGTCAGTTTGAAACCTAAGGAAAACTTTGTTTAGATATTTAATAGATGGACCAGCGTAGAAAGTGAGAATGTGTATATGTAGATGGCTTAATAAATATATGGGGTGTGCGCTTATGTGCACGCACTGCGAAGACTGTGATCGTTCACTTGTTGTCTTTGTCTGAGGTCAGTGTTGGATTCAAACACCGGTCGTTGTGTCAATCATGTAGTCTCCGTAATTGATGTGAGCAAATGATACTCCCTCCCATGAAAAAAGACAACTCAGTTTATAACAAGTATCGATGTTTTTATTTTGATACCCGCTACTATGATACTCGTTTTATTTCACTAAACAATAAGCCTTCAAATCAAAACCAAAATAACTTCCAACCGAATACAATCCATTAGTTTATGTGCCAAGGGCCAGTTGTCTTTGTGAAGTACACCAACCCGACTGACCTACATATGTTGGAATATATATAGGTATCACCACAATAGAGGTGAAGGTCAAGATTATCAGCTGTTAATCTATGGCCATGAAAAACTGACCAAACATAAAATACCCAATTTTATAAGGACAATAATTTTGTAAAATCTCAAGCCGCCCAGAATCACAGAATGGTACGTCGTATCTGAATGGACATTAGTTCTCCAAGTGTGAAGAAATCAACTCATCGGTGGTCAAGCAATTCATTGGGTTGTCTTTATTCTCTTAGCGAAAGTATGCCCCACTTGCAGGCCTGCCGTCCGCTGCATGCACCTCGCTAACGATGCCGCCTTGCACATGTTTGTCCATATACGTCTTCAAATCAAAGTAGTGTCCTATAATCTCACGATGATAAGAAGCGCGCGAAATCCAACCGATTAATGGAAGTCAAGTCTCTAATGTTTTGACATTTTGTTAATGTTTTCTTAATAATAAATTCAGATGTGGTGTAATTACTTTGATACACCAGATTAGAGCAACTCTTTTTTGTTATTTCGTTAGTGGTATCATTGCGCATCGTCGTGACACGATTCACCAAAAACGAAAATAATTTCAAATCACGCCGTAGATGAGAGTAAGGTGGGATGCCATTCGCAGTTCTGACAGCCACATTTTGAATTCAGATACAACACTTGCCGCGTTACAAAGTGCGATAAGAGTGTGGTTAAAACATCTGTCTATCCGTACCGAGAAAACAATCTCAACTTCCGCCCAACAACAAAGTCGATATTCTCATTAGAAGACCCTGCGACAGAAACAATTTTTTAAAATCCAGTCTATTTATAAATAAGCACATCTTGACTAATGGCAGCCGCTTCTGAAAAATAAACGCGACCAGTGCGAACATGATAGCATGTGCGTTTATGAGGACAACATGACGAAATATTAGGCAGCGTATAGGAATTTGTTACGAAGACATTAAGTTATGAACTGTAAGTTAAAAAGCAAAATAAATATAGTTGGATGTACAGATGTAACACCAAAACAAAAGGGCAGTGCATAGATAGAATAAGTTAAGTTTATCATCGTTCACTCCTCCACTCTCTAGTAATTTTGTTAATAGACGCAATTGTTTAACTCCGATCCATTCGCCCCTACAACCCAATAAGTTTATTATGTCATCCTAAGTATCATAATGCATACGTTCAAAAAGACAGTGGTAGATAGACAAACATATAGACATATATGTACGTGTGTATACACGTATGCATACAAACACATAGACACATATATTGAAATAAACAGTGAAATATATATACACGCACACACACACACACACACACATATATATATAAGACAGGTTTAATTAAAATCCACGGAGTTCTGCTTTTTTTAGATTTTCTTGGTTAGTCTTCGACTCTTCCGGCGATTTTACGATCGTGTGGTAGTAGCTGGTGCAGTATAGCACCCATCGTTATGGTTTGGGTCAAATCTCGAGCGCTTTCGGACGTCTCGTCCATCTTAAGGAGGTTGATTTTAGCTAATATGGGTCTTTTTTCCGCTCCCATTTGTATAGCTTTTTTTCTTCTTCATTCTTTAATTTATTTATGTTTTATTGATTTATATATGTATATATTTTTTTCCTTAAATATTAATTGTTAAATACGAAAAGGGCATTATGCCGGTCGCAAATGCGATTTTGTTTATCGTTGGTTGCATTTTTCTAATTTGACCCAAACCATAACGATGGGTGCTATAGTGCACCAGCTACTACCACACGATCGTAAAATCGCTCAAAGAGTCGAACGACTAACCAAGAAAATGTCAAAAAAGCAGAACTCCGTGAATTTTAATGAAGCCTGTCTTAATAACAATTTGCTGCCAAACTATACGTATATACGTATATATATATATATATATATATATATATATATATATAAAGACATAGACGGAGATATGATTGTGCATGCATAAAGAAAAAATATATACGCGGTATAGAAAATAATGTAAGAGCTTAAATTATAACTAATATGTACATAGGTGTGTATATATGTGTTCTCTCTCTCTCTCTCTCTCTCTCTCTCTCTATATATATATATATATATATATATATATATATATATATATATATACATATGAAGAGAAAGAAAGGAAGATCTATAGAACACATAAAGAAATAAATTTACTTTTTTCCTGTGTCTAATTGTTTTTCTGTCTTACATATAGTCTGTCTCGACTGTTAATTTTTTTCATTTTATGATACATATATATGTATATTGTGTATTACACCCGCACACACACAAACCCACATACACGCATTTAATGGTGTATTGATGTGTTGATGTCTACTAGCATGTTGCTTTGGCTATTCATTATACTTTTCCATATATATATATATAGAGAGAGAGAGAGGGAGAGAGCGAGAAAAAGAGAGAGGGTTTTATATCATAGTGTTGAGGGGACATGTCTTAAAGAAAATTAAATGAGCATTATTAAGTTTGTATACTTATATACTGCCTACATTTATAGGAGACTTATCGGGAGAGTTAGTGCTTTTTCGTTATAGTAAGTTTAGTAAATAAATCCATGGAGATGGTTCGGGACAATAGTTGTTTGATGACGTTTACTCATATCATAGCTAGGGATGTCTGCACGATCCAATTTTGTGTGCCCGTCTCTTCACTGTCCGTAGATAGGGCAGTACTCATTGTTTATATTTAGTGGACTCTTCTAACTAAGACGTGTCGAGAAATCAATAGAATTAATGGGAGATGGATTATATTTTTTATAACATGTCACTTTTTTCCAATGTATTTATGTATACATATATGTGTACAACATCAGTGTGATTATATGTATATATCATATTCTCTTTCTATAAGTCTATTTATGTGGGTATGTCTTAACGTGTAGACATACATAATTCCATCTATATTTGACCATGTCTGATATTTCCATGTATTCTCATATATCCATCCACCAATATTACATATGATTCAATGTGTAAGCTTGTAAGATTAAGTTCTTACAATACACATAGTTTACTGAAAATATATTCTATTGATTTTTCTTTTCTTTTTATTTACGTTAGTTTCATCAAAGCATGCATTTACGATCAAGTGTGTGGCACTCATTTTATATTACTTCTGAAACCGCTTTTAAATAGAGAGCTAAACATATCCCATAACATTATAAGTGAGTCTTCAATAAGACAACATTTAAAATGCTGAACATTACAAATCCCAGGCAGCCACTTCTCTATACACCCAAATACCACGAAATAAATCAGCATTTAAATCAAAATAGATGTTATAACAACATAACAAATATAAATAAAACTTCTAAGCCACAAAATTTGTTTTCTGAATTTTATATTTTATGTTATAAAATAAATTATATATACACACTTATATATATATATATATATATATATATATATATATATATATATATGCAGCGTTCGAGACGCCATGTTCTGAAGAGACTGACATAAGCAGAGGCTGAAGAGAGTCCGGCATATGAGGCCAACTATAGATCCTCTTTGTTTGAATTAAAAACTGACGGTACCTTCTGTAATTACATATATAAATAAATATTACACTCTTATTTGTTTCACTTTTCTTAATAATAGATCACTCTATTAGGGATCTATCACTAACCTTACATAAAGATAGATGTATAGATCGATAGATGGATATATACCACGATTTTATACGCATTCAATCGAAAATATACTACAGAAAAGTTTAGTCTATAAATACGAAGGGAATGTGTACCATGGAATATCTATTTATTGATATATAGACTTATCTAAATGTTATACATCTACCTCATACGCAATAAGCTAAGTCATTTAAGAGCAGCACACCGACTGTCAACGAATCTATAACCAAGAGATTGCTATCAAGACCTACTGGTATATACTTGCTACTACAAATACATTTCTTATTTTATTCACTGCGGGTGTTTTATGTCTGTATTACACAACGTTTTCTTCAAGTAAAAATAGCAATTCATATAGAGTCATGAACAGCATATAAATGGTTGATGTCTTTGTACTGAACAAATTTGTCGTGCTAGACATATTATCGAAGTAATTTGATATCTCTGAAACAATTTTCTTTCTGTTTTATAAAAATGTACGTCCTATATTAACGTAAATAAAATTGATAAATCAGATCCTACAAATTATAAAGTCGAATGACTTAAACGAAACTACTTATTCTATAAATTTGCGACTTAGACAATGGTTACAAATTATTGAGGGAATTTAGAATTCGACGTTGAATACTCAACTCTGATGAATATACAAGTAATACTATAACGTTCCCGAAGATAATCGTTCTACGAACACCCGTGGGAATGATCCAACTTGAAGTAAGTCCGAGTTAAGAAAGTATCGATTTTTATAATTAAGGCAAATAAATATATTCAAAAGAGAAATAATATTTACGATGATGCTTAGATTGTTTGCTAATGGACCGTTGTAATCTTCGGTCAACTAAACAAATGGTACGTAATGCTTCCTTGCAAAATACTCATGATTATATGGTCATGTTCAAGGGTAAATTGAGCAATCTAGTGAAAGGAGTGGCGTCCCACGTACATCCCGGTGTAGTAGCCAAGGAAAAGAGAGCTTTTGTTTCGCGGTCGATCTATTTATTTCGAAATAAAAATCATCGTCACCTCCTGGTTCAAGAAATAAATAATTTTCTTGGAGAAAGTATTCAGAGAAAGAACATCGAATTCTCCCGGTTCAATGAGAACAACAATCGTACAGGATCCATAACCCCTCACAACGGATTGTAAAACTCGATTAAGGATACATCTATTACGATATAAATACAAGTGGAAGACTGTTTTTTTCATCAACTGTTTGCTCAGTATCTCTTTGAGTAAAAAAAAATCATGAGATTGAACTTGATAATCCCGCTGCTTCAGAGTATTTTAGTGACAGATGGGCATACAGCGCGCCATTAATTTGTTTATTTGAATTACATTTATTGGTGGTAGTATCTCTTTATTTTGAGAGTATGTCTTATTTTGCTTACATTTAATCATAGTTGTGGTTCACCGGAGAAATTCAGTTGGTTGCAGTGGTGTTAAACGTTAAGAGGTTCGCTTAATCCGAGGGCTGTAGTCTAACAGGACAAGGAAGCGCGTGCGCCATACTCAAACAAGGAACATGTACTCATACACAAGTTCGCTGTATCTCTCTCTTTACGCGTACAAAATGAACCACTCTTTCTCGCTGATGTTTACTGTACTTATTTTTTTTTTTGTAATAAACCTTCTTATAAACATCGAAGTCCGAGTGGGTTTTGTATATATATATATATATATATATATATATATATATATATATATATATTTTAGAGGAAGCATTATTAAATTATTATCGTTTCCTCCAACTGAAATAAGTTTTATTTATTTTTTTCCCCTTCATTTCTCATTCGACTTTTAGTTTTTAATTTACCATTCTGACGTTTCCTCTCAGAGGGTCAGACGACAAGGCCTTAAGGTAATTTTAACAATTTTCCTTTTTTTTCCCCCCACTCGTCTGTTTCATTGATTTTAATAATGCTTCCTCTAAAATTAATCCTACCATTCTGTTGTACATGAAATTTACTTATATATATATATATATATATATATATATATATATACAAGCAAAAACACGGTTCGATAACAACATAGGCGTGTAAGTGTTTATACACGCATCGGTAAATGAAAATGCTACAAAACATGCTACTTTAAATTGTAGAATAATCAACTCAAATTAATGCATTTTGGGCTTAAAAATGTGATAAAGAAAAAGTAAAAATATATAGACATGCAAAGCAAATCCTTATCGTTAAGCGCACATATTGAATGAACACATCTAATTGCAGATGCATCCAAAAATCTAACATAAAAAGACTGTGTCAGTCAGTGGGTCACGCGGAAGTTTTAAATAGAATGTTCGCCGCTCTGTCACATAATTTTGAAAACCCACTGGAGACCAAGCTTCTCGTCTTTCATCACCAACGTCTGGATCCTTATTTTTCCATCGATCAAAAGAAATGCCTCTCATCTTGAGGAGGCACTTTTCTTTGATAAGCTTAGAACTGACTTTATCTTCAGATCTGAAATGGAAGACTTACATCAAATCTGTTGCTAAGGTTGCTGGAGAAAATGTCTGGATCATTCTACCGCTCCGAAAAGTATCTTACTCCGAACGCAATTATCTACCTGTACGAGAGCCAGATACGTTTTCAGATTTAGTACTGTTGTCATATCCCTAGAGGCGCCGAACGGAGCAATTCCTTTGCTCCCCCTTGTAAGACATTCACAGCAAGAACTCGCCTAGCTACACCACCCAAAAACACTTTCTTTCTCTTTCTATATTTGCCAAAAACATAACAGAACTTCCATGAACGAAGTTTATTTCCTAGAACATCCTATCTGTGAAACAAAATAGCACGTGATCTCTTGCGAACCGATTACAACGTGGTTGTTTTCAAGTTCAATGTAAACAAATACTTGTTCAGCTGTCTTCTTCACAAGCTATTGTGTCTTAAATTACTATTGTTTCCAATCCTCTCGTTGTGACGACCTTCGTCTAACTGACAATCTCTTTAACTTTTATCCTCGAGTGGCTCCGGGTCTTAATACGCGGTTAACCATTCGTAAAGCATACTGTCTGTCGCTCCATCTGTCTGCTACGCCTGTTTTGTATGCCATTTTCATCGCTAATCTTGTATTCAAGCAGACGCAATATTATCCGTTCCTACCTTTACACCGTTTAAGTTCCGTGCGAACTGAATAATGTGTTTTGATTTTTCTCAAAATTGTATAAAGACACATATGGACTCATAAACAACAATATGTGTTTCTATATCGATACTAAATAATTACGTATTGTCTGAAAGTTTATCGAAGTAATGCAATATCTATGAAGTAATCCGGTATTTTTTTAAAAATAAATTAACGTCTGAAATTTACGTCAATACAACTTATAAATCATATCTCCACATTTATATTTGCATGAATAAATAATTCAGTTTGACAGACTCAAGTATAGCATTTCACTTTTTTAAAAGTGTATGAGGCGAATTATGGTTTAGAATTATGAGTTCTTGCTTGAACTTCCAAATTGTACAACTGGCTATTAGAAATAATCGACCACGTTTCCACATGAGAAACGCACAGAAAACCATGCATGAAATGCATATAAGTTTTGAGATGTACGAAAGCATGAGTTCGAATCGAACCGTAAAGTGTTTTTTTTAATTAATTTGAAATCTTATTATGAATAAATACAATAAAACAAATAAGACCGACACTCGTTGTATAGCCTATTTCTATATTTCTTACCGTTTCTACAGCACTCTAAAATTCGTATAAAAGATTGAAATACGTATTGTCTCATTCTGCGTGTTCCAAATAATCTCAGACAAAAAGTTAGTTAGATAGCAATGTTATATGAAACTTTTAAATGATAATAGAAATGAAAAATACAACCGTTATATATATGTTTTAATTTACGACATGTTATGTGACCATGCTACTTATAACCTCTCGGAGATTTTCTTTTTCATTCACATATCCATCTTCATATTAAGAAATGGGCTGCGGAAGCTCACCTGATTTCCTGCTGAAAGGGGAACATTATTTACTATCAAAATTGCCTTCTTGTAAAATTACCAATAGATAAATAATTCACTTCATCATCATATTATTTTTTTTTAATTTTTCGGGTATATGATAAGAAGTAAATATATATATATATATATATATATCATTAGTCATATATAAATATATATGTCTAGGAGTGAATTGTGGTTCATGAATATATATATATATATATATATATATATATATATATATATATATATATATATATATCATTAGTCATATATAAATATATATGTCTACGAGTGAATTGTGGTTCATGAATATATATATATATATATATATATATACATGTGTATATATTTTTACGTATATATTATTGTGTGTATTTAAGCAGACTTTGTTATTTACGCAAACATTGTTAAAAATAATAGAGTTCGTCTGTTTAACTATATTTTTCTTTGTCTTTCAATTTTTCTAATAGGCTGTGTTGTATTAAAATAAAAAGAAATTGATTAATGTTCCACAGGTATCGCAAAAGTGTTCTATCCTTCGTCAAATCATCTTTAGGTGTCGAAATAAAATGAACAAAAAAATTTTGAAGAAAGAAAATAAATTGTTAAATGTTTGTAATGTGTTCCTTCTTATCTTACTTCAATTAATGTAAGAGTTTCATCCTCAGAATAATATATATTTGTAAATATTTTATTTTACAGTTGTTTCTTTAATTGTTCAAACACTTAAGGTTTTAAACAAAAGCTTGAATTTTTTAGGTCAATAATTTATCAGAGTACATCAGACAAATATCCCCAAAAATAGAAAGCTTACTATAACAAACATTGTTTTAGATCGATTATTTTACCTAAAACACACATGTATTCACCCCAACACCGATGCCGTATTTGATTTCATCAGACAAACGAAAACTAAGTTTTCTCGATCATCTAGCTCTTCAAAAATTTCAGAAATAGGCGTTGCTAATCAAGAAAAAGAAAAACGAAAATAGATGTCTATATATAGCATGTATTATATACTAGCTAAAAATAACATGAACGTACTCGACTGTCTTAGACTATTCGGTTTTTGAACGGTGCCGAAGAGCCGTTCTGCTATTATAAAATAGTTTATATATATATATATATATATATATATATATATATATATATATATATACAACCATTTACTTGAGGCATCATTATTAGTAATATGGCCTGGTTTTAAAAAATACATATGCTTTAGTTATGCATGCATATTTGTTCGTAAATGTGAACTTTAGTTTTTTTTTAACAATCAACTTCTCTACCGATGTTCGTCTTGTAATGAAACGCGTTATCTGTCTTATACCGTCTTTGTAATCTGATTTTGCGCATAAAAAACCTTGAAAGAAATCCCAGTATTTGATATGAAAAATTCTACGTTCATCTTATCCTAAGCAAGTATATCGAATTTGATCTAAGACTATAAAAAATACCTTCCTTATCTGGTATTTCCAAACAATATATTAATGCAAGGACATCCTTCACTTCTCCCCACTTTTTAATGCAAAAAGAAGACATTAAAAACGGAATAAAACGCAATAGATTAAAACAAGAAACGTTAAGGCGTAGTTCTTTAAGATAATCTAGTTTGCGTTTCAATGCGTGCATCTCTTCTTCCCTTTTTGTTTTGTTGATTTCGCTTACGCACATGCGGAAAACCGCTCTTGTTTCTCTAATATTGTGGAGGAACGGAATGGGAGAGATAGAAATGGGTGAACAGCTATACGTGCACAGATAGATACGTACATGAAGTTATATGGAAATGTATATATATATATATATATATATATACATATAAAGAAGGCAATTCATTGAATATAAGACAGTAGGAGACAGAGAGAGAGAGCGAGAGGTAAAATATAACTGAGGATATAAAGTAACTTCTTACAAACGGTTCTTGTATTTTTGTTTTGTTTTCACATTGAAACAATCGTGGGTGGCCATGCTGCTTAATTGATATTGTCTTATAAGAAGTCATGTGGGCGACTACGACCGAATTTGACATCCGTAGGCATGTATCTATTGTGGGAAAATAATTTAAAAAATCAGATTATCTGTTAAAAAATCGAACTGCCAGCAGTTCTAACACACGCCATAGTTCGTGCACGTTTTTAAAGCATTTTAAACAGATTTTTAGAGAAACAGGTGTATTCAACTCAAAATCTGTGCACTCACCGATACCAACGCCTGCACTATAAGCAACGTAATATAGGTATATATATATATATATATATATATATATATATATATATATATATATATATACATATATATATATATATATATAATTAAATTGAAAATTCAAGAATGTTTATTTTAATCTTCATCTTAACCCGTATCGTGCTCGATATTATTGATAGAGCATGAATACAAGAACAAATAAAATAATAAAAATAAAATTGGACAATTTATAATATTTTTTAATCCATCAAGTGGTTTTATCTTTGAAAATCCATAGATTGAGGAGAAACATTTTATTTTTATTTTCCTTGCTTTAACACTTAATGGGTTAATAAACATTGTAAAGTTTCAATTGTATCTTCATTATTTCATTATATATATCTAATATATATATGGTGTAGTCAATATGGCGTCGATCGCGTTATTAATATCCGTGTGTTTGAAGCAAAGAATAACTCGATCTAAAAGCATATTTTCTAATGTAAGTTTTCGACTTAAGAGATATTTTCTCTTTTTCTATTGATGAATAGTAAAAGGTTCAAGATATAGTTTAACTCCTTGATTGTTTTGATAATTTAAGAAACGTTTTTTTAAATAATCCCTTTATCTGGGCAATAAACATATCGTTGATAAAATCTACTGTTTCGTATTGTCTATTCACACACATACAACCACAAACACACACACACATACATATATATATATTAAATGTATACGTACATAAAAGTAATCCATGGACACGTGTTTCTTGCTCACAGGCGTCATCAGCATGGCTAACTTACACAGTGATCGAACCCTCGATGTTGATGTCTATACTCCAGCGTTCTACGACTGGGGCAAAACGCTCTGTGTAGAAATATGTACGATTTTTATCACTCAAGTATGTAATGATTTCTATGTAATTATTTTTATTGGTGATTTTCAGCTCGTTGTTATTGAGCTTACTATTAAATAATTACGTAGAAATCATTACATACTTGAGTGATAAAAATCGTACTTATCTCTGCACAGTGTCTTGGCCCAGTGGTAGAACGTTGGACTACAGACATCAACATCGAGGGTTCGATCTCTGTGCAAGTTAGTCATGATGATGACAGCTGTGAGCCAGAAGCACGTGTCCATGGATTCCTTTAATGTACGTATACATTTAATATATATATCAAAAACAAAAATTACGCCATTTGAAATGAGGACGACTAATAATGGAGTTTTTCTGAATCTTAATCATTTGGGAAGTGAAACAATTAAAAATAATTACATAGAAATCATTATATATATATATATATATATATATATATATGACTCTAGCAGCAATGGATATATTGTTAAAGAGTTACTGTAAATGAAATGTGGCTCAATCCAAAACGAGTTGATATGTAATATTTTAATGGTCGCATAAAGCAGTCTTTTTTAACTGATATGACGGCGTTGAATACATGCTATTTTGATTAAGTTTCATAACACAAAGGAAATGTAAAAGAGCATGATTCTGTGTACAATTATTCCTGGTATATATAGGTTCTTCTTTGTGTATTACTGTTATTCTTATCTATACCTACACCTTCTGTCCGATATTTTTTTTAACAAACCTTCAGTACATTATATATATATATATATATATATATATATATATATATATATATATATATATATATATATATTATGTGTGTGTGTTTCTGTGTTTGTTTATGTGTGATTTTTAATAAGTAATGTATTTTGTTTTACTATTGTATCCATAACAATATTCCAGAGTGTATTCCCCATAGTTCAAACTATGACCAAACAGATTCGTGTGTGTTTGCAGTTAATATAACCCTGTATGTTGGTTTCAATTCTTTCTAGACTAATAACATTTTCATTCTACTGAATATATCAATGTCTACACGAGAATTACTAATCACTCTTCAACTCGGTGGCTGGGAATACAGTAAAGCGTACCTATTCTATTGGCATACCTTTGTGAGGTTCTGCCGTCTCTTACGCTTTAGTTTCAAATAATAAGTGCAGATTCGATGGACGCATCTTATTTTAGATGCGTCCAAAGATTTCTATAAAAAGCTATGTCCATCAGCAAATAAATTAGGTTTGATTTTGAGGTTGAATTTTGTCGATCTGTCTCCCTTAATTACTATCATTATTTTTGTCTGCCACGCATAATATTATTGTGAGAAATCTCCACTCATCTCTATATAAGAGGCTCTCACCGTCTATCTGTCGAGATATCGCTTGAGTTCAGAGTATGAAATACATCGCTAAACGTACAAATTGGATAGACCCGTCTTTTTTTCTTTGTGTGTGTTTTAATTTTGCATATGTTTCTAAACAACATCAACAACAACAAAACAACCACAATAATAATAATAATAATAGTAGTAATAGCAGTAGTAGTAGTAGTAGTAGTAGTAGTAGTAGTAGTGATAGTAATAATAATGTACGTCCTCAGATGGCGTGCTGCTGCCATATCCGAGGAGATGCCGCTCCGAGTACCATTTTTCGCCTTGACAGAGTACAAAATCAGTTTAGAAATTTTGTGAAAGATGATCTCTTCTCTACCTTACGGACCGCGTCTCACGGAAAAAATGTAGCTAATATTTCTCTACTCTCATGTTATTCTCATAGTACGTGCTCGACTGAGCACCACACTGCTTTTCTTAAACTCTCCATAGGGGAGTCGCAAACTTACTATAGAATCCCCTTATAGTTTACACGATGTAACTTTAATATAGGTTCATATTATTATCATAACTTTTTTACCATACAATAGTAGAAACATAAAATAAACTGCTAACAATTTTATGCAATTTGTTTTCGATGTACGAAAAAAAATGAAAATGACGCCTTAAAACAACGTTCTTATGTAGTAGCCATTTTGCACGCTTTGATCGACACGTGCTTAAAAAATCTAGCAAATATCAAGTAATGTTCAGATTTTCACGAAATTGTCGACACTTATTCACTATTAGACTAATATATATTTAAAAGGATGTTTTCGTAAAATATAATATGATGCATATTTTTCTACGTGATCCCCCCCTATTTTATTTTATGAAATATCAACTAAATATATTCAGGTCGATCGAAATTGTAATGTTATATGAAACGGTAGCGTCATAAAAACACATCAGATATACCTGTTTTTATTGGTGCCGTATTTTGTTAAAGTATTCGTAAATTCATGAATAAAAAAGTAGAAATAAATACGATAGTCTTATGTTTTAAATATGTTTACTTCATTTTCTCATTAATATAAACTATGATCTGTTGTAAAGCAAATAAAAAATATGCTGAACTATAATTATTTCTGTGGAGATTTTAATTCATGTAAAAGGTTCGATACATTTAAAACGTAATTTCAGACCAGTTTCTCTAACATGTATGTTGTGTAAAGAATTTGAAAAAATAATTAGAAACCACATATTATATTGTATAAAGGATGATATAAATTGTAAGCAACATGCCTTTGTCCATGGTAAATCAACATTATCTAATATTTTGCAAAGTATTGACATTATAAATAAATATTTGATGGAGGATGATGATGCGGATATCATATATTTGGACTTTAGAAAGGCATTTGATACGGTATCTCATTATCATTTACTAGTGAAAATGAGAAATGTTGTTATTACTGACAAAATGGTAAATATTGTGAGGGAGTTTTTGAAGGATAGATCTATAAGGTAAAGGTTGGAAACAATTATCTGAATCACAATACATACCCTTCGGTGTTTCGCAGGGTTCAGTATTGGGTCCTTTGTTGTTTTTGATATTGATAAATGCCTTACTTAATAACGTACATTCAGAAATAAAACTGTTTGCTGATGATATTAAACTACTTGTGAGACATTTATCAAAGGAAATAACACAGATGGATCTAAATAAATTATCATATTGGGAGGACATTTGGAAATTGGGATTTAATCTAGACAAATGTAAAGTACTACATGTAGGATCCAGTAATGTTGGGGTTGAATATATACTAAACAACAAAGAAATCAAAGAAGTAGATGGAGACTGCGATTTATAGTGGAGTTTGATAATACATTTAGGGCAAATAATCATATTTGACCATTGTATCGAAGGCAAATGGAATGATCGAGTGAATGGTTAGGAATATTATTTCGAGGGAGACAAATGTTGTGTTAAGAATATATAAAGCTCTAATCAGACCCTATATAGAATAATGTACTCCCCTGGGCTCCAGGGACTAGACATCGAAATTCGAATGTAATATAGAAACCGGAAGGCGTACACAGAAGGGTGACAAAACTAATAAGTAAAGAAAAGGAGTGCAGTTACAAGGAGAGATTGGACAAATTGGGATTGACTACGTTGCTGGAAAGAAGAATGAAAGGTGATATGATTGAGACTTTCAAGATAATTAATGGCATTTCTTACTATGGTTGGCATTTTCTTAGTTTTTCTCCTAGATCTGGAAGTTCATTGTCAAAGCAGTTTTCAAAAACTAGATCTGTTAACCAGTTAAGTTTTGTTTTTCCCACATAGTAATATGTATTTGGAATAAGTTGCCAGATAGGATTAAGAACACCAATAGCGTGGATCAGTTTAAGATGAAGTTGGATGAATTCAGAGTAAGTGGTAGGAGGGAGAAATTGAGGGTGCACTTTTGGGAGTTATCAAATGAAATATTTCACAGAATTTGATCATGATATTGATAGTGTACTAAGAGTTTGATTTATTATTTTGTTTTTAAACAGTTGAATTGAGAAAATAGTTAAAGGGGAAATGCCCAAGGAAGCATAAAAACAAATAAATTAATAAATGACTTCATTATTTCGACATTTTAAAGAGTTAACATCTATTTTAAAAATACGGTTTCCAATTTTTTTTAAATATTTGAATATAATATGAACTAAACTGTTATTAATCGGAAAATACCGACATAAATTCGACCTAATAATTTGTATTTTTTACAAAATGTTAATTTGCTCGAGGTAAGCAAGCGTTTCATAAAATTCCTGTGACGCTATAAAATTATGGAAGAACGAATAGACTTTATTAACGGGCAAATCGTAAAGAGTGCGTGGTCGCTTCTTTAAACGCATGTGTGTAAATGCTATTGTTCTGTTTACGTATTTTGCCTTACATTCTTTGAGCTGAAAAAAAAACGCTGCCTTTGTACAACAAGTAAGTATTATATACTTTTTATGATTTTCCTCTTTTCAAATTTAAATGATTATTCATTCCAATTTGTTTCGAATTTTTATGTTATTTGGCGAAAATGCAACCTGCCTTAAAATTTATTGCACTTTTGAAATGGTCTAATTTATTTTTAATTGACAAAAATATTGTCAAATCATTAACAAACCACTTTTTCAATTTTGATTCATAATTTGCTTTTTATTATATATATAATTGAAGCCAAATGCTAGAAAAACAAAAAATAGCTAAAAATCGTTACTTCCATTAGTCTTTTCAAACACTTGTTTATATTTATTTTGATGAAATTTAAAACTTTTTCCATTAAACGTGATCATATTTTTCAGTGATTATGAGTGTAGTATAACATTTCAATAATACAATTATTTATTATTGTATGAAGAATTGTTTTTGCAAGCGAAATTGTCAAAATCTCATTTTAGTTTCAGAAATTATTATTAAGGAAATCAACTTAGATTTTTTAAATTCTAGTATTTATTATTCCAACGGGCAAATAAATCATTTTAATAAAATATGTGTATATATTTTATTAAATATATTTGTAAATATCAAAATCTGAAAAGTATCTATTTTAATATTCTTTCTTTAAACAAACGTAAAGTAATACTAGTTTAAGCAAGTAATTCATTTAACCAATATTTATTTTCCAGTCAAAAAATTATAATTTTTCTAAAGAATGTGCAACTCAAGACAAGATTTTAAAAGGGTTATGTCGTTAATTTTGTCTACAACATCATAATGTAAGTATTTTGTTTCCCTTTAGCTTGTCCATAAATATTTAACATTTCACAGAATTGTATTTCTTGTATGAACAATAGTGCCGCCGTGGATAAAATGTGTATTTCCTATTTATATCTCGAGATAAAGAATGTGTTTCTTTCCCATATCGATAATGTAATCTTTAAATAAACTATTTTACTTTAAAACAAATTCCTACAAGCATGCCTTTATGTTAGGGAGATTTAAAAATACAATTAAAGTAACGCAGATCTATGGATTTCTGACAGAACGCAAATAACGGTGACGTCAGCGATTCTGTGTTATGTTTGGGACGTTTCTAAGCTACAAATACGCAAGAATTTTCCTTTCTTTCTATCTGTATTAAAAAGACAAACGGAACTTCCATGAACAAACTGTCTTTGCAAGAACTTCCCATCTGTGGAACACAATATCGCGGGGCTACTTCTAAGTTTACTAAAACATTGACGGGTTCAAGTACAATGTTAACAAACAGTTGTCGCGTCGTTTTCTTAAATAATCGTTTAGCCAATTGTACCAATCGTGTCGAATCTTCTAATAGTATTGTTCGTCATCAAACTGATAATCTTATTAACATTTATTATTGAGTGGTCTTTGAACCTTGATACGTTCTGACTCATTAGTATAAAACTGATACAACTACAGCAACTACTACTACTACTACTACCAATCATATTAATGACAATAAAATACTCGAGCGCGAAAACCAACTCATGTAACCAGATGATGTCGACGAAACGTATACAAACTTAAACAGAATAATACTACATACGCACAACAATAAATGTAGAAGCGATATTACACAACACAAAGAAAAATAAAAGTGCTAAAGAAAATGAAATAATCCCATTACCATCGATAGGTAGAACACAAAATATTCATGAAGTGACATGGAGGATGAGAAAGACTAATAAAAAGAGTCCAATACAGATGTATATTAGAAAGCCACGAGGAGCAAAGGAATTCTGAGCAGCATTGTTGCAACTCAGATTCCAGAAAAATCCAACGGCTACTACCAACGGGAAATCGATGATAAACAGCTGTTGCGAGAACCAGAAGGGGTTGCTACAGGTATCGAAAAAGGTAAAGGGTATTGTAAATATTGAAAGGTATGTGGGCCACAACCTGTTGTTGTTAGTGAGCGATCACTTGTAATGACTCGTATGAGAACTCCGAGTGAGTAAATAATAAAAATGAGAATAATACGTTTTTGAAATGGTCTAGAGTGTCGGTAACGTAAAATCAGCATGCTGTTCTTGATCTTCTAGGAATTAGCACTGCTTCAACGGTTGCGCGGTTTTCTTCCTTGCTGTTCAGGGAGAAAAGCGTAATTACGTTGAACGAGTTAATTCCCATGTTGATACTCACCACGCAATTTAATCCAACCACCATCAGATAACGCCCTTTCTTCATACATTTTAAATACGTTGGCTCATTTTTCTTATCACGAGCGCCTGTCTTTAATCTTTTCTTTTCTTTTACATGGCTGCCTTCTTCTAGCACTGTTCATAAACAAACCTATCTGCCCTTACAAGAAACCGTTTTTAGCATGTATTTTTGTTTAGTTTGATTATTTGTTACTTTCGTTTTTGTTTTACTTGTTTCTATTTCAACTTAACACAATGCATCTTCAACTCATGAAAAAAATGCAGTCAATGTAGTGTCAAACGCTGTTTCCTTATTTCCTTTCATTCTTTGTTTTATGTTTATTTTTTAGGTAGATTTTCTCTGTAATTTAGGACGAGATTAAACAACTATACGTGAGGGTGAATGATTGACCCAGCGCATACAGTCGGTGACTACATACGGAAATAAGCTTCTTAGTGGGAACGACAATACCACTTCCTCCGAATGAGTTTATGCTTGGAAAGGTGAACCTCCTCGGACTGAGGCAGGCAATACCTCATCCGGAAAAAAGGGGCGGATAGTACAGAAGGGATCCTCGGTATTTAGGGACCATTTCGAGTTCAATCAAATTGGGAGTGTTCTTTAAGTACTTATACTATTGTGAAAGGTATGAACGTATGATATTTTCAAGTTATGAGTAAAATAAGAAATTATGCTCAAGTTATTTTATAAGTATTGCTTCGGCATTGAACAAAGCCAAACAAGTGTTATTTCGTTTAACAGACATACAAAATCAACAGCAATTAAATGTATACTTTAAATTACCTATAACTTAATGAAAGCATTTTCGTAACAATAAAGTAAACCTTAAATCATAGTGGATTATCTCCCTTGATCTCCGATCTGATTTTCTTTGTGTTCTGGTCAGTTCACGTATCAACCGAGATTCGCCTTTTTGCATCATACTGGTAACCTAGAAGTTGTCCTTGACCATCATCCGCTCTTTTGTCCGGATGAAATCTGATTCGGCTTAATTCCAGGCATTACCTTCTTCTACATGAGACGGTGGCTTAATTGTCCATCGCGTGGAACGCCTATATGTCGTATATTAGCATTGTTTCCTCTTCGGATTGGCTAGTATTTCCCCTCCCATGTCAAATAGACTTCCCATTACCATGCCGCAGTTGGAAATGCGTAAATAATGATTCCCTTAAATAATGTATCGAGTAAGAAAGTATCATATTTGAATTATAACCAATATGAGATTAACTCTTTCAACAATAACTCTACAGTACAAGAATTAATTACAACTTTCGAGTTTAAGATTATTTTCATTAAATTAGAAATGTAAAGTCTAAGATTATCTGCCTTGATTATGAACTATAACATCTACAGATAAGTATACATTATATGCTATTATTCTATGAAATCAGTCAAACCTGGAAATAGTTTCAGAAGATATACCACGCTCTCGTAGTTTTATTAAACCTAATTAGATGTATCTCAAGAATTAAACCGTGTAGCTGCCAGCAATGCTTCCTGGTATGCGATCTAATTTCTGCGGTCTCTCTGGAATAAATTCTGGTTCTCATGCCACTGTTAATAAGAAGACTCTCCACGCTCAGTGGGATATCACGTATTGTTAATGCAGTCATAGGTTAGTTCATTTAACATATTGTCTCGAGATCTTATCCCTACAAGCATTTAGTTTAGAAATTCAGACTTCATTTTAATCAAGACATTTTCAAATAATCTATAATTGTATACGTATCTTCTGGTTTCCTATATACTAGTTTATTCTAATAATACTATACAGCAACGAGTGTAACGTATAATTCAAAGGTTACGATAAGTCAATTATTTTGTCTCCAGCATATTATGTGGACAGCAGTTCGTCACGTAAACAGCTGAAGCCATGTTGTGTTAATGACACGTATAAGTAGATCGTTTTATCTCCTCGTCTTATTCATTGCCGTTAACAGACGTCAAGCGTCTGTCGTAATACGTGTTTATTTTAACAGCTGTTGTCTTTCTTTTAACAGTGGCGTTTGTAAAAGTTATTAATAATGACAGCAGACAATCATTTGAGGTTTAGCAATTCTTTTGGAGACTTTCGTTTTCTTTCCAGAATTGTTATGGTGTAAGCTGATCTACCTATTTCAGGAATATATGAACTTACCCAGACACAATAAATACAGACACATCTAAACATCGTGGCAGCTGTTGGCGCTATTCATTTGGCGTCAGGTCGCGTTCGCTGGTCGCATACCACTCGAGTTTCCGATCTCAATAATTAGCCCATCAGAAACTCGGGCATTTCGGTTGCCTTTTATCTCTCGAGCTGAGGTATTCATCCTAGATAGTCTTAGGAGGTCCACTCTCCCAGGTGCGTGCTTCCATCTTTGGGGTGGAGGAAGTGTATTGCTTACTGCCTGATACTCACCGACTGGGACATGCCGACGGGGCTGCAAACACAATTCTAATAGGTCAGTTCTCCTTCTTTAATGGCACTGGCTTGAGTCACCCCACTATCCGGCATTGTGTCACATCTTAAACGGTGGGAAATAAGTAAGTATCAGCTGTTGGCACCCTTTATGTGGTGTCGAGTGGCGAGAGCGGACACATAGCAGTAATTTACTTCTCACAAATTGAGCAGTAACAATTTAAACTGTGGAATTTCCCGATAAATTGTTGTTGCTTCAATATAAAAAACAAACATTCAGGGAGTAAATTTCAAAAATGAATTCAAAGAGAATTATTGATAAGTTTGTTTATTTCTGATGAGATTGCTAGATACAATATAGTGATTACGAAATTTGAATTAAAACCGGGTATACAACCAACTTTAAAAAAATAGTGAAATATTCCGTTCTCGTCAAAAAAAAAACTTAGAATTTTTCAAACTCAAGAAAATGGGAGTGCTAGCAAGAGTTGTTGAATATAGTGAATGGGTTCACCGAAAAGAATAAAAGAAATTTGAGTATGCGCAGACGTTCCAATGCGATTGAACCGGGCATTGAGATATTACCATTATCTGTTGCCTAGTCCGGAAGAAATATTTTCGAAGCGTAGTAGAGCCAAGTTGTTTTCGAAAGTTGATTCAAGCGACGCATATTTGCAGAATTTCGTGGGCGAAGAATGCTCGAAATTATTGTGTATAAATACAAATAAAGACGTATAAAAATTTGAGAGATTATCATTTGGAGTTAATGTAACGTCGGCTATATTTCAACAGGTAATGTACGCATTACTGAGCAGTCTAGAGTCTGCTACGGCCTATCTGGATGAAGTCTGAATAATTAGTAAACTATGAACAAACATAAAACGCACATAAAGTTTTCAAAAGAATTCAAGATTACGAATTCAAACTAAAGGAAAAGAAATTCGTGTTCTTTATGCAACATATTAAATATCTCAGACAAATAATTGACAATAATGGGAGAAAGTACGATCCTGCGCGATGAAGAATATGCCTGCACCAGAACATGAATCGTCTTTGCAGAGTTTCTTTGGGTTATCAAATTACCATAACGTACCTATCCTAAGTATGCACAACCTACGAGCGCTTTTAAACGTATGATTGAAGAAATATAAAGACTAGATTTAAACGGCAGAATGTCAGGAAGCATCTGTTAAAATAGAGAACATTCTCACCTCTAGTTTTCTTTTAACTGAATCTGATCCAGAACGCGAAATCCTCGTAGGTACCGATGCGAGTTCATACAGCATAGGAGCATGTATTTTACACACGATGAACGTTTATTAATAATTTATGGATCAAATAAAGATTTGCTAACACATACGGCTCATAAATTAGAGATTAAAGAACCATTATCCTTAATTATAAAGACAAGATAGAATATACCCCATCTTCTAAGAATAATTAGTCGTACAGATTGTTTAGATTGAATCCAAAATATGTGGAACAACTTGAGGGCATGGTAATATATTCTCTATGACCAGTTTTTTAGGTGAGAAACATGTGTACTATCGTAAGAGAACTTCGAGTAAGACTAGCAGAGATCAAGACAAAAGCGATGAACGATGATTGTTATAGAAATATTAAAAGTTGTATAATATAAAAGATAAATATTCTCGAAGCATATTCTATCTGCAACGATGTAGTAATGTACAGTGATCGATTAGTAATTCCGGGGACATCGCAAACAAGTATTCTACGAGAGTTCTATGTTGGGTATCTAGGCATGTTTTATGCAAAGTTACGTCTACTGAAACAACATAGATCGAGATATAAAGAATACAGTTTAATCATGTAAACGGTGCGTGTTAGCAGCAAAAATGGCTTATATAAAATCCAAACCTGCCTTAAAACAGACCGGCCGTAGTCGAGAATCAATATTGACCTTGCTGGACCATTGGACGAGTTATGTTATCTGGTTGTAGATGATAGCTTAAATGGCTAGATACATAAGTTTTAAATAAAAGACGACGACAAGAACAACAATTAGATTCCTGCATAATGTGTTCGCACGTTTCGGAATCGTGAGTTGTGTAGTATCGGATTATGTTGCTCAATTCACATCCAGTGAATTCAAAATGGTTTGTCAGCCGTTTTTAGAGGAACACTTTACAATCGCGCCGTATCATGCAAAGAGCAACAGTCTAGCGGAACGTTTTGTTGATTAAAGAGCGATAAAGGGCGAGGGGTACTCCAACGGAGAAAGCCATACATGAGTTAGTGAAAGTGCATGGAATGACGCCTAACCATAACATTCAATCTTGCATGTCACCAGCGAAAGCTATGTTCGCAAGAAAATTCAGACAAATTTCAACAGACTGTTACCGTCTCATTAGAAAACGGAATGAAAAATAAATGAAAAACTAGGACGTTTTGAAATTTGAATAAAAAGTTGTTTGTTTCGAATGTTTAATAATAACAACTAACTTGCGAAATACAAATATATATAAATATATTTATATATATATTTATATATATATATTTATATATATAATTATATATAAAAATATATATATATATTTATATATATATATATATATTTATATATATATATATATTTATATATATATGTATATATATATTTATATTAATATATTTATATATATCTATGTATATACATATATTTATATATATATATGTATATATATATATATATTTATATATATATATGTATATATATATATATTTATATATATATTTATGTATATATATATATTATGTATATATATATATTTATATATATATATATGTATATATATATTTATATATATATATATGTATATATATATTTATATATATATATATGTATATATATATTTATATATATATTTATGTATATATATATTTATATATATATATTTATGTATATATATATATTTATATATATATATTTATGTATATATATATATTTATATATATATATTTATGTATATATATTTATATATATATATTTATGTATATATATATATTTATATATATATTTATGTATATATATATATTTATATATATATTTATATATATATTTATGTATATATATATATATTTATGTATATATATATATTATATATATATTTATGTATATATATATATTTATATATATATTTATGTATATATATATTTATATATATATTTATATATATATATATTTATATATTTATATATATATTTATACATTTATATATTTATATGTATATATTTATATATATATTTATATATTTATATATATATATATTTATATATATATTTATATATATATATATATATATTTATATATGTATATATATATTTATATATGTATATATATATATATTTATATACGTATATATATATATTTATATATATATATTTATATATGTATATATATATTTATATATGTATATATATATTTATATATGTATATATATGTTTGGATATATGTATATACATATATATTTATATATATATATGTATATACATGTATATTTATATATATATATGTATATATATATCTATATATATGTATATACATATATATTTATATATATGTATATATATGTATATATATATATGTGTTTATATATATATTTATTTACATATTAATATACATACTTATATATTTTTATATATATGTTTATATATATATGTTTATATTTATATATATATATATATATATGTTTATATATATATATGTTTATATATTTATATATATATGTTTATATATATATGTTTATATATTTATATATATAGATATTTATATATATATATATCTTTATATATATAGATATTTATATATATATATGTTTATATATTTATATATAGATATTTATATATATATATGTTTATATGTTTATATATATATATATGTTTATATATATGTTTATATATTTATATATAGATATTTATATATATATATGTTTATATGTTTATATATATATATATGTTTATATATATGTTTATATGTTTATATATATATATGTTTATATATATATATATATGTTTATATATATATATATATGTTTATATATATATATTTATATATATATGTTTATATATATATATGTTTATATATATATATGTTTATATATATATGTTTATATGTTTATATATATATATGTTTATATATATATATATGTTTATATATATATATGTTTATATATATATGTTTATATATATATGTTTATATATATATATTTATATATATATTATTTTTATTTATATTGGTATGTATTTATATATATATATATATTATATATATATATATATATTTTATATATATACATATATTTATATATATATATATGTATATATGCATATATTTATATATGCATATATATATATATATATATATAGAGAGAGAGAGAGAGAGAGAGATAAAGAAAGAGACATACAAGGGAGAAAAAGGAATAGCATCATAAAAATAAAAGAGTGAATAATAAAAAAAGCACTTAGAAAATATGAACTAATGATGTTTTCTCTGAACATACTACAGAAGAGTGAAAAATCACGTGTTATTCATTGCTTCCAGCTTAAAAATATTGTGATTTACAAAACTTATTTGCCGAATTAGAGAAAAAGTTTCGAACGAGTTCATTATTTTTACATTCGGGCCTTTGAAAATACCTAGAATTCCCCTCCGGTTATTCGATTCGACATATTTCATAAAGAAGTCCCATCTTACAAATTTCTTTTGTTATTCAGATTATTAGCATATGCATCGTTTCTCGTCTTTTCGAAGGTTCGCCTGACTCTTAATGACGTTTATCGGGTCTCCAAAAATATTTAAAATAAAAATAGAAAAAATGAAAGAAAATAAGAGTAAAAATAAACTTATGAACGAAATATTCTCTAGTTTGAAATATCGACTCGTAAATATTCGTTAAATTTATGTTTTTTATGAATTCTACTCTTTTGTAATCTGAATAAACTCTTATAGCCTCGGGCGATTGCTGTTCAATAATAACATTGTGTTAATTACAGGGGAAATAGTTACAAATATTGGTTAAAAGGATTTCCATGATTTTTTCTTCTTGTTTGCACACAACTGAAAGTGAATATTCACACTCTTGCAGATGTGATGCGTTGACCGAAGAATTTGTTAAATAATGATTCCGGAAAAGTAGGTTTTTCGCAATGTTAATTATAGTAAATTCGGATAAGCCGTATACATTTAATAATAAATATATTGGTCTGCCTTCGTTTTTTGTTCACGGAATATCCATATTTTAGTGAATTATTAAAATAGCAAGTACTTTTTCAAATTAATCTTTTAATGCAAACGAGGTATTTAACTATAGACATTTGAAGACGTAGATGGCAATCACAAGAGATGAATCACCTGAACCCTCATGTCTACAAGTTTTCTGACTTTCTACGGTGGAATTTCAATTCATTGCGCAAACCTTGCGAGCTTGCTTAGGATCGATGTACTTAGGCCGCCATGGGATGTGGCATTCTGCGGGCCAGGAAAGAGCCCTACGTAATCGTTATAACATTACAACAAGCATTTCAATTTTAACTGCTATTTGATCAGCAACACCTTAACAATTGAATTCATGCCGTTTCCAATATATATATGATAGATCAGAAATTATGTGAATTACTTTTCCTTTTGGGTAAGAAGAAAGTGTAGTATCTGTTCCGATGGATACTGCAGCCCATAGACCGGTATTGTCTTGATTTACGCCGGCCTATGGGTCTGTCCTGTGCAGTTCTAGGAAGTCAACCCTCCCAGGCTTTGCCTTCTCACACTTTGAGAAGGGGCTTGTTTATTGCTAATCGCCTGAGGCGCCCCTACCAGGAATGCCGATGGGGCTGCCCAGGCATTTTTTGTAGGCCAGAGTGCTCAAATTCTCGGGCGCTGGCTTTTTAAAACCCACTTTCCGACCTTGTGTCACATCTTACCGCTGTGGGAGGTAGATAAATAAATACTTTCCCACTGCTCAGATCATTCGTACCGACTGGCCGCTGTGGGTTCTAGTTATTGACTTTGTTAGTTGTTGGTAATTCCTTGTTGGTTCTTGTTAGTACAAACTAGACACTACAAAGAAGAACGCGCATATTATTTGATTTTGGTTGTAAAAAGGGTTCGCTGATTTTTGTGTGTGCCTAGATTAAACAGCACACAATTACGTTTACAGTTCATTCATGCTTTATTTGAGAGGCAACGATGCGCCGCATTCTGTTGCCAAGAGGTGCAGTTAACTGCTGTTTCTGGACCTGGCTTAACGTAAACTCTTTTCGTTCTTTTCTCTCCAGCTCTGTTGTTTCCGATTTTCTATCTTGTCTCTGTAGGTTTATATTTTCTATAGTATATCGCTTTCGTCGTGAATAACATTGTCCGTTGACTGACGTCATAAAAAGTTGTAACATAAAACTTTGTTTCAAAAATTACCAAACAACTGCGTTTCAATAATTATTAAACTTGTTATTTCTAATTGTTTCGAGCCTTTCGTCAGTAATGCATGGTAAATAATACATCTCCCGATTCATCTTGGTACTAAATTGTTCATAGGATATTAGCAGCAAATTAACGATGTTTTACGCAAACGTTTGTGAGGCGAAATAGCGAGAATGCATGTTACTATTTAAAACTTTTTTAAATAATTAATAGATTGAAGCGATTTATCGTATCTAACGACTGTTAACAATTACGTAGTACTACAACCTCTTAGAAGTCATCAGATGTTCAGCATTTCTAAGTAAAAATATGGAACGGCATATTTTATTTAAAATATTTGGTCAGAAAATGTACCTTGAAAATTCTTTCCATGACCAGATAATGAACCAAAGATTAATTTAGATACATCTGCTTACGAAGAACAGTGCGATACAGAGTGGGAATATTGCATGGGCGCCGCTACAAATAGACAATAGCGACACGTCCAGTGTACGAGGACCTCGTGTAACATGCAAAAATGAATGAATGCGAAAAACGCGTGAGGAAAGTTTCAACAAAAAGAACGGAATAACAAATTTGAGTGCGTTACAAATTATAAAATCGATTTCAAATAAATAAATATACGTTGTTTTAAAGAAATATTTCTCGATTCGGTAAATCCTAAGAAAAAGATGGGACCGTTATCGTAGCGTATTAATGATGTTTTTTTTTTAATCCGGGGTGTAATATTGTCTATGACTGAGTGTGTTTCATTTGACGTTGAAGTTACTGTCCCATCGCCGCTGTAGTTACTGTGATGTTGATGGCACGATAAACAAAAGCTTCTGTTGATGATGTTTATTTACTCCTCGCGGAGTTAGGCACAAGGCCAGTTTTATCTTACTCCCACAAGTAAGATGTGACCCAAGATCGGGTCGAGCAAGTGGGTGATGATGATAGCGGGCAGGAGAAATATGTAAATGATGATGATTAATGTGTTGCATTTCGACAGTATGAAGCTGTCATCTCTATCGTTAAAGTCAATGTCATCGAGAGTTATACGTCAGGGGTATTTGTGGAAAGGGTTTCAAACGGGGTCGCAATTTTGCTTGGTGCAAAGGTAGGTAATAAAGCATTAATAGCATCTCACGTATAAAAATCATTTTTGCTATACAGCCTGGTCACTTGCTGTTGATTGAAATAACCGGTTGGTAGGCGGAAGTGCCAATGTGCGTGGATAGCCTAAATTAGGTTCATATCTGCCATACAAAGCGAAGCTCAAGTATGGTAACATTAAAATAAATTGATTCAATAAATTGAACTTCTGTGATTCATAAACCGGCTATTGCTATTTGTGAGGCTTCTTCTTACTTCCGAATTGTAATGAACGTAATCATAGGCGTTGTTCATATGAAATATAAATTAGCATTAGTACTGTCAATAAGAATGAATTTCCTACGAGTTCATTTTTTTAACTTGATTCAAAATGTACAGGTTAATAAACCAATGTGTATTATAGTGAGTCATATTTCAAACAATTGACCCACCGACATTATTAGAGACTAATGCACTACACATTGTAGAATAAATAATACTTAAGTCGTGTTTTGAAGTAAATTGCTACTCTACAATAGTTTTAACATTTAATATTCAACAATATTTTGGAATTTCCATTGCATATCGATTTTTACTCAGGTAAAATTGTGGGCTTATATTCAATAGTAAATAATCAATTAGATCGTTCGATTTCTAATGATTGAAACCTGATTTTAATAAAATTCCGTTCTTATTCATTGAACGGTGAATTACTCTCTGATCAATCAGAGCAAGATACAATACGAAATTGAGGGGGATAGGAATTTGAAATATGAGAATAATAAGTAAGAGAAAATAGATATAAAGAAAATAAACAAAGTTTACGACATTAAACTATTAAATATGTATAATATTTTAATAACAGACACTGGAAAAGCTTTTTTAAATATTGAATTGAGGCCGGGTTAAATATGAAGGATGAAAAATAAAAATACCTAAAAAAAATGATAAACAAACGAATATAATTATGAAAGAAGGTAGTTCGATTTAAACCAAATTCCCAAGAAAGAAAAGCAGTTACATATTAAATAGATAATATAGGAAAATTAATGAAATGTTTATGAAACCTTGGTCCAAAAAGCATTTGAAGAGCAATGAAAAGGAAGGAAAGAAAAATGAACGAGAAATCATCGAGTCAAAAAGAGATAAAGCAGCTGAAATTTAAATTTGAATGTAGGAATAAATAGTACGAGGAAACGACAAATATACAAAATAAAAGAACAGAAAATAATTGAACTGACAGTGGAGGAAAACCGATATAAGACCTACACAATAAAAACGAATTAGAAGGAGGAATGCAAATAACAATAAAGGACAAGACAAGTTAATATAGACAGGAAGAAAAGAATGATAACATGTAACGAAATAAAAATTACGAAACGTACTAGCTGAAGAACCCGTCTACCGCCGGTCGTCTTAAATGTTTCTGAACTTAGAAGTCAGGTAATAAATCACCTTCCGATCGTAATGGAAAGGTTTTAAAATCACGCAAGACAAATAAATGTCTGCGTATCAGAAACATCGGTTGAGTGAACGATTGATTCTATTCATGTTTTACTTTGATTCTTTTAATATCTAATCAAACTGAAAAGAATTAATATGGCTTAGAATAAAAATAATGTATTAGTTAAAAAGTTTAAAAAATAAAAATAAAATAAATGGTGTTTCGTTTGTACAGTATAGAATTTAAAAAATATAAATATATCCCCTTATTCTGATTGGTACTAAATCCTGGTTCTAGTATTTAGATTTAAAATTGATCAATGCTCAACCGAAACATGTTAGTATAAATATGATTATATATTGGCTGGGGTGGGTTGTAGGTTCATATGAGTTTCCCTGCTCCCACTCACACTCGGCCCGTATTTCCAAGGGAAGTGCAATTCTTAGCTGATTTAAATTATACATTCACTGTCACACGGGTGGTCAGGTCTATTTATCTAATTATGAGCCTTTTACGAATCAGCATGTGTGGGCCTCTCCTTGTCATCATCCATGGTTAAACAAGGAAGAGCACCCTGATGTTTGGGATGGGTTTGACGGCTTATATGAATTCTTCATTTGACTAAAATATATAAATAGATATATATGTATATATACATATATATATATAGTAGTCATACCAAGTTCACTACCCCCCCCAAAAAAAAGAAATAAAATGAAAACACTATATATATATATATATATATATATATATATATATATATATATATATATATATATATGTATATGTGCGTGTTTGTGGAGGGGGTGTTTCGGCATGAGAGAATAACGAGAGATAACTGCCGCTTCCGCCCAAAATGTGTCTAACAGTCAGCGGTGAATTGGGAAAATCAGTTCCCTGTGTATTTTACACATATGAAAATCTAGGTCAACCCATGAGAAATTGTGAAAAGTGATTTCTTACATTATTAATTTTGAATATTTGTTATTGCAAATATATTTACTATAATTGGTATATGTTCTTCTTTTACAAATCCTCAAAGAAAATATTTTAACATTATCACATGGCTTACTAAATAATAACGTTGATATATAGAAAGTTATCTTTAACATCAGGAAGCAGAGCTTTAGTAACTATTCTGTACTTTTACCTAACAATTTAATAAACAATGAAAAGGTGGTGTCGTCCAAATATAAAAATAGTAAACAAAGCCCGTTGCTATAATGTGATATAGCGGGAACTGTCTTTCGCAATTCACCGCTGACTGTTTTTTATGGAAATCGCCCCAGACAAGATATGAAGCCACTTTCTGTAAGGAGCTAACAGAAATGAAATATAAGTATCGCCAAAATAAGAGATGACTATCTGCCTTAGTCTTGAAAAGACCAAGGCTATAGCTAGGAAGAACTCAGTCAGAAGGTAGAGAGTTCCACAATGTTGCAGTTCTTGGAAAAAAAGTTACTGGACTTGGAAGCTGTATTACAATGAGGTGTCAAAACAGCGAATTGAAGACTACGAGACCAACAGGCTGGAACAAAAGAAGCAGATCACACAGTTCCGAAGAACACATGCCATAATAGTACTTATAAACAAGACTGAACCTAGCCACATCACGTTTGTGAGAGATAGGGTGTACAGAATATGAAAGAGTAAAGCCAATCAAATGGTAGATATGTTTCTGCACCTTATCAAGAACCCTCAAATTATTCACCTACCCAAATATGACAAAAGTACTCTATACATGGTCTGATAGTAGATTTGTAAGGGTACAGAAAAGCTCGAGAAAGTTTTATAAGCGACAGAGAGAACAAACTTTACGAGCAGCAGAAAGAGCAGCGAATCTAATGCATGAAATCTAAGAATGAGTTGATGAGAGTGAAAGACTAAGAAGTTTGAGAGAGGATTTCGCCTCAAAAGCAGAGCCATCCGTGAGAATTTCAGGAAGAAAAGGAGCACTAACCAAGCCATTTCGTACGCCGATCTACAACCGAACCATGGTAACTTCTAGATCAGCTGCATATTTCACCTGAACACATTCTCAGCCGGGTTGCAATTTTCAGTCGTTATACCATAGTACTTGTTGTTCTTTTCTCTTCCTTCAGAACTGAACTTGGTATAACAACTCGGATAAAATAGTAGTATATAAACTGGGTGATGAAGTAAGAAAGTTGTCAAAGAATTGGCCGAACAAAGACTAACAAACAAGGCAGTTTGATTTGCGGTTTTCTGTATTTAATTACTTTGTTTTTTTTTTATTTTCTCGAAGACTGACATCACCCATATTTGTCTAACACGCTTCATACTTAACTATAATACACACACACACACATATAATTATATATATATAACCGCTTTGTTTACAATGTCCTTCTTTTGCAACCTGGTATATTCACGCATAGTTACGGTCTTCTAATAAAGTATATTTATCTCTCGTTTTTTCCATCTCCCCTTTTGTCTTTCTCTCCTTCACATTTTTTCTTTCTCATATATATATATATATATATATATATATATATATTAGTAAAAATTGTTAAACATAACACCATTCTGATCACGATTATACCTCTTTTATATAAAACATTTTCTCATGATCTTTTTCGTATTAGCTAATATTGGAAAATCACTGATATTCTCTACTTTTTTCTAGCTTTTTTTACATTTGTCTGTGTCATCTGAATATTATTCGACGAAGAATCGAAAACCTAGTGATACATATAAAACATTCGTTAATTATTCTAATTTGTACACTAAAAAAAGAACATTTTTTAAAATTAAAAAAGTATAAGCAAGTAGAAGAATTTTGTTAAATTGAAAAATGGTTCTTTAAATGTAAAAATACTGCATAAATACACAATATATATATACATATATATATATATACATACATATATATATATACATATATATATATATATATATATATATACATATGGTACGTCAATGAAAATTAGTAAGACCTGCAAATGGAAGCAAATCGGTATTTTCAGTTGTTCAAAACAAGGAGTAGTTTAGTTAATAAATATATCGAGCTTTCCTTATGTCACAATAGGTCCAACTCTCTAAAAGTTTACCTTTTAGTTATAATTTACATATATATATATACATATATATATATATACATATATATATATATATATATATATATATATATATATAATCTTTGAAGAACAATAGAAAAGGAATTACAATGCAAACCTAAATTTCAAAATAAAAAGACAGCGAATAATAATTTGGCAACGTATATATTTTGGGATAACAGTCTATATATATATATATATATATATATATATATATATATATATATATATATATATATATACGTCAGGCTCGTCTCTTACTAAATACCTACCTACCTTTCAAGTCAAACAGTTCAAGGGAAAGAGACACATGGAGCAGATGTTTTCTTTGTGATTACACACCTCATATTCACATTTTCCGCTGTCATTATACGGGAATAAATTATAAACATACCGTAGTACATGAGTGCAAAATCTAAGCATACAGCTGCATGTAACGTATACTTCTAAAGGTATAAATATTTTTTTATGTGTGTCAAAACTCGGCAATTGTACTAAGCAGGTGGCTTGCTGATTTTCCTGTTAAATATAAACCGCTGCTATTGTTAACTCACCTGTGTTATTGTAGTAAACAATGTACATATTTAACATGATCCAGAAGAAGAAAGGACTAATCGAGATCATAGCAACTGCCATCAAGTGCCGACATATTCCAATAGCGAAAACATATATTAATGTGCCGTAACCATCTTTTCCTTTATGTCAGTGCAGGGTAGAATGGGCTTGTTCATGTATTTCATGTATCGTGTATCCTACTTTGCGAGTTATTAGTGTACTCTAATATAGCCTCTCCCTCATGCCTGGTCAAGTAGCTATTTAATTACTGTTTACGCTATTAAGTCTATGACTTCTAATAACATTTATATTTTGTAATGAATCTCTTGATATTGAGTTAGTGTTTACGGAGTACATCTCTCTCTCTCTCTATATATATATATATATATATATATATATATATATAGATATATATATATATAAAATCGTAGTATAAATCCTAATTTATTCAAACATTATTGGTTACATATGTGCGTACATGTTTTAGCTGCGATCTCGTTCGAGATCCAGATGCATCAAGACCTTCACATAAAATGAAATGATAAATAAAAAACTTCATTATTATGTGTATTGTCCCAGCGGAGAATGGATGAGTGTATAAGTATACAGGCAAGAGACATATACAATTACACATTCGCGCCACTCCCTTACTTTTTATCATTTAAGTTTATTGAGTTTTTTTGACCGCTTCCAAATCATTTCGTCCACGTTATTACCTTACTCGAGAAGATCTTCAACGTCGCCTGAGCATAATCATATGCGTGCGCGCGTTCGTAAAAGTACCAATTCACCTGTTAGCAAGGTAAGATATTTTAACGATCAACGGATGACGTATTTCCAAACTAACCTATATATAAACTATATTCCTATGCGCACATATATGCAAACCTGCGTACACACATATGCATTCATATATACATATATATATATATATATATATGACCTATAAACATACTCATACATACCTGCACACGGTTGTATGTATATATACAAACATATATATATATATATGTATATATATATATATATATGTATATATATATATATATATAGATATATTCACATCTAAACACATTCCTATCATATATCGCTTTACAAAAAAGAATACAGTAAAAGATTTTCGGCATGAAATAACCAAACAAAAGCAGGGTATATCTGTAGTATTATTGGTTGATGTTCGGGGTTTATGTGTATATATATATATATATATATATATATATATATATATATATATTGTATAGATTGGTTTATATATAAGCTATATTTGTTAACGTAGTTGACAGTGCGTGACTAACTAGATGTAGAGCTCATTCTTGGACTCGGTCTAATAGGGAAATACTAGTGGTAGAAGCACTAGCTAAGATGTGGCAAACTACTCCATGTATAGATGAATGATAACTTTGTAGATATATAAGATACTGGCAGGTGACAGTAATTTTCTAGTGCGGTAGATGTGGCTCACTTTCTTTGCACCAACATTGGTAATAGCATATATCTATTTGTTCCAATTCATGTTGCCAGTGACTGTTAGGCCGAGGAGTTTTAATTATTAACTATCATGTACAATATTATTTGCCATGCCAATTTTTGGTTTAAAAGGTTTCTTGTAATTGTTTAAGATAAGAAGCGTTGTCGTAGTAGCATTAAATGTTACCATCCATTTACGTCGCCGTACCACTACAGACTGGAGGTCATTTTCTAAGGTTTCAGACATTGCCTTAAATACGTGTACATTCCTCATTCCTACATAACTTGTGTAGAGCGTAATGTCATCAGCGAGTATACTCATTTGGGACACAATTTCATCCGATTGATTTGTAGATTAATAATGTTTGTAGGCGTATAGTCTGTAAACGATATTTAATAATAAACGTATAGATAGGCATTATAACTGCGGGTGTCAGAGTGAATCTGAGAGCACTGATACCGTATTACGAACCCTTTCATTGGGCGTGTATTCTTGCTAGTAAATCAAACCACTATGTTCAGGATTTCATCTATTCACACACATTTCTCTGATTTGAATGGTATCGATTAGATTTCTGTGCTTTATTTAATTGACGACATCAAATTCATTCATCTGAACATTTCGTGCACAACTTTACAATTCTAGACGAATTTAATTATATCTGTTCGAGGCGGAAATAGACGACATCTAGTGTTACTTCCTCTCCTGACATTTATCAATGATATTATATATTAAAAGAAGGCAAAATAAAAGGTAAACCTTATACAAAAACAATTATGCTTATATTCTCTTTAATAGAACAGTACTCGGTTCCATATGGTAAAATACAGGAATACTGAATGATTGGTAGATTTGTTTTAATTCTGTATTTATCTCTCATGTGTCCTTTTTCTGCAGATCGACTTTTGTGATATAAATTCTTATTTCTTATCTTTATTCAGATGTTTTTGCAGTGCTTTTATTTTACAAAATTTCTTTATTTCTAGTCTAAGAAAACAAAGAAAATAAATATATAATGTAAAAGACCAAAGCAAAGTAATTCATAAATCTTGATGGTAAAAGTCTATTCTCACGGACCAATGGCGATAAACTGATTCGATAAAGCGGGTTCATGTGCGCAAAGTAAATTTTGCTTTTATATGTTATACTTTTTTTCATTTTTTCGTATTGTCAAGTGATGTTTATTGCCACCCCGGATTCAAGGTTAGTGTTGGAGTTAATAAATGTTGGTGGACATGTTTTTTTTTTTTGCTGAATCAAATAAACATATGTGTCTATTGCATTTTATTTTTGCGACAAGACAAGATAACATGTTGGTCATTAAGCCAAACACTAACGTTAAGTCCGGGTTGCAATACTAAAATCAGAGTAAATATATAGTTCTAGTAAAATAAAATACTTAAAGCTTTCAAGTGATTCGACTGAAACAGTGCGCACGAGCGCGCCTTACCCAATCGAATTATCGTCCATTGTCCGTGAAAATAGACTTTTAACTCTCTTAATACGCCGGGAAACATACGAAACAAAATTGAAACGAAATAATCTAAAGGGTCGATCTTCCGCAAAACCACCAAACCATAGTAAGCAACATTAAACCCAAAATGAGACTATTGAATCCGAACATTGTAACATACACAAATAACAGAAAATAAAAATGGCTACCGCCCCTTTACTTTTCTAGATATGCTATTTTCTCTTTGTCCCCTTAACTTCGTGTGCACTAAGAAATAACGGTAATTTCTAAGACCAGCTTCGAACTTCCGTTGTCTTTATTCATCTTCGTAATGTCAGCTTTTTACGAAAGAAATCTCTCTCTGGTTGACATTAGATTACTCGTTCGGTTTCCAGTGCAGCGTACTTAACCCGAATAGACAAGTCATGAACTCTTTTACATGTCGGGACGTCACACAAGCAGGACTAATTAAATAACATTACTTCTTCCTTAACACGCGATCCATTCTCAATTTAAAGAATGTCTACAAAGAAGTATCGATTTATCAGCGACTTTAACCGAGACTAACGCCATTTAATTTTACGGAGTTGCAGTTATTGAAAAACGCCGAAGATTTATTATCTGTTGTAAAAACACAACGATATTCTTTAGATGCGTCACTTCAACCTGCGCGTTTAGCAATTAAAATGGAATTTCAAACTTTAGCTAATCGCTCAACTGGATAAACTAAGACTTTGAGGGAAATGCGTAGACAGTCTTCCTGTATACCGATGTACATTTTTATTCCAACTTAAGCGTGATAGAACAAAAGAGATTCTACTTTGAACGAAACGTAACAGATCAGCAAAATGTTATTTATAACTCAAACGCGATCGAACAAAATAAATTCTACCTAAAACGGAACGTAACAGACTAACATCAATGTTATTTCAAACTCAAACGTCATCGAACAAAAGAAACTCTTCATAAAACGAAACGTAACAGATCGACACAAATGTTATTTCAAACTCAAACGTGATAGAACAAAATAAATTCTACCTAAAACGAAACGTAACAGATCAACATAAATTTGATTTCAAACTAAAATGTGATCAGACAACAGAAATTCTACCTAAAACGAAACGTAACAGATCAACATAAATTTTATCTCAAATGTGTACGTGATAGACAGACCGACAGATATAAACACTTATAGAATTATATTAATGCATTTAAAAAACATGTGTCGATTCAATCAGCACATTTTATTATAAACATGCGATGTTAAAGGCATTGAAAGATCGACGGATAGCGCCTCTTTGTACGATTTAATTTAATCTATAAAGTTAGTCTGTCAGATTTTCGAAGTATATAATCGATAACTATTTATATGATTAATCAATATTTCACGATTCTCACAAGCCAACGTTTTTATCACAGGACTGTATAAAATGAAGAAATGCGTTTTCCTTCAAATGCCGCTTAGTCCGGTTTGGAACTATATGAAAATGTAGATGTTTTCGCTAATCACCTTCACATCTTCACCTGCTTCCGTTATTTATATGCGAACACTGTGTTTACTCTTTCTCCATATTCATTAGCTATTCGATAAGCATTTACATTTGTTTTCAATAAATATTAGCACATCCATTATCAAATCTGTAATTTAATATGATAACATTGGTAACAGTTTTATATTTATAACAATTTTTTATAATGTTGTTTTACTTACATGGTGTGCGCGGCAGTGATTGCAGACGTCTTGCAGCTGAGTAAGTTCTTTTACTATTTTCCAATATTCCAAATATTTTTTAAATTAATATATATCACGTTTTTCTTTTAATGTTTTAATTTTACATTTTTGATTGAGTATTTTCCTCGCCAAATATAAGAACCTCTTGTTAGCGAAATGTATTAAATGGCCCTCTTAAAGTTTTGCATTAACGTGTTCACTTAGCTCGACACGATGAGAAAGTCATAATTTATAAGCTGCTGCTTAACATTATATGAGGGAATGCACAGCCTCTACGTTCAATATACAGTATTATCAAACATTCCAATTTTAAATAAATAACAAAAATATATTACGACATTCATGACCAACATAAATCAGCTTTTTTTAAACAAGTTGACTGTCTCAAACGGACGCGCGTATAAGGACGTATGAGCAGCAGATGCAGAATCCTGACGTTAATCCCAGTAATAGCAGTCATCGAATTTGTTTTAGTCTGAATCATGATCACAGCGTCTACGACACTGCATCTACATCAATGATAGGCTAACAACTTTCAGTAAAATGCAGACGAGATTTTAAGTAATTGCATTTATCATTACAATTTTGAACACAATTCCCTACCATTTCATTTCATGGTTCTCTCTTTTTTATCATACGTTTATTGGTTAACAACAAAATTGTCCAATCTTTAAGAGGTCTGTTTTCTGTGGAGCGGAATTAACGCCGGTGAAAACGCTTATATGATCCCTTTCTGATTCATGTATTTTCCCGATCCCGATTCAATTGAGTATTTGCAATAAATAAATAAAAAATTTAATTAAAAAGAAATCTGGAAAAAAGACCCATTCTATTTTTATTATGAAATATTTTATTTTAAACAAGCAATCTAATCGGAAAAAATCTGAAAAAAGACAAGATATACTTGTATTATCAAATATTTAATTTTCAAAATAATCTGATCGAAAAAAAAACGATTCGGTTGATTTTTTTAACCTTTAGAAGAATTAACTATTATTATAACATATTTTATAAAAAATAAAATTATTTGCGAAACAGAAGAATTCGTTTTGAATATTTGATTAAAAATATATCTTACATTTTCAATTGTAAAAGAAATACATTTTAATTAAAACATCCGCTTATGGTAAAGATTCTTTACAATTATTTATCAGGATGTACTATGTCTGGGTGTTGACCGGCGTTCATTATGCAACGCAGAAAGCTGAACTAAAAAATAAGGGAAAATATTGTCGGTAACCCGCTTATTATTAAGAACTTACTATTTAATCTAGTAAATATGTATAGTAACTAACGACGCGATTACCTAGTTGGTTGTATGTGGAATGGACTTAATATAAATGTGTAATGGAAGATGCTAGTACTTTCTGTCGTAACGACAGCCATTGTCAGCAAAATTAGGTCAGCTTCGATCGAATATAGGAATAAATCTTATAAAAGACATAGTTCAATTTTACCATTTTGATTAATTTATTTGAATAAAAGTGATGAAATATTAGTAAAGTAAATATATATTTGATTTAATGTGTCTTCCAAATTCGGAGTTCATCCACTTTTCCATCTATTTCTCTCTTTATTCTGTCAGATTTATTCCATACATATTGTCATACGAATATGTGTATGTATATATATATATATGTATATATATATATATATATATATATATATATATATATATATATATATATATATGTGTATATGTGTGGGTTAATCTGCTTTGTGTGTGTGTGTGTGTTAATCTGCTTTGTGAGTATGTGCGCGTGCTATGTATCTGGCTTGTGTATTTGCGTAAATTCCTTACAAAATCAGGATGAAGAATTTCATTGAACTCTTTTAGTTTTCCATAATTTTCTTATTTATTTTCACATCAATCATATCTCTGAAAAATAAAGAAAAATTACTTATAATTCTATTCTGCGTTATTTATTGAAGAAAGGTCAGAAATAGTCTAACATTTTGCTAGGATGTGGATGGAAAAATGAATTAAGTAAAAGATCAATATTGATTTATGAAGATACCGTCTAAAACCCTGTAACCGATACCAATAAAATAATAGAACACTGTAATAAGTTTTTATAATAATTATTCGAGTAATGTAATTTATTATATTTTCATTTCGCGTTCGATATCTGAAAAACTAGTACATTTAGTTATACACAACAAGCTATATTTTCCTTTGTTCGTGAGGCAAGTCGGACTTCTACACAGAGATCATGAAGGTCGCGATTTTTTGGTCTTCATGAAGACCCAATCACTGGTCGCAGCTATTCCATCCCCCGCAGAATTTTATTTATTTTTTATCTCCAATAAGCATAGCAAAAAGCTAAGCGATTGCAAGAGAAGATTTGACACAAAATACACAAAGGAATGACGCAGGAGCAACGTTGCAACTTTCACGTCATTGATCAGGCTTCCCCGCCTAACACGTCGTTGCTTGCAACATTAGAGGCAGAGGTAACCAGAGGCAGACGGATCCTCATTCTTGATGTTCTCTGAAGCTCTGGCACTACCATATTGCCACCGCCTCTACCACGGTGAGCAAAGCTTGGACTTTATGAAGTAATCTAGCTCCTTTTGACAGTTATTTGGGATTTATTTAATGAAGCGCAATGATTAGAAATCGGAATGTTATAATATTAGACTTCTCCACGGCTCTTCGTGTAAGAATTTGTTATATATAGTAAAAAGTACGTGACTCCTTTGGACATCCATAAAGCTCGCATTAGATTCTTAAACCGTGGAAAAGGTGACTTCGAAAACCCAGTTAAAATGATAAAATCTACTATAAGTATATTTCTTTTTACAATGTCTCATACTCAGCTGTATCTCTCTTTCACTCCCCAGCTATGTGTAAAATAGTTTTACGGTTCTAGTGAGGCTCCCTTTTTATAATGTACAAGCTATTTTATTATTTAATTTCTGTATTACCTTCAATGGTTTATAAACACAGAGTGAGACGGAGAGAGAGTAGGTAACGAGAGTGATAGATATCGTATAAAGAAAGATCGGAGAATCAGAAACATACAATTAGAGAGGTTGGTAATGATAGAGTGAAAACTTAGTGAGTAATACGTATATTAGTGGATTCAGTGCAAATTGTGGCTATTTAGAACAACTGATATTGAAGTTTTTTTTTACATAATGCAATCCAAAAACTTAGGAATATTTGTGCATGCATTTGGTGTGATTACAGTTCATGGAAAAAAAGCCTTGGGGAAACAAACATTTCCAGATGTTCTATGATGATAGATATGTGTATATGTTTAGTTAGCATTCGTCCTTTCAAACATATTTCGTTGAATGAGATAAAGATAATGTGTTAATCAGTTATCATGATAATTTTTTCCGAAATCCTAACGAACATTCGCAAGTCGAAGTGAAAGCAGAATAAAAATTTCCTTTTCTTGACTTTTGTTCACCTCAAACGAGACAGTTTGAACGGAAGAATAAGGGCGTACCGCGATAGATTCAATTTTATAGATGAGAAACGTGCGTGTAGAGTTGGGCAGAAAGATGTGTTTTTCTTACACATTAAATTTAAACCTCTGCATGTTGTTACGGTCGGGAAAACAAAATCAGGAAGTATGTTTGTGTGTGTTGTGTTATGATCTGTTTAATGCTCGTGTGAATTTAGTTATTAAGTGTTTTCTTACGTAAGAAGGTAGGAATGATCTTGTGTTCATTAGTTATATTATTATTAGTTTTATAATCCTTATTATTTTATTTAATTTCATTATGCTATGTAAGTTCCTGAGAAATTTCATATTTTAAATGTTCAATTAAACTTAACTAAAATAATATTACAGTTACCGACTCGCGAATTGCGTATCCCTGTGTAAATGCTATATGTACGTGTATTTGCAGTGTAAAACATGTGTATGATTTGTGTGTGACTTTATTAGACAACTATATGATTTCTACTCTCACATCAAGTCACTGTGTCAACCACGCAATCACTAAAAACTTTAAGTCAAGCAACACAGATAGTAGAAACTCTACGTTAACTAATGTAATCCCGATTTGATGAAAGCATAAATAACGGACTTGTTCGCATGAGGATGCTCAGTTTATTTAAGTTAATGCTTATATATGTTATGAATGTGTAGCCAAGCTATATTTTTTATAAATAAAACTTGTTATTATCAGTAAATATATGTATTTACTATTGAGCACTATTATATTATAATAGTAAAGATTTTCCGGAGTTTAACCCTGTAGATACAAAAAACACCTGGATGATGATGATGATTATTATTATTATGATTATTATTATTATTATTATTATTATTATTATTATTATTATTATTATTATTATACTACATTTAATGTATATATGAACGCTAAAACTACTTTTTGAATATCCTTCTACACTCATATACACCCCCATATATATATATATATATATATATATATATTATCGATAAACCACAATTCACTGTAAAAATGCGAATATAGAATTCTTTGTAAGCTTATATTGTTTATATAGACAGTAAGATTCCCACTTATTATCTTCTGCCGATAATGCAATGGATAAAAGTCGAACTATCGAAAAAAAACGATCGAATTTCAATCTCAGCTTATTTGACTGTGTAACCACACTGAGGAGCCATGATACAGCGATACAGTCGGTTTGTGATGACTATATATACAGATGATAAGGGTATCATTTTCTTTGTTTTTGTTTTGGTGTTCATCTAAAGTTGAATAATGCCATTTCATTACATATCTCGTTATAGTGTAGCGTAAAGAAACAGAGCGTACCTGCTGAGGGCCTTATCACTTCGCACAACAATGCTCACATTTCTTACTTGATGGATTGCCAAAATTGTATCATGCAATGCCAGTCTCTCCTCCTATATAACATTATTATCTTGTCTCTCCTCTTGCCGTGTCTCTGGGGTCCTTTACTGCTGTGTTGGTGTTTATAGGAGTTCCCAGTTGTCTATTTCAATGAACGTTTCTCTGACAGTTGCACCCTGTGTCGCTCGATTGCGCTACCCGAGGCATATCTCATATCTGATTACACGAGACGACGAGCTATTTTAGCGGACGTCTTCGCGGCAAGATTAGTACGGTCTAAGGATAGGAATTGCTTTTCTTCTTTTTATATACACTGAGCTACTATAAACGTATAACATTTATATTTAAAGTGAAAGTTTTATTTTTAACATTAAAAAAATTAAATTATCTTTTATTTTGTGGTTGACAAATTTAAATATCTGCTAAACATCGTATATTTTTTACTGAAGAAGGTGTATGCATATAAATTCTCGGGAAAAATATTCCATCCTTCATTGTACTATATACATATATATGTATATGCATATATGTATATAGATGGATATGCCTATATATATATATATATGTATATGTGTATGTATATGTATATATATATATGCATATATATATGTATGCCTATATATGTATAAGCATATACATGTATACATATATATGTATAAGCATATACATGTATACATATATATATATATGCATATACATATATATATAGTTATATGTATATATATGCATATATATATATTTATATGTATATATATGTATATGTATAT
>OY744515.1:223835737-223840737 GCA_963556195.1 Sepiola atlantica | reverse complement strand
ATATATATACGTATATATATAAGTATATGTATATTTATATGCATATATATATACGTATATATATATGAATATATATATAGGTATATGTATATATAAGCATATAGATGTATATATATATGAATGTATATGTATGTATATATATATATGCATGTATATGTATATATATATGAATATATATATGTATATGTAGGTATATGCATATTTATATGTAGGTATATGTATATATATATATATGAATGTATGTATATGTAGGTATATGCATATATATATGTATATGTAGGTATATGCATATATATATATGTAGGTATATGCATATATATATATATGTAGGTATATGTATATATATATATGAATGTATGTATATGTAAGTATATGAATATATATATATATATGTATATGTTGGTATATGCATATATGTATATATATATATATATGTTGGTATATGCATATATATATATGTATATGTTGGTATATGCATATATATATATGTATATGTAGGTATATGCATATATATATATAAATATGTATATATATGTATATATATGCATATATATATATATGTATATATATGTATATATATGTATATATATGTATATATATGCATATATATATATGTATATATATGCATATATGTATATCTGTAGATATGAATATATATATATATAGGTATATGTATATATATATGCATATATTTGTATATATGCATATATACATGCATGAATATATATATATATATATATATATATATAGGTATATGTATATTTATATTCATATATATACATATATATGTATATTTATATATATGTATATTTATATATATTTATATATAGGTATATGTATATTTATATGCATATATATACATATATATGTATATTTATATACATATATATGTATATTTATATATATTTATATATAGGTATATGTATATTTATATATATTTATATATAGATATATGTATATTTATATGCATATATATACATATCTATGTATATTTATATACATATATATGTATATTTATATATATTTATATATATGTATATGTATATTTATATGCATATATAAACATATATATATGTATATTTATAAACATATATATGTATATTTATATACATATATATGTATATTTATACATATATATATACATGTATGCATATATACATGTATGCATATATATATATGTATTCATATGTATATATGTGTGCATATATATGCATATATATATGCATGTATATATATGTGTATATGTATATAGATAGTGTATACTTTGTAAACAAATGAGAAAACGCATATTATGTCTAGCCACATTGATGAGTCTTGAAATAACGGAACAGCAAACTATATGTTATAATAGTGTTTGATTTTCTTTAAAAAACAGAAGGTAAGTAAGTTTCACACATTGAATAACGCTTATAATTATAGACCAAACCCCTGCCATATAATCATGACAAATACAAGGATGGATGCCTTGAATGGATGGCCTTTTATCAGGCTTCTAGAGTTGGCAGACGGGTTTCAAATAAACACAACAAAAATTAAATACCTAAACCAGACTTTCCTTTTTTTCTTTCTTTTTTTTATATATCAAGTCGAATGTAAGTTAGTCGCTTATCAACAACGAATAAGAATAGAGACGAATAGCCAAGAAAACGGTGAATATTGAAGAAATGTATTTTCTTAAATTTGTTGCTGATGTGTATAAAGACAGTGAAAGTAGATGACTTCACCTGTAAGTCGAGGCATCCCCTTTTGTCATTTCTCAACCCTGTCCTATAAGTATGTTTAATGCAGAAAAGAATGCTTTGAGATTGTGGACTTGTGTTAGGCTGGTATAAGGTAGATCGCGGATGGAGGAATCAGATAAACAATACGAAATGGTGACGCTATAAATACATGAATGAGATTTCCCCTCTCTTTGTTATTACACAATTCCACCATATATATGTATACACTCTTTGTTAATTGACAAGGTTGGACAAAAAATAAAATTATCACGATTTGGCATGAACCACTGCCAAGAAAAATTAATATTAAATTTTAAAATATTATTTTTTAGTGTAAGATGAAAGGAGAAAAATAAATTTTCATCGAAATACAAAAATTTCGTGTAACACAATTAATCCATTCGAAAGAATGATTGGGAAATCTATAAACGGTTAAATAAAATTATTTTTAACCACCAAATTTTACAAAGACTGTATTTGGAATATCAGGAAGTTACATCCCGTGTTCTGCTGGCTTAGCAAACCGTGAGCAGGCAGATGGTGTGTCCTCGAATAATTACGATGGAAAGGCAAGTAATAGAACAAGCGGTTGATAAATAAAGCGTGGAGGGGCTAATCGCCCCACTTCTCTCCACGCGACCGATTTGAATATAAGAAAGTAAATGTCTATCAGTCAGCATGGTATAACTTTCTTGAGCGGTTTGGTTCTGTTTATGACATTCTTTGCAGGAGGTGCATTATGGTTGCCACCATCCCCAAGTGAAAGTGATACTAAAGAACCGACAGGATTCGAACTTGGCACACCCAAGTCCTCAGTATGCGTCGTTATCCATTTTACCACCATTACCTCCTTGCTTTGAATATATACCTCTCGAAAAGCCTGGAATATTTTGATCGCTTACGGTCCTTCGAGAACGCTGCGACATGCCCCAGGTTTTCCATAGATTTCATTATTGACGAGGGTTCAAAAATGTCGACACAACACGCATCCCGTATTAACGACTGTCGTTTGAAAGTAACACTCCCAGGTCATAAGGCGGTTTGCCATCTCCTCTATCGGGACCAGCTGGTTCGAGGATAGACAGGATAAATTAAATAATATTTGGAGGAAAGTTAGGAATAAAATTTCTACAAATACATAAATAAATATAAAAAAGATTTTTGAATATTCTAGACTCTATTCTGACAGTTATTACCTGGTTTTGTGATTTTTGTTGTCAGAGAAATGAATTAAGATTTCGGTTGAACGTTGCACATAACATTTCCATAAATAGACAGATAGCGAACAAGAACGAAACAGGAAAGGGGGAGACGTTTGAGCATTTCAGAGACCGCGTTTTATACCTTAATATCAGGCTGTGTGGTCTTTACTGTCAAACATTCTTCCCATGTGTCAAAGAAAGAAAAAGAAAAAGAGAAAACAGACCCACTATAAAAGAAAGAAATGTGGCTGATGTGGCTTGATATGTTTCATTGGTAAGAAGCCAGCTATCTTTTAATCGAATATTTGTCGAGCACTGCCATCAGTTCCAAAAACGGCAACTGATTCAAAGATCCTCTCCTCATAGATATGACATTACGATGCGCACATCCTGAGAGATCTTACTAATTGATGGCCTACTTTTTTGTTGATATTCGTCAGGATAGAATCAGCTTGATTCTTTAAGAGACCATAAATAGTTTATAAGAATTGTGATATTAGCGAAAACAAGAAAAAATTGTTTGTTTTAATACATGTTTTTTTTTTTGGGGGGGGCGGTATTCCTTTTACAAAAAAAAGCATAAATAGTTTGCTACAAAACCAAGTGACAGAAGCCAAATAACATAACAAAAAAGAAAATGGTTAGTTGTCAGATAGTATTCATTGGAATGTTTTAAACCAGACACATACTTCTTTCACCGACAGAAGACAGTAATAAATAAAATAAATAAAAAATACATTTGAAATACAAAGGAAAACAGCCAGGGGTTACATAACATATATATATATATATATATATATATATATATATATATATATATATATATATATATATATACATATATGTGTGTGTGAGGGGGGGGGTATGTGTGTGCCCGTGTCTGTGTTTTCGAAAGTAATTTGGCTCTGAATAGCTGTTTGAAAACCCAATTGTTTGAAAACCGAATCGTAGTTTCCTTATTAAAAATAATGTAAGATATAAATTCGTTAATTCGTATATATATATGTATATATATATATATATATATATATATATATATATATATATATATATATATATATATATATATATATATATTATTTTAAAGTGTTTAGTGGGTAAATATGCAAAACTATCAGGCATCAGTTATATTATTGTTTTCAATACCAACTCTAATGTACACTATGTATACTATAAAATCTTATTTCATGAAAGAATATATTCTCTTTGAACGTTTTATCAATGAGGACTATTTTCGTGTATATGTTGACTAGTTTGCTACAGATATTGTAATATTATTTTAAATCTTAGCAGTTACATAAAAATATAGGTCCTAAAAAAATAGGATCCAGATTGATTAAAAAACAGATCTGGATTTTAAACCCCATGAGTGGCAACTCTGCACAGAACTCTTAATGTTTTATCAGACGATAATCATCGGTTCTTGTTGCCGTAGATTTCGAATCGAATTGATTTTAGAAAACTGAGCCATTTCCGACTGGAATTTTTTGTTCAAAAGTCGAATTCTTTTACGCCCGACACGTTTATAAATAGACTGTATATATACAAGAAGAATACTCATCGCAACACTGATAAAATGAATTCCCCAAACAATTCAGTTCCGCACTATTTTATGTCCCCTTACGAATATTTAAATCAAGATATAATTATACAAAACCGTATGTCTAATTTTGATCGGAATCAATCACAGGAGTGTTATTCAAAATGATTCCTTTAATATAGAAGTCCTAAATAATTGAAATTCAGGTAATCAAAGCCCATGCAAATCCGAAATTCTGTATCTTTCAAATCGGTGTTGTTCCCATATTATGCCGCTTAAAACCGTTTAAAATGATCTAGAGAAACTGCACTTTAGGGAATATTTATAAGTGATATATAGCATCCATTGTTAAAATTTCACCACAATACTAAGTATTTGAATTTTCACCAAGAGCTTCCATCAATCCATCTTTCACACTCTTTGCATAAAACTAAATTCAACTTGATACAGCCCACATTACAACTTATGGTTATCAATTGATGTTTTACTTAACTCATTGGAATATAACTAAAAAGTATACATGCTTTGAAGCTTATT
>OY744515.1:223825737-223833237 GCA_963556195.1 Sepiola atlantica | reverse complement strand
TAATAGCATTCATCATCTTTAAACCGAAAAGTCACCCATCGCATTAACCTTTACCCACGAGTGTATTTTAGCATTGATAACCAGTGGCTCCTTAGTAATGAAAACTGTCATATCCCCCGTGCTTCTAAGTATGTAGTGTCACATTTTTTGTTAAACGTAATAAATACATTGCCGAATGTTTCTCGTTCCAAAATATCAAAGATCTAAACTACTTTTATAATTTGAAAACTATTTTCAACAAACTTAGCGGATGCCATGACCGGAAATCAAAACCGAAACCTGACGTTCTACCAACGGGACTTTATTATACATAGAGATTAACACATTACCCTAATACGATAATTATTGTTTTGGCGTAAGGTCATAGTTTTATGATTGACGTAATGTTTCCAAACATGAATTCAAGCATAACCGATGAGAAAAATAAATAAATGAATGAGTAAACATTGTCAATACCGTTGGAAATTATTCTAATAGTTTAAAACAATTTATTTTACTTTAACTGGGCATTTGCGATAAAAAAAAAACAATTTAATATTAATATATACTAGAATTTTGGCCCGTAGGACTCATAATTCTTGTTGAAACAAAAAGGAAAATGTCTTCATTAGGTTGTCTTATTTGCGCGCGTATGCCATCGTAAGTGAGAGTGACCAAGAATAGGTAGTTGTTTAAAATATTTCATTTTTTTTACTAGTAATTTGTTTATTTATTTATTTTTTGTTATTATTATTATTAGTAGTAGTAGTTGTAGTAGTAGTATTACTACTAGTAGTAGTATTGTTGTTATTCATAATCATCATCGTCATCATCATCATACTTATTATCATCATAATTCTTCTTCTTGTACTTCATGTATTTTCATTTGCATACATCTGTATGCGAAAACCTCACAAGCCTAAATATAGCAACGGAGAAAGAAGTCATGTTTCTCATTTACAGGATTATATTTGGCTTCTGGTGGGTATTTCTGTACGACAATGTCAAACTGAACGAATTTCCTTCTTGCCTGAAGATCTGGTGTTGCCCGGGATTGCATGAGAACGGTTGTACCTTTATGTGTCAAGTCCACAACACTATATGTCCTTACATTCTTATTATTTATAATTCGTAAAATGTAATTGTTAGGGTTAGACATGAGGATGTACTCGACATTTTGAGGGTAAAAAAAGGCTGTAAGTACAATGAGATTGATTAAAATAGTGTTTCTGAACATTACAAGGCTTTCACTTATTCGAGACACAGCTGACGTTTCCCGGAAAGCAATAAGGGCTTCAACATAGTACATAGTCTGACCTTTATATATATATATATATATATATATATATATATATATATATATATCTGTCAAGTTATAACCAAAACTTTGTAAAAAGTCATATTTCCTTTGGCACGTACGAAGATCTCAGAATAGTATTATACCCCTTTAGATCAAAATGAAATATACTTATCGAAATACACTGGTTACTGATTTACTTGCGTTCCAACGAATGTAAAGTTAGACTCAAGTTCAGTTTTTAATGTGAGGAAAATCTTGCTCCCCAAAAAACAGCATATTGATCTAAGACAAAAATTTAAATTGCCTACATCTTCAAGGATTTTTCATCCACTGCAGAGGACAGAAATATAAAGTGTAGTATCCGTACAGATAATACACTTTGTTCCTAGCCAAAATGTATACGAGGAAGATGGTTAAGAATATATAAATATATATATATATATATATATATATATATATATATATATATATATATATATATATATATATTATATTGTTACTTTTCACCCTTCCCCCTTTTGTTATTAAACCTTCCTTACACTAAATTTAAACAAACATGCATAACACTCTAAGCAAATAACGCGTCCAAACAAGAGTGACACGTGGTTTCACATTTCCGAAACAGATGATAACAGAAGCTAAAGAGAGCCGTATGGCGTTTGGCCATACGGCTCTCTTATGTGCTTTAAACCGACGGTCGAATGTTGTACTTATTTTTCTGTACGAAAATTAATAAATGTTACGCTCTTAATTTTTAATTTTAATTCTTAATTAATCGAGCACTCTGCTGGTATTTTTCCTGTTATATTATATATATATATATATATATATATATATATATATATACCTCGTGGAAATTCACCGTTCCTTTGACGCCAATCTTTATAATGTATCGTTCATGATAATATTATTTGCAAAACAAAAAATATCTATCAGTGTCAATACAATAAAGAAAAAAATTACTCTTGTTCTTTTGTTAGAATAATTGTAACTGTCAGTTAAATATTCTTTGAATACATAAATCGAATATGTATCTTTATTTTTTTTAAGTTATTTAAAATTGTAGCAATTTAATTCGTTTTAAAACAATACATATTCTTGTAAGAATAAGTGTAAGAAAAATATTCTTCAAAGCAATAAAACGAACCCCACTTTTTAAAACTCATTTAAGATTTTGCTGTTTAAATCGACGAGACGACAGAATTCGAATTTGCACCAATTCATTTTAAAATGGGTGAAGTCGGAATTTTTTATTTAGCGATATGAGATTAATCACTAATCGCCATGTTTGCTGATCAACGCAGTGTCAAAAGAGAAGTGCGGCGGATCGTATTGAGTCACCCTTTACTTAAAAAACGAAGAAAAAATTAGAAAGAATTCATTAAAAAAACATCATTAAAACTATCCCCATCTTCACAATCATTCGATTGGGAATCAGAATGTGCTTCAGCATATCATTAATATAGATTGTTATAGGGGTATGTCTAAAAAAACATGGGATCTGTGAACAAACATAAAACGAAGAGACAGGAACTATCTGTAACTTTGTATATGTAAATTACCGTGAAATCAACAGACAGGTTTTGCGTAACAAAGATAATTCCTGTTTGTTTTGGCAAGCATGGTACGTCAATAGAATTATTATTACTCTCATTAATTACGAAATAAAGACTTATAATCAAAGGTTTTCTTTTTTTCTTGTTACGCATGTTATTCACGCTTTTTTATTTTATTCATAAAATCTTTTTGACACATACTATTATCGATGCATCATGGCTCTTCCCCCATCTCCCCTCCACTAAAAAAAGACGATATGGGAGAGAGATCACGTATTTTTCTCAGGCGTATGGCATTTTACATCTGAGACGTTTTAAAAGTTGAAACGTAACTGTTAGGCGTCCTTGCTTTGCGTCCCCGGTGGAGCGTGTCAACAAGCAAACTTTCAACAGGAAAAGCAACTATTTCTACTTGATACCAGAAAAGCAATTGTCACCGGGGCCAGGTGAACAAGATAGATTGGACCGCGTGGCTGTCAGCTGCCTCGACTCGTCCCCCTCCTCCCCATCTTTTTGTGCAATCAAAACAGAAAAGGCAACAGAGCGTGTTGATTGTTGTTTTGATTTAGTTCTATGTTTCTTCACTGCCAAACAAAAGAAAAGGACAATTAAGTTTAATGCAAACTCTGGCGCCATTTTGGCGTTCAGGAAATAAAAACGGGGTCGACTTGTTCGACGCCGTCGTAGATGAGTGTTCTCGTTCGTTTAATGCCAAAACAGCTCTGCCGTTAGAACATTAAAAAGGCCGATAATCGATTATCAGATGATGAAAAAGTAGTCATTTTTCCAAGATGAATAATTTACTATTTTTACTTGTTTTTTTTTTAAATACACCAACCACAACATCAATAAAAAATAATAATCTTCAATATAATAATATTAACAATAATTCACTCATTTTTTCGTATTTCTGTTAAGAAGTAATGTGAATGCAAACGAGTAGAACCAGCATAATAATAAGAATAATGATAAAAATGATAATAATAATAATAATAATAATAATAATAAGAAGAAGAAGAAGAAGAAGAAGAAGAAGAAGAATAAGAATAATAATAATAATAATCAACAGAAAAATGGAGTGACTTTTGACAGCCTCTCAGATCAACGCGATCTGAACGAATTATATCAAAGCCAAAATAACACAACCCAGAGAGCCAGTAAATGTAGACACTGTGCACAAAGAGACGAACCGTTAAGTCACATAACAAGTGAATGCAGCAAACTTCTCCGTCGAAAAATATATAGAAAGCATGAACTACTACACGGGGAACAGAAGTTCCTTAAGAACTATGCAAACGTATGAAGGTCGAACAAGCAAACAAATAGTAGATATGACTCAGATACAGTATTGGAAAATGAAAAGCACAAAATCGTCTAGAACATGGGTGTACAAACAGGAAAACTCATCATAAATGAAATATGACAATAGTAAACGCTGTCAAATCGTTGATTTCGCCGTCTCAGCTGTTCGCAGAGTAAGGATCAATGCGGCAGAAAAACGAAGCAAATTAACGGAACTTGCTAGATAACTTAAGAGAATATGGAGCATAAAGAGAATGACTATAATGCCAATAATTATTGGAGAAGTAAGGAGAGTCTCGAAAAAACTGGAAAAAGACTAAGAGATATTGGAAGCAAAAATAAGACTGCGAACATATAATGCAGTTTAATAATGAGAACATCCGACATCTTAAGAAAAATCTCTGATGCGGAAACCAACTAAACATAACCAACAAATGCTAACCAGTCATAGGAAAGTTGAAATATACATGAAACAAAAACAATGAAAGACCATGATATGAGCCAAAAGTAACTGTTACTGCGAGAAATTCTATAAACTGAGATCCTCCTCGAAAAACAAAAACACCCACTCATATACATGTGACTGAAATCAAAGAAAATGTTCATAAAGTGCAAAGGGGAATGGAAAGACCGATAAGGGAGATCACTAATTAAACCTCCACTGGCTTAGGGAGCATATTGCAACTCAAATTCTAGCTCCAGGGAAAAATAAATAGTAAATCAAAATCAATAGTAAACGGCTGTTGCAATAAGGTAAACTGACTTGCAACTGTTATCGCAATAGGCAGAGTGTGCTGGACATCTAAGGAGACTTGTGTTCACTTAGACTCTTGGAAATACCACTAGTTATTTGCAGTTAGGAATAACTTATAATAACTTGTGAGAAATCAGCACGTGAATCAATAATAATAATAATAATAATAATAATAATAATAATACTAATAATAATAATAAAAATAGTAATAACAATAATAATAATAATAATAAATACAGCAATAATATTCATAATAATACAAGAAGTAAGACGTAATAATAGCCCAGAAGATAGAAAATTCTTCCAAATCTTAGATTTCGCCGTCCCAGCATTTATAAAGAGTAAATATCAAGTAAGTACAAAAACTAATACAGTAATTGCCTTTTGGCAGGGAATGTGAAACAAAAGATGACCGCTGCAATAGCAACATTAGAAGTAGAACTCGGAACAATACGGAAAAAAACAGAAATTGGAATCAAATGGAGAATGTATACAATGAAAAGCACTACATAGATAACAACAGCTTAAATATTAAGAAAACACTTCGCGTGCAGAAAGCAAATCACAGATTGAAAACACTAAAATATTTTTTAAAACCTGAAGTGCGGAAACCTACGTTTACTGTTACTTAAATGATATTTTGCTAACAACAATGTTTTTTTTTGGAAAAGCGCCTACATGTAATATTATATGTTTGAATAATTATTTCCGGAGCATAATTCAAATATTTGAAATAATTAATGTTTCGCACTTTTTCAATCTTCACAATTAATATACATATAGTAATCAACAGACAGATTGTTTCGATGTATCACAGATCACCTCTGTTGCTAGACAAGAAGTGTCTCAAGTCGCAGTCGAAACCCGATCGTCTAAGCGGCAGTCGGCGCTTCTAACCCCTGAGTTATAACTTGACACTTGCTGAAAGTAAGCGAAATATCAATGTAAACATTGTCAATTGCTCGAGAGCTTGAATTGCTTACACGATGTCCAATGCATTATAACCTGGTAGCAGTAGGCGAGTCTACTTACCAGAGAGCTGAAAGAAAAATGGATGTCAATATATATATATATATATATATATATATATATATATATTATGAAAATATATTTCTGGTAATTAAGCTGCACAGACGCCTCCGCGTTTCATCCCCGTAGGAAATCGTCGTAGGAGTTTTATATATACACGTGGTATGTAGTCTTGCTAGCTAAACAATCGGATCCATTGTTATTCCTTCTGAAGGGTTAATGTGTTCATTAGCCAATGACAGGGCTTCTCTCAAACAAAGGTTCATATGACTTATATGTCCTCTTCTATTGTTCGGTTTTAATAGGGGTGACGCACACTTTTGTAAATATGTGGAATTAATAAGTGACCGTATTTAATAGTTGGAATAGTTTTTCTATTTTAGGTGTGTATTTATTTTTATTTTTTATTTCATTATTTTATTTTATTTTGTTATGTACTGTAATCCTAAAATAAGGTGTATACTGTGTATATAGTTGTTTACTATTTCACTTCTACAGTTTAATGGGTGTTAGAGGGCTTTAACATTTAGAATTTCAAATTAGGCAATCAAACATAATTTACACAGGTCGTCTAAATTTCTATATGTACTGGCCTGTCGTATTTTCTACTCGATTATTAGCGAGTGGCGAGAACCTGCTTTTTTGAGCTTTTAGTAATGGGTCGCTATATGTGTATATATTTATATTAATTTATACGTACATAAAAGTACTTTTATGTACGTATAAAACTCATAAAATATATATATTAACGGAAAATAGGTCCTATAAAGTTAAAGGCGACTAATAATGAAATGTTCTGCATCTTAATAACTTAGGAAGTGAGACAATCGAAATAATAGTAAGCAGCAAAACAACGAACACTGCAATTACCAATAAAAATAATTACATAAAATACATTGTAGATATATATATATATATATATATATATATATATATATATATATATATATTAATACATGTTTATGTACATATAAATGTCATCCATGGACACGTTTTTCTCGCTATTAGCCGCCATCAGCATGGCTACTCTGGGCATGGATCGAACCTACGATATAACTGTTTGCAGTCTGGCGTGTTGCCACAAGCCCACAAACACCTCGCCGAAAATATGTACGAGTTTTCATCGCAATAAGGTTAGGTTGAATGCGTTATTGTTTACTGGCGACAAAAACCTAGGTGTTGTCTTAGTACTTTCCACTTCCTAAGTTGTAAAGAGCATTGTCTTTAGTCGGCTTTTCTTTAGGAAGTGAAATTATTATTTTCATTTTAAATATATAGTTATTAATTAAATTTTACATACATATAAATAGAAGACATAGACCCGTCTTTTTGGCTATCAGCCGTCATAAGCATGACTCACCTGGGAAAGGATCGAACCTAAGATCATAATGTTTACACTACAGTGTTTTACCACAAAACCACAAACACCTTGCCGCAAATATGTACGATTTTTTTCGCCATAATGTTACGTAGTCGTTATTTTTTTTACTGGAGATAGAAACGTATCTGTTTTCTTAATATTTTTCCACTTTCTGAGTTGTAAAAATATTGCATTCATCGCATTTTTTTAATAGACTGAA
>OY744515.1:223798237-223820737 GCA_963556195.1 Sepiola atlantica | reverse complement strand
ATGAAGCCGGTATATGTATGCAAAAGTCCGATGCTAACCCCTTTCTTCAGGCTTATTGTGTAAGCGGCACGCTAAATCTGCACATAGTCTATGGTACTCCACTAAGTAGGTATTCTTTCTCATGATAAAATGATCATCTACGAAGCCATGATTTTCTCAGAATCAGATCATCAGTTTATTGATGAGTGCAACGGGAACTACTGCTACCCGTGGAATAGCAGTATTTGTTGTCAAGGGGTATTCCTTTAGATTCGACGTGTACTTTCAACGCCCATGCACATTAACCAGGGTAACCTTGAGCAGGATTAGTTTCCTTAGCATACACGGACGGTCATTACTATAGTGGGGCTATATTTTGCGCATCAAATAGGACTCGAATAATAATTCACTCATTTTGCATAAATCAGATTATTCTGTTGTTGGCATTGGTTTCCTCGATATATTTATTTTTAGAATTATTTTTAGAAACACGTCAGGTACTTACAGGAGGGGCCACGTTAAGTTTGCCAACATCCATTCGCTGTAGAGGTCCTTAGATGTCGGAGAGCCTTCTACTCCAATACCTTATATTCTCATGCTGCAGGCCTCTCGAACTCCATCCTGCTCCCTGTTTCCGCGACTATACCGACATGCAGAAATTTAAAACTAATGGGAACAGGAATCTCGCTGCACAGCTCTTAATTTAGGATTACTCTATGAACAGTCACCCTAATTCTCAGTAGCTTTTTACGTCTAGAGTGACAACCTGGCTTGTTTTGAGTGAACTGTGTTAAAAAGATTAAGTGAACTGGATTCGAACTTGACACACTCAAGGTGTCTGCCCGTGTTGTTTACTACTTAGCCACCATCACTTCCCAATAAAAATGATAATTTCGGGCATAGTAACTTAATTAAAGAATGACAATTAAGGAGTGAATATAAGTGGGTCTTGGATTTACTTTCGACAGCCTCGTAAGTCTCGCTTACCGATATGCTGTCGTTTAGTTTTCACATTCCCTGTGTGATGTTTCCGACAAAGGGGGAAGAACTGCTGTTTCTAGGTCGGATGTTATTTTGAATGAGTAGTATGTGATGATGTTCAATCCTGTCCTAGGACTAATCATCATCCAACTGTCAATCTATCAATCTCATTCACCCTAGAGACACACTCGGAAAGGTAATAACCCTCTGCAAACCATATATTTCGAAAAAGCATGAAAGCTAGGCCCGTGTAAATTTATTTAGAAAATGATACGTGGGGGGGGGGGAGTCGGATGAAATTCAATAGTTTTGGTAATTGTAACTTAATAATCTTGAAAATAGCGTTGATCGCGTGTTCCGTTCGGCTTCTTCATATATGCTAAGATGGTGTTATTAATACCGACGGAGAATGTGTGCTTGGATTTTCGTGATTAAATTACACATGCGGGATTAAGTAACTTGTACTAATACCTTTCGAACAGGTGTTAACATATTTCACTTCCTCTACTTGCAATGAATTAAATAATGGGGTAGTCTAGACTCTCAAGTCTTGTACTGGCAAACAGTCTAGGCAAACGCCGAAATATTATCTGCAACCATGTCTGTTACTGATGCGTGGCGAGCGCGAGTCATGTTCTATTTACTTTCATCAGATTCGTCTGCGAATCTTGGCTTATAAACAGATGCCCATGCGTGCCTCCCGCCAGGAGAATCCGCATGTTTTATCTATATATAAAATGCAAGGTATGTCTGTGCGTTATAGAAATCTATATGTTACCAGCTAGAACATCCAATTAAGTTTCAGTCAGCGTAAAATGCTTCAGAGAATCTAAAGGCACCATTGACATTTTCCTTAAATAACATCTGGGATCACTCAAGGTAATAATCAGTTTGAGCCATAACATAAGTATAATGTATTGGAATATAAAGAAATTAAATTATTTTCAAAAAATACATTTTCGTGATTTCATGTAACAAAAATACAAATGAATAAAGAACATCTCAATGAATAATATATTTAAATTATATGAAAATATTAACACTATTATTTTTATTTGTATTTATTAAGTTAAAACACCTCCGTGCTAACAGTTGTTTTTACTTTAACTCATATTGCAAATGTTATTTTTAACTTTTTGTAAAGGTAAAAAACAAATCCTTTTAACCAGCAATATATCTCCACACGGGCAATGCCGGGTAAATACCGCTAGTATATATATATATATATATATATATATATATATATTACTATTAGATTAGTAAAAAAGAAATCTAACATTGTGCTCAATTATTAAAAATAAGATTTTTTTTTAAATGAAGCATAATATTTATGTTTTATTGTGTTACAGAAGATCAAGACGAACTTACATGATACCGTCGGTTTCAACCCTGTGTCCTTACAAAATCAATTCATCTCACGAGCTATTTTCAGTTATGTTTGAAAAATTCATTAAGGCAAATTTAAGTTACTAGACTACAACAATTCAAGTGTTACTCTGGTTAAAATTATTATTTGCCTAAGATATGCTTCAATACTGTGGTAAAAATACCTCAATAACTGATAGGGTATATTAATCGGTGCTTTCATGTATCAATAGGGTATATTTAATAAATTCTAAACATGTCGTTGGTCTCTGATGACGTTAATATGTTCATATTACTATATACATACATGAGGTTAATTTTTGACTGGGCGTTTTGATTCTGTTTGCTTTCTTTTGGGAAATTTTAATTTCTTAGCTCACTTTACAGTCCCGTCGTAATGTGTAAACATGGAAACGCTGGGTGATCCACCAAGACTCTTTTTAATATTTCTAAAATTGTATTAACTATATAATGTATTTATATATATATATATATATATATATATATATATATATATATATATATATATATATATATATATATATATATGACTCTCTCATAGCATTAGATGAATGTTTAAATGTAGATAATTGAACTCGTTCATTTGTCGCTACCGCCCCAAACAATGAAAAACATAATTACATATATATATATATATATATATATATATATATATATATATATATATATATATATATATATATATATATATATATATATATATATATATATATATATATATATATATATATATATATATATATATATATATATATATAATATATATATATATATATATAATATATATATATATATATATATATATAATATATATATATATATATATATATATATATATAATATATATATATATATATATATATATAATATATATATATATATATATATATATAATATATATATATATATATATATATATAATATATATATATATATATATATATATAATATATATATATATATATATATATATATAATATATATATATATATATATAATATATATATATATATATATATAATATATATATATATATATATATAATATATATATATATATATATATATATATATAATATATATATATATATATATATATATATATAATATATATATATATAATATATATATATATATATATATATATATATATATATATAATATATATATATATATATATAATATATATATATATATATATATATATATATATAATATATATATATATATATATATATATATATATATATATATGAGATGAGAATAAAGATTCTGATAGAATACAATATCTTAAAATTATCAAAACAAGAAGTGTATTTAGGTAAATCATTTTATCATATTATTCCTACCTTAAAGATTCAATCTTATCGTGAGAGGAGATTCAACAAATAAAATAGTGTATCTTCGAATCTGACCTTACGAACTCTTCATTTATCTTCAAGAGTGAATATTTGCCGTCATCCTTTACTTTCTCTTATATTATTTTATGTGTTTAATACCTTTTTAAATGTGGGTATTATGGTAAATTTTATTTTACTAATTTATTCGTCGAATCTCATCTGACGAAAAGTTTGCATCTTTCAAAAATTATTGTTTATGGAAGAAATAATATAATGAAATGATGTTTCTATATAATTCCCTTGTTTTGAATAATTGATGATGTAATTGATATCATATTCTTCACAATTTTTATTCTCATCACTTACTTTTTTATATTATTGCTCTATCTCGTGTATCGAGCATCAAATTAAAGGTTAAGTTATATTATATATTTTTATCTTCCTTTCCTAGTATATATATATATATATATATATATATATATATATATATATATATATATATATATATAAAGGAATTCAAATGGTGTCTCGTTTATTCCAGTAAGTACTAGATCTAAGCTGAGAAGGAAGAAGGAAGATATAAAATGAAAGTTGGAGATGGAATAGTGCCAGAATTGTGCGGCTCTTTTTAAGAGATAAACTTGACTCGTTGACAAAATATGAATTCTTGGGTGAAACAACAGAGTGAACAGAGTTAATAAGATGGAAAGAAAATAATTGCGTATGTGTGTGTGTGCTAGGCGGAGACACATACAAAGAGAGTGCGTGCGTGTAAAGGATAAACTCAATGTGTGTGTGCGTGTGTTTGTAAAAGAGAGCGAACAAGAGCGAAAGGATCAGTGTAATGGTTGATAAACAGAAATACAAAATATTGATAAGAGATGAAAATAAATAAGGTGTGCATCTGTGTATGTGTTTGAGGGATGAAAATAACATGAAGAAGGTAAAAAGGAGTATGAGTGTGGAGAAAAGGGGTTTGTGCGAGGAAAGAAATTAAGGAAATAGAGAGAAAGGGAGAGCTTGTGAGATGGGTGAACGGTGTTGAAGAGAGTAAGGGAGTGTTAAAGAGGAATGAAAGGAGGGTATTTGATTGAATGAATAGAGTAGCGTGTGTCTAAGCGAGAGACAGACACACAGAGAGGGGGTAAGAGACATAGTATGATACGAACAACCTAATGACTGCCTAGTATAGAAATACAGATTGGCTATGTGCGATTGAAAAACAGAGATAGTGTGTGTAGTTATAAGATAGATTTTAGAAAGACTGGTACAAATATTATGAAGGTTAGAAGAATAGGGAAAGGTAATGCATAAGGAAGGGGTAGATAGAATGTGCATTTTGGGAATAAAAAGCGGAATAGAGAGATAATGTGTATGAAATCGGAACAGACGTAGATCGCGACTGTATGAAAGAGGAATGCTATTGTAAATGTCCGTTTGTGTTTAGGCGCGTGTGTAAAAGAGAGAGAGAGAGAGAGAGAGAGAAAGAGAGATAGATAGAGAGATAGGATCAGAGCGAGAGCGAAAGGCATAGATAATAGAGAGAATGAGAGCAGAAGAAATAGAAAAGTGCGTGCGTGTATGGTTAGGAAGCATACCTATTTGTAAAACAAAGTTCGATTAAATCGCGTGGGCGTGGAATCTTTAACGCATTTTACTAAAAACATCATTTTTTTTACACTTAATGGATTCGTAAGAGTTTTATTCAGAAATTTTAACTTGAAGTTAAAAGGTCCGATTTGAATAGAATAAAAAAAACATGTTCCGATCTAATGACTGCAAATAATGTCGACATTTATTTCGGCATAGGCATTTAAAACGTTGTTTTGTTCATTATCAGAACCGTGACTCGTATGTAAGGCGCACTATTTAATTTGACACGGTTGGTTGGTTTTAGGGCGCATCAGCCTTGTTTGTGGTATATAATGCTGAAACACAATACATATTAGTCAGTAATTAAACATAATACATCCGACATCCTTTGAAGTCGGTAAAGCTGATCCCATAATACGTATTTGTATCCATTGCAAAAATTAAGCAGTTTTACACTATTTAAAATAGAATAAATACCCCATAGGATCGTTAATAATATTCAGAATTATTTTCTTAAATCCTACCATGTTTGTTACAACTACCTATTTACTTATGTCTGACTTATCCACCAAGTTTCAATCATGAATGTCTAACAGTCTTTGTTTTATCGCCGTGACATAATAAACATACCTAGATGCAATTCTAATAACTCTAAAGCATTCCTCTATTGGCACCGACCTTAGTTTGACTTTGATGGCGCTCTTCAGTTCAGGAATTATCGGGGGAGTGTTTTGACAGACATTATATATGAGAAAAGACCACAGATAGAAATGTACGTGGTCAAGGTCCCGTGAGCGTGAATTCTATCCAGGGTCACATTTTCTACTGATCACAAATGTGTATTCGTATATCATTAAATGCCGATAAGAAAAGATTTCCGGTATTAATTAATTTATTAATTAATGATAAAAAAATGTTTGTATTCAATGTATTAATATCATATGAAGTGTTTGAATGCAAAACGTGATAAACGCCACTTTCAAAATTACGATGCTATCACTACAAAACGTGTTACATGCAAACGCCGACCTCACCCTAACATTATGGTTTACATAATATAATACCGTCTTAATCTAGTTTTCTTTGCAATTTAAATAAGCTGTTAGTTGAAGTCTAAGTTTTATATATTCGTCTTTTTATTGGTTAAAATCTCGATTTACACAATTTGGAGTTATCGCGTTTAGCATCCGAGCTCTTCATATAATTCTAAAATAAGATATTCACCGGGTCCGTATTTAAGCATCGATTACTCTTATTAGCAAATATATGCTCCCTCCAGTCGCATATTTTTGCTAGGCTGCGGCGTCAGAAATGAACGCTCACCCGTAAACCGATGGAGCCCCAGTCATATTTCTTGGGAGGCTAGACATTGATTTTCTTTGTTTCCGACCAAGAATATTTTTGTTAAAAATAAAGGAAAAAAAAATGTCGACCACACCCCAATTTTTTTTTACCCTCCTCCTATAAATAGAAATATTTTTAGTTAAACAAAAAAATAACAAAAAAAAATGTTTTGACCACCACCCCCCAATTTTTTTATTCTCCCGCATACATATAAATACTTTTAATTATAAAGAAAAAACATTTTTTTGACCCCTCCCATACATAGTGATATTTTCAGTTAAAAAAAAATGTTTTGACCACCACCCCCCAATTTTTTTATCCTCCGGCATACATATAAATACTTTTAATTGAAAAAAAAATTTTTTTTTTTGACCCCCCACAATTTTGTTTACCCTCTCCCATACATAGTAATATTTTCAGTTAAAAAAAATTGTTTTCATCCTCCCCCATAAATAGCAGTATTTTCAGTTAAGGAAAATAATTTTTTTTTTAAATTACCCCCTAAGAAAAATTAGTTTTTTACCCTTCCCCATACATACGTTAAAAAAGGAAGAAAAAATTAGGAGGCGCCTCGTCATATCAAATAACTCATGTTTAAATTTGCTATTGAAAGCGCCTACGTCATATCAAAGAACCAGTTTTGTTATTTTTCCAAACTGGTGATCCATTTACTAATGGCTTGGATATGACTTGCTTAACTTCAATTTACAACAAAATACCTTGTCTTAACAACGTAATGAAAATAAAGAATGATAATGTGAAAAAATCTTCTCACAATGACGTCATTTCTGGAAAGATGAGTCAGCAATTAATTCTTCCAAAATGGGCACCCATTTACTAATGGCCGGGATATACCTTGCTTAACTTCAATTTACAACAAAACACCTTGTCCTAACAACGTGATGAAAATAAAGAATGATAATGTGAAAACATCCTCTCACAATGACGTCACTTCCGGAAGGACCGGAAGGATGACTTAGCAATTTATTTTTCCAAAATGGTCACCCATTTACTAATGGCTGGGATATACCTTGCTTAACTTTAATTTACAACAAAACACTTTGTTTTAACGTAATGAAAATAAAGAATTATAATGTGAAAAAAATCCTTTAAAATGACGTCACTTCCGAAATTATGACTTTACAATTTTAACAGTACTTGCCATTCAAAGTATGGGTTAAAAACACGCTGATTTCTTGAAATGTGTTTAATTAATTGTATGAATATTTTTTATTAATATCACCTTATCGGAAAATATTGTAAATACATATGTAAATTTATAATGGCAGTTATAAGTGTATATTTGTAAATATGAATTTAATTGAAGTTTAAAAAGAATGAATTATGTAAATGGCAAAACCTGTCTAGTGTCTGGGCGACTTTTTGTAACAGTATATAAGGAAGTTTAAAAAGTATTAGTTTAAGTAAGATTCTTGACACGTTTTCTGTTCTAATCGAAGTCTCGTCTGTAAATGTCTTTCTACTTTATTTATATGTTTACGGCAGTTTTTGTAGAAGCTGGCAGACTAAGTAAATAGTAATATTACTCTGATGGAGTTTCGGCTCCAGACAGACAGACAGACAGACAGATAGATACATAATCTCTATTATCTATAGATGTGTAGTTGTTCAGAATTGACATTTTTTTTAAATTTTACAAAGAAGAACCATAACAAGCGACAGTTTATGATGCTTAGGCAGTTTTCATGCGTTTTCATAAAGACGCCAACTCACAGTAATTCACATTATTTCTAATTTTTGGAATATGGATTGTGAAAATGTATATAACGCCCACGTGGAACGATATAGGGGAATGAGTGCTGTTTCTGCCTTGAAAAGCACCCATCCAAATAACCAGAATATCGAAAGAAATTAATTAATCAAGCGTTTATAAAGAGCATCGGAATGTCAAGATGAGTGCTAATCACTCAATATTCAAAATATGTTGAATGTGATAAAAAATGAATCTGGCAGTCGATATTTCAGATCAACGGGGAGTTAAAGAGCAACAACTCAACGGATTTGGTTAGAGGGTGTGATCATGTAATCGTAGTTTATAGAATACGAGTATAAATAATATTCTCTTAGTAGTGAATTCTTTCTAAATAAGTACTGGGAAATATGGTTATAAAATAACCTAGACAAAAGATTATATATATATATATATATATATATATATATATATATATATATATATATATATATACAATGTGTGTGTGTGTGTGATTAAAAGTATGGAAATAATAGTCTTTAATTTTAAAGACTTTGAACTATAACTAAACTTTATAACATAGTGTTACAAATTCAGCATAGAAATATCCATGATACTGATAATAGTATTGAAGAAAATCCCTACATAAACTAATTTCTTACAATGACAATATTAGAGTAGTTTCAACACTTAAACATAAGTTCATATGTTATATCTTAAATTGTTTAATATAGTACACATATAAGCATAAACTTAACAGTCGAGGTGAAGATGTTCGATATGAGACATAACTGTCAGGTTAACACACTACAAATGATGCAAGGGTATCAATCCTACCAGCATCACAAACTGTTATATATATATATATATATATATATATATATATATATATATATATATATATATATATATATATATATATCGCTTCACTCAAGTGTCTAGGGCGATTTAAGAGGCAGTGTCAATATTGATTTTGACAATTGAATTTTTTTTTCATACTTCTCTTTGTTAGTTAATTTTTTTCTGTTGTGTGAACCATATAAATGAAGTACATTTGTGGGAAGAAAATTATACTGGCCATTGTACATCCACTAAGAATATTTAAAAGCCATCTGTCTTGAATTGTTATTGATACTGCACGCACACGTCGGGGAAAATGACGCATAACACTTACTACCATTTTGTCTGCAAAGCAAAAAATCCCATTACATTAATTGTGATTTATTCTTCTGTCTGGGAAGTTGAACTAGGGATACAAATTATACCTCTACGTGCGGCCGGACAGCTGTCACACTTATTTACCTATTTATTTGGACTCTTTAAAACGTCAGTCGTCGTCGTCGTCGTCGTCGTCGTCATTGCCGTCGTCGCCGCCGCCGTATTTTCATAGCTCCTATAAATACAATACTTGATATGGACGCCATTTCCCTCATTAACTTACTACTGTGGCTGATATTGTCGTTGCATCTGCGAGATCTGTTATTATAAGCATGTTCTTTGTGTGTACTTCATTTGTTAGTTTTTCTTGAGTTTATTTTTTAATCGAAAAACCTATACGATGAGTTTCTTATTTTGGCTCGGTACAGGCTGTTTCACATTATTTTGGTATGTTACCAAAATAATTTTTGGAAACATTTATAATTTTTTTTTTCATATTGGAAAGAACAGTTTCATATATTGGTAAATGGAAACAAGTTCGTAAAGTACTTAACATAAAGTGTGTTCCTCATTTAAGCGATAATAATAACAACAACAATAATAATGATGTAAGCTATAAAAATAATAATAACAATAATAATAATAATAATAATAATAATAAAGCAAATAAAAACAGAAAAGACTTAACACATATGAGTGTCCTGGAAATTACTAGGGTAAATAAAAAGGTACTAGTAACAGTAGTAAGCCCAACTAAAACCATTCGTCAGAGTATAGAAATGGAATTCAGGATTACGAAAACAAACCTGTATGACAGCATTTTCATGAAAAGAATAAACACGTTGGGGGGTAGATCTCGTAAGATACTAATAACCCTTCACAAACAAAATAACGTAGTAACCTATCTAACAAAATCGGGATAATAAGTTATATACAAAAAATACTACAGCGAAGAATGACGTTAAACGACTTAATGTAAAATCGAAAATAAAGAAGAGAGATTATTAAATATTTTTTTTATTAGATGACAAATAATACGACTAGAGAAATACTTAACCCCGATGCAAAGACACTTATTATCTAAATTAGTATCTCGATGAGTAATACAAAGACGAGTGAAACAGTAAAAAATAAGGCGAGAAAAGAAAAAAAAAAGAAATGAATGCATCTACATAACTAATGTACCAAAGTAATTTTGAACGACAACATATAGATATGGTTGTAAAAAGGTACTTGAACAAAGAATGGATACACTACTGACAGCAGCACAAAACAATGCGATTAGAACACACTTTATATATATATATATATATGTTATTAACATATCTGATGAGAGAGTACCATGCTCGAAACGCGTTATAAAATTATAAAATAATAGAATAACAAAATAATAAAAAATGTTGAAAACAACTTTTAACAAATGTCGGTAGCCTTACTCCTTTACAGATATACTTTTCTCTCGTTGGAATCGCACTGATACTACACTACCTTCTTTTATATATATATATATATATATATAAAAGGACCCAGGAAAAGAGAAAACGTACACTGTTGATAAAGAGAGTAAATAGTAACCAATATAATAAATATATTTAACGAGCCGAACTCAAATTATCATAAAAACGGACATGGCCGGTTTAGAAGGTAGTCCATTGTGAACTTTGAAAACGACTTCACTTTTAATATCAAGCTCAATGGTGCCAACATATACCGGATCCATGATAAAAGAAAATAAAAGACTATAGAATTCTTAGCGGCATTGAAATACAACTACACAAGCTGAAAGACACTAACATAAATTATAATATTCAAGTAAGATTTATTTTAAACCTGCAACATTGTAGATTTCGCTTCGTCAGATAACTTAAGAGTAAGGCTTAAGGTGACAGAATAAGTATATATATGTACATGGAATTTGACAGAAAGCTTAATGGGCAATGGAACATTAAAACTTACTTCAAATTAATAATTGTAAGAACACTGGCAACAGTCCCGAAAATCATCGATAAAGACGACGAGCTATTGAAATCGAAGAAAAAATAGACATCATAAAAGAAAATGGCACTTCGCGAAACATGATATATTAAGTAAAATAAAAGGGAGCGGAAACAACCTCCAGAACAAAGAAACACCAACGAATTAAGATGGGCAGATAAGTAAACGGAAAGAAATATACAGACATATATAGAGAAATAAATTGACAAGGTTAGATATATGTATAACTAGGCAAAGCTAAGTGAATATATTGATAAAATCAAATATATAGACAGGTACATGAATGGAAATATACAAAGATATGCGAATATATATATAGAGAGAGAGAGAAAGACAGACGAAATAGATAGAACTAGACAACGAGAGTTGTATACACTAGTAGGTCGATATAATTATTAAAAGATATATCAACGGACAGATAGATCGACACATAATTATAGATCTGCATAAGGAAATTAATAAAAATATACACAGATAGATATGAAGACTTATAGAAATAGACATATAGAAATAGACATTGATGAAAATAATGAATGTATATAAATAGTTATACAGAAACAGACACACACTCACATATATATATATATATATATATATATATACAATATGAAAACTAAAACTATGCTTTTTGTAGAAAGAACCTATAGTAGAAATAGGTTAAGCTTAATATATGAGATAGACCAATTATAAAGATAAAAAAAAAAGAAGAGGGATACACATGTACGAATGACAAATCCATTTCAATTTTAATTGTTCAATGCAAGGTGTTCTCGGTAAAAATATGTTTATTATTTATTCCTTAATCCATCAGAGGAATTACATAGATGGATAAGTTCGCAGTGGAAAACCCAAAATTCAAAATTTGAAAAAAAATATTAAGTAATGAAGAGTGAGAGTGTGCGTGTAAAAAAACATGGGGTATGTCCAGTTGGTGAATGTCCGTTGATAAGTTGTCCGGTGAATGGACATTTAAAGATGGAGAAAAGGGATTTCCTGAAGGCAGCGTTGAAAATGTTCAAAAATGAAGTAAATCCAATAGAAACATATTTAGTTCAATCGTAGAGGGAACGTACTTATTTGGAAGTCATTTTGAGAATTAGGGCCATTTTAAAATACTTCCGTGGACCGAGAATGAGAGTAGTTTTTCATAAGTTGAAATTCAACTGTGTATATTAAAGCAGGCAGTCGGGAATTTAAGAAGTGACTTCGATCGAGTCTAAGAAAAGCGACAGCTTTGGTTAAAGATAAGGCCAAATGACGAAGAGGAGGAAGGGATAAAGATAAAAGATAAAGAAGGTGGGTGATAGGGTCAGTAAAACTGATGCTGGGAGAATAGGAGGGGAAGGGTTTGTTTTGTTACTGGTTATTCCGTGTAAGCAATAACCCCGGTGCGAGTTCGGGTAGGGTTATCTTAAGCTAAAAACTGAATTCAGGTCAGTAAGTAAATATTTCTGAAAGAGGGCTCCCGTAATTAAAACGGATTTTAAAACGAACTTATATATAATTCAACAAGTCTAAAAGGGTTCCAATTGGGAGATTAGGGTTCAAATCAATGGAAGTCTGGAATTTACGTGTTTAATATGTAATAATTCAGACAGGGTCTGTAGCTTCAGGCCGGGTCTTAGAAAGGAAAAAAAATAGCTAAGTTTACAATTTCCTAACTGTCTTATCTTAAATACTTGCATATGATTACGTTACTACGTCTAGTTTAAATGCATGTTTCCACATAGTGCAACTACAAAATTACCTTTTATAATGTAACATCATAGCTAAAGTTCCTCTTCGTTGGACCTACTCCATAGTATATAAAACCCTCCCATACACAATAATGGCCGGTGAAATGTCTCTACAACTAATTTTGTTGAAAATAGTGGGAGGGAAATTTATCTTTAGTCTTTCACAATATTTAGAAACTGGTTACTAGACTTAATCTTAATGTATATATATATATATATATATATATATATATATATATATATATATATGTGATCGGATTTTTTTTTCACCTGCGGGGGCTCGGAAATACCCGACTAGTAGCCGGGCGCAGGCTATCCTCTCTCGGAGTGATGGACTCGTAGACCCTGCCAGGTCATCCATCTAAGAGAAGGAAAACTCCGACAATAAAACCTTGCTACTAAAGGTCTTGGCAGCAAACTGTTGGGGAGGGAGGCCTCCTGAGTCTTGGTCGACAACTTTCCTAGAGCTAGACTCTCGAATAAAGTATCCGGATGCAAACCTATAATTGCTTAAGGAAGAGATAGGCTCTGCCTATCGCCCGGCTTCCACGCTCCTTCTGTGTCTATTGGCCAAGCGTAGAGGTACAAGTACTGGGAATCCTCTAAAGAATTCTGGTACTTGGCCTTGTTTCCTGACTAGGGCAATGAAGCCGTCTCTCTTTCTCTCTGTCCGGACAACTTGGGGAACGTTTTTTGTCACTAAGTCTTACATGGCTAGTCTGGGTCGCCCTTGTTCCAACAGGTTGAGGGTACAGGTTAGACCGCTTGTCTGGCTGCTGTTTCCGACTGACAGCAAGGAGCCCAAACTCTTGGGTAGCGCCAAGAACGGCTGATCCATCATGAGTTGCATAATACCGTGGGTAGTTGTGTGGGCCATGTCGCGCATGGAAAGGGACCCTACAGTTATCCCCGGTGGGCTTTCCCGAGGCCACAACCACCATGGATCAAGTCACGACTAATGGGCTGGCTGTGTGAGCCTATTTGTCACATAACAAGCACCCATTTTGCCACTCTAACTCAAAACAAACATGAAATTACAAAATAAAACAAACAAACCTAAACCAGACACCCAACAAAAAACATCTTCGCCTCTGCCGTTGAGGCTCGCATTCACAAATAGCCGGGGACTTAGAACCAACATTAACGACGTAGAAACTAAGCTCTAAGTAAAAAGAACCTCCAATCCTCAATCCCATCTCATCACTTTGACATGACTGTATACCTTCCACTCTACCGTAAGGACTCTGACAAACATATGCATGGGCTAGAAGTTTATGTTCGGAACACCCGCCCCTTGACTAGAGAACATAGGTTAGAATCAGATGACCAAGCCTTCATGTGCTTTAAATAGACCTTACAGCACAGAGTTAGTTACTTATACTTCTTATATCGTTCTCCTTCGACCCAGGACTGTTCACTACTTGACTCTGTCTCCGACTCAAATGCCCAAATACATGTATTTGGGGATTTTAATGCACACCACTGTGACTGGTTGGGATTCTCCAGCGTTACCGATGCAGCTGAGAACTCTACCTTTAATTTCTCCTCAGCTCACGACCTCTCACAGGCTGTCACTTTTCCGACCCGCCTTCTAGATCGTGCGGACCAGCAAGCCTCACTTCTCGACTTGTTTTTGACCTAGCTACCTGAGGCTTGTGTGGCGAATGCCCATAGCCCGCTCGGAAACTATGATCACGTTGTGATAATGATACTTATCACCTTAAAAACTTGTCCAAAAACTGAACAACCGTTGCTTAAAACGACGAGAAACTATGAACAGGCTGATTTTGAATCCCTCCGGGATCACATCAGTGACGCTCCATGGGGTGTAACCTTCTCACTCCCTGCTGATCAGTGTGCAAATAATCTAACAGAATGGGTCAAAGCAGGCATTGATGCTTATGTACCCACGAGAAAATTCTCCTGCAAACCCCACTCTCCTCAATGGTTCACCTCAAAATGTGCAGCTGCTATTTCTGAGATCAGAAGGCATTCCGTAATTTCGGCCTCCATAAATCAACATTAAGTGTTATAGGTTAATATAGTTAGTAGGTGTACAGGGAAGGATACGCTATGTTATTGGGATGTTTATTTGTAAGGTAAGAAAAGTAAGGAATTAAAAAATTAACAAATTATAAAATTAATGAATTACTCTAATGTTTGAGAGGGGGTTGTTGGCTAGGAGGAGAGGTGTCAGATGAAATAATTAACTTTATGTATTTAACTTTTCGCTTGTGCCTGCAATTTGAGATAAGTTCATTTCTTGAGTTAATAGTATTTTTGCTTTTAGCTGCTGTAACTATCATAAATGTTTCTAATGTACATAGTTGCAGAAAGCAGATTCTTAAGTGTAGGATTTAGACGTTTTTGATAATGCCCAATGTAGGGAGTAGGGAGTGTTTTTACTGTTAAGGCTTTTTATAAGATTGGATAGAGAGGTGACAAGGGAATTGTTATTATTGTGTTTGAAATAGTAGATATGGTTTGAGATTCGGGTCTTGATGGGGAAAGCACTTGCAGCAATGTAAGTGTGTATTTTGTATGGGATTGTTATAGTATTCGGGAGTGTTTTGGGTTGGTATGTTCAAGTTCTGGACCAAAGTTAAGTTGGAATTGTTAAGTGGAGAAGATGAGATTATTTGAGGGGTGAGATCACGGTTATTGTTAGTTTGCGGAAGTTGTTTGTTAGCGTAATAGGTGTTATTTAGGATGTCGTTTGGGAATGTGGAGAGCTATAGGGTGAGGGGAGAATTTGCATGTTGGTGTCTGTTTGCACAATGGTGTTTTGGGGGAATCGTTTTACAGTAGAAGCATATATGACATTTCTTTGCATGCAATTGCCATTGCCATTTAACGGGCATTTTCTAGATTTCTGGCAGTTACAATTATTAATAGGGTGCATAGTAGGTGCTGGTTGATGGACAGATTTGTTTATCAGATGTGATGATGGTTTGTGCTATTATGGGAATTGTGGAGTACAAAATTGTAATACATTTTTTTTAAATAGTGCTGTATTTATGCGGGTGCTTGAATGAGTTATCTAAAATATTGAAGAATTCCCTAGCGATATTTGTTTTCACATTGCAGTTATAGGGTGGATTAAACCAAATACTATTCTTTCTTCTAATTCTTTTATTTTTACGATGTTCTTGAAGGTCAACTAGTTTGTCAATATTGATAGTTTTGTGGGTCTATTTATATATGTTTTGGTTTTCTTGGGTAGTGTAGTATTGTCCGCTGTTTATCCTGTATTGCCATGTTGTGTGTAATTACATTTAAAGGTTTGCTTTTCTGGATAACGAGATTATTTTTGTATTTAATTATAGCAGGAAAGAATAATAAACATGTTTTACCGAGTACACCTTGCATTGAACAATCAGAGTTGAAATAGGTTTGTCATTCGTGCATGTGTATCCCTCTTCTTTCTTTTATCTTTATATATATATATATATATATATATATATATATATATATATATATATATTACTAACCAGTCACCGTTTATCAAAGCCCAAAACACATCAAGTACAAGGGTTAATGGGTTTTGCCAGGTGGATTGTTATACAATCACTTTGAGGATTGCAGAACATGGCTGCATCTTAGCTGAATCTGATTACTTTATGGAGCGGCTTAACAAGAATTTGTTAAAATTAAACTTGAAAACGACCATGTTTAATCTAGCTGAGAAGAAGCCCTGTTTTATTGCGTTCCACAGACGCTAGTTTGTAGAAATAAACTCTGCTCATGGAAGTACCGTTTAATTCCAGATAGACAGAGGAAGAAAGAGTTTAGCTGTAAATCATTAACAAGATGGGGGCAGCACACACCATAGTAATAACGATAGAGTAGAAATAGACAAACAACGTCTCGTCTATTGGAAAGAGGTTGCAGGGAAGAAAATCTCTCTCTCCCTCTATCTATCTCTCTCCATATATATATATATATATATATATATATATATATATATATATATATATGTGAGTGGGTGTGTGTGTGGAGAGAGAGAAAAGTAGGGGAGAGAGAGAAAGATAGATAAGTCAAAAGAAATGCTGAAAGGTAAGTAGTGTATCTAAGTAATGTTGATATAATTCTGTCATAAAACCGCCTTGTTATTTGAACCCGCTGTATGTGCAATGAAGATATCGTTTTTCAATGCATAGACTATCAGAAATGAGTAACTGTCAATATTTCCCGTCGTTTTGACGCTGCAGATTTACCAACCGTCATTTTATTCTGGGGGTTCCTTCTAAAATTTCAGTAGACTCACAAAGAAACTGAACCCAATACACACTGCCTTGTCGTTTGGGCGCCATTTTTATCGAGAAAGCTAGCCTGGATAGAACCGTTGGAGTGCATTAGAAAGATTACAGTCCAGCCTCGATGTATAAAAAGGAACAACTTGCGAATGGAACACTAGAATTCATTTTTATTGTTTTACTTTTTTTATTTGGCGATAAAATATGTGAGCACATACAGAGTTTATTTTCCTTATTTATATAAACTCAAGATATCCAGCAAAAGGATCCGCAGGAATAAAATACTTTTTAATAATATATTTTTAATATATTTTTTAATTTAATTTAACAATGAAAAAGACAAATCTTTGCCTCGCTGTTTATGTTATAGATGTTTGCTTATTTTAGTAATGGGCACCACTGATCAAAGCCAAAAGCCACTCGAGGATGGAAGTTGAAGTGATAGAATAGGTTATCAGTTAAAATGATCAATAATATCATGAGAATATTGAAACTGATGAATAGACTGAACATAATTGGATTGCTTATTAGGACATTGCATTATAAGACGACCATATTGCCGTCTGCAGGGAAGCAGTGTTGTAGTAATTGTGTACACTTATACACAGTATATATTCACTTACCTCCAAACGAGGACAAAGTTCAACACAAAATGAGTACTCTGTGTTGAGACAAAAAACAAAATTGTCTCTGACGGATGACAGAATATATAATAAGAAAACTTTATAAGTAGAGATTTAATAGTAACTATCCTTTTGGATGATAGAATAGCTCATTTATGCTCGAGCAGGCATCATCAACACACGGTATGAAGTCATAATCGCCGTTATGATTACGTCTAAATCACGTTAAGAAACAGATTCTCGTTACATAACAGTAGTTAAGTGCTTTTTAGTCTGGTTCGTACTAAAATCGATGACTAATTGAGAATACCAAACGTATATGATGAAGAGCTTAGTGGCTGTGCGATTAAAGCTTAAATTGTGGCTGTATATTTAGTAAAAATTCGTTTCCTTACCAGAATTGTAGACAATAAATCGTCTGCAGGTTTTTAAATTTTTTCCGACTTTACCAACGAGTAAGTAAACCCAAATAAATTGTTTGAGACAATTTCCCAATTCTATTTTTTTTTAATAATTTAACGTACATTTTAAATTAGTCCTAGAAGATTTATGTTGGGTTTACTTACTCATTTGTGAGGACGGAAAACTGCAGACGATTTATTGTTCGCTATTTTAGTGGGGAAACGACAATTTTACCGTACATTTTTGGGACTCAAATTTCGACTAAAATTGCAAGTAGAGAAGAATTTGACCTCGATATAACGAGATACTCATATTGCAGAGCTATATGATAATAATTCAACATACGGCTTTCCCTGGAATGAGAGTGACAATAAGTCTGCTTGGATTCTAGTACTCTCCCTCGAGTCGATGTATGCAGTATCATATTACAGCTGGGCCTTTCTATGGTCGCAGATCTTCTAGAGTCACTGTCTGTAGTACCAATCGATGATGGCTATTATTATAATTATTTACTCACTATGAGTTTTCACACGGTAATTATCAGTCATTGCAAACTCGCTATAACAAGTGGTGTTCCTTGGAGGATAAGTGACAACAAAACTTCCCAGGTGTAAGCACTCTCTGCTTCTTTCAATAGCAGTTGTAATAATCGGTACGTTATCGCAATAGCCGTTTACTATTGATTTATTCATCTTCTCTCAAATTTGAGTTGAAATAAGGTCCATGGAATCTCCGCAATCTTGAAGTGGAGGTCTAGTTCATGTCTTGCTCTTCAGTCTTTTAATCCTCATTGACAACTCACGGCAATTGTGTGTGGTAGCTGTCGATGCTAGTACACTATATGTGGGTATCTGTTGTTCTAGGGAGTGTCAGATTATGTGGTGTGTGACAGTTTCAGTTCGTTTGGATTCGTATCATGTTCTTTCGATATTTTTTAATTCTGTTTCTATTTTCAATCAACTTTGGTTTGTCTGCATTACTTAATTTGGTGAGTTGATTTTCGCATTTTAAGATGTTTCCTAAATGTTTCGACTCATTTCTGGATTTACCGTAGTATTTCAGATTATTATTATTATTATTATTATTATTATTATTATTATTATTATTATCATTATTATTATTATTATTATGTGTCCATTATCATATCAAATCGCATTTTAATCCTTATTATCATTTTCAATAATACAATAAAAAGCAAGTACTTTTCCTAAGAAAGAATCGAGTTGTTCTGGGTTGAGCTTTTCATTTCTTTCTATAGATCGTGACCGTTAAGAAAATCTTCATCTTCCTCGGAACAATGAAAAACAGGCAGAAAGCTGGCGACGCATGCATTTGCCTGCTCTACTGAGAGGAAAGTAAGATTCAGTTTCAAAGCCGATATCTCTATTGAAAACTGAGATTGCGTTCGCTTTCAGTGGAACTTGCCGAATTCTAATGAATGTTCAAAGACAATGATTCATCCAGATAATCCGACAAGCTGGATTGATTTACTAAATAAAAGAGAAACAGAAATTAGTCCATTATCCAGTACGGTCCTTGAAAATTTTCATTTCATAAGAAGTGCACCCAACGTTAAATTTATCAGATCTCACGCATGTACGCACCCAAAAACGCAAGGGATACAGGTGGCATAATTGTTGCGTCGAAAGCTTTATAGAAAAGCCTTTTATCCGGAACTAATATGGCGCCAAAAGAGAACTCGGTGAAACAAAGCATTAAGATCCGTGTTCGATAGACAATGCGATTATGTATGTACTTTTTTATAAAATAGAATTGTTTCCGCTATTTTTTACACAATGTATATGTTCGCGCCCTTCTAATATCGATTAAAAGAGATCACACCTTATTGCTGTAACGATCGGTATGTCTATCAATGTATTGGGGTTTCTACTTAGTTCCCGCCGTTTTTAAAATGTATTTTGGAGTCTAGTGTGTGTTGGGATTTAGAAATCTGTTTCATTTATTTTCAATAATTCTATTTTGGAATAATTTTGGCAGCTTTTGTGGTTTTGGGGTTTTTTTTCAAATTAATTTAAGTTAATTTCTGATTATTTTCAGGTCATTAAAATGGAATGCCAAGAAAAATCAATGCTTCCGACACCTATTTTTTGCTTTTTAAAAATTTATTTTACTTTTTGCTTTCTACCAACGAGTTATTTGAAATCAAGCTGAACGTTAGAGCGAATTTGTAAACAATAAAGAAAAGTATATTATTGATTTATTTATTCTTGTTAAACATTTAAAATTTAAATAAAATAAACGGCATGAACTTAGTTGCTAACCTAATATATATTTTTGCATTTACTTAAAGAATACAAGTTTGTAAATGTATCTTTCTGTCTTGTCTTAAGTCATCCATCAATTAGTAGTGATGTTTTCACGAAGTTAGTGCGCCATGATACTTCCTCACTCATTGCGGCCAGATGTGTCAAACTAACTTTAATATCTTATATTATCAAAGCACAAATAAAAAGATGGTCATTAATAGGGGCCAGTATTATTTATTTGTGTATGTATCCATGAATCCATTGGTGCCTCTATTCGCAACACATGCAAAATTCCATTTTAACAATAATAAAAAACCAATTCAAGGTGTGTGGTAAATAACTTCCTATTAGTACGTGCTTGTAATTTATTACTAAAATATAATTTTGATTAGTTGAATAATAATAAATACTATAAGAAGATTAGAAATATATACAGATCACACCTACAAGACCACAGTGGTCCCAGAACACAGCACATCTGCAAATTCAATATGCAATGTTTCTGAAAAGAGGGGGTACTTTCGATCCATCTCATGAACGCTTATTCTCTCGAGTGATTTTTCGCCTTGCTAATTGATTATTCATTAGTAAACAGATGTACAACTTAGTTGTTAAATCAGTGGATGCAGTTCCCATGTGGCTTCAGAATTCAATATGGGCGAATGCTGGCGGCCATATTGGATTCTAAACAAACTGTTATGCACTACACTCTCTACTGTTATTTATCGTGAGAATTATATTTCAGTAATAAAAATGGGTTATTTTCAACGTTCTATGTAAAATAAAATAAATACAACGATTTACCCCAGCCAAGAAGGTTATGTTTTCGGTAGAGTTCGTTATTTTTTTTACTATGTTTCATTGTTTGATTATGTACAGCCTCGCGTCCACACCGATCGACCAATTGGCACCATACTTGGTCAAAATATTGGTCATGATCTCACTTAGAACTGATTACATTTGGGGACATCTAAGTCAATAGTCATCGTCAAGGTCACGGAAACGGTGAAAGTCATACTTTTAACGTTTCATTCATCGTAAATAGTATCTACTTGTTTAATAGCAAATTAAGTTCCGCACCTTATATGAACTTGGTACTTGACTTTGCCATTGAAAAGTTAGTTAAAGGTAAAATATTTTACGTAACTTCCAATTGTTTTCTAAATGTGATGCACGGATCTGCTTCTTTTTTAAACCAATAACCCTTTTTTATCAATTTTCTCATAGTTTTTTTTTTCTGGGAATGTGACATCCTACAGGATGGCGAACATTCACGCGCCATTTCAGAGACTCCAACCGAGCGATCTATTTTATGATTCTAACAATCCGTTTAAACGCAACTGTTTGTATCTCTCTTACGCTTGGTTCACCGGATATATTTGCTAGGTAGTTTTTAAATTCTTTTTCATGAGCCCGCTTGCTTCCATAACTACTGTAATGATGGAGGTCTTCCTATATTCCAATTTATTCTCATATCGTACATCATACCTTAGTGTTTCGTTATCTTCTCCAGCTCAGGTCAGTTAAAGCCAGCATCATTAAAAACACTGATTTTAATAAGTGCTGCTACTTTCCCCCTCTTGTCCCATATCCCTATATCAGGTTTAATGTCTCTGTTTTCTAGGTGTGTAGCTGTATAAATAGGTATAGTCATAGTGAATGGTGTATGACTTATTTACAACAGTTCTTTCCGGTATATGTTCTCAACACTTGTGGCCACATTGGATATT
>OY744515.1:223753237-223790737 GCA_963556195.1 Sepiola atlantica | reverse complement strand
TATAGATTCCTTGCTCAAACACTTTTACAAGGAGTGTCTATTGTCTACCTGGACTAACATGAGGTCTATATATTTTGTTTCTCGTTTTTATAGGGGGAGGTCAAATATAGACATTTTCATAATTATTAGAAGAGAAGCTGTCAAAATGATGTTTTTTTTACTGTTTAAGTCAATAACTATTTTTTTTAAATAACAGTTAAATGTTAATGCAAAATAAAAAAAACTATCCTTAATGTAAGATTACTATCAGTATACAATGTATTCTTATATTTACCTTTTTTATTCATATGTCTCTAAACATTTTGCATACACCGATCGACTTTATTTATATCCAGCTGTTCACATCATGTCAAGGAAACTGATTTTTTTCAAGAATGTTATCATGTTTTTAATTCTAATATATTGTGCAGGACAAGAAAGCCTACTCCCTTTGAGCGAACATTGTCATTGTTCGAAAATTCATCTTGTGTTTTTGTATTGCTTTCTATCTTACGTTCTTATATATTCCATTTTATGCTGCATTATTTTGTAAACAGTTCGAACTAAAGTCAATATTCGTTCTAGGACTTTGTGTGCATATGTAGTAATTTTCTGCTGGATATCCGTTGTCTATCTATGAATCTAGTATGGTAATGCTTAAATAATCAATTGTTTGCATCTTGATTGTCCGTCTCGGGTGGGTCTTATTAGAGTCAAGTCAGGAAACCTTCTGATCATCGGTAAAGCTTTACAGCTGCCGTAAAGTTGTAAGTATAATTTATTATAATTCATTATTTATATCTATATGTGCGTCTGTTTTCTTTTTATAGAAGTCACCCAAGACAAAGTACGAAGTCACTTGATGTAAGAAGTTTAACAACACGAATGATTGTTTAGTGACATGAAAACAAAAAGGGATAGGAAGATACAATCATCCTAAAAAAGGTAGACTGTTAACTGAGAGTTAGGCTAAATAATCGAACTTGAAGCTGAAACATTAGCATAGCCGTGACATACCCAGGCATCCACGCGGGAAATACCCAAAAAGAAAACCGATACGCGACACAGCACTTGCGTTTACCTCAACATATAGTAGGGGTTGATTGAGAAGCATATATCAAGGGGCTAACCTTCAATTCGGGATCCTGAAAAGTGCCGATCAGGTGCGTGTGTGTGTGTTGTTTTCATTAAAATAAACAATGCCCTCGGTGATTCGTTTATGGAATCATTCTAAGGCTACGTAAGGCGTAGGTTGAAATAAACTAATAATTTGATCAGATGTAAGTATGAAAATAAAGAATTGAGTAATTCGATCTCAGGGAAGATCACCATCAAGATAGTAAACTAATATGCAATAAATTTTGTAGCGCGATTTTTATAGTGATAGTGTGTTTGTTTACAGGTATTAGTGCGTGCTAAAGTATGGATAAGTATCAACAGTCCATGATGACTGACATTCTATGCTTTTGAGGTATAAGATTGCTTGATCAGTAACAATCAATCATACGAAAATATTGTAGATGTATAGGGTTCTGTCATTTATAATGGCCTGGGTTCATTGCTAGTTTCGGGTTAAAACTCACCAGACCATCAGTAACCTAACCACTTGTCAAAGTAAAAAGCAACCACTTCTCTTACTCCCTCTCTCCATCTATGTTTACATACTGTATATATATATACATATATATATATATATATATATATATATATACACGTTTATACTAAAACTGATTTGATCAATGTTTGTTTCCTTAAATATGTTTTCCTATACACATGAATGACACAAAATATACTTTAATTCTGAGATTGAGTTATGTATGAAAAATATCAATTTTCTATTCGTCAAATTAGCTGTAATGTGTAATTGATTGAATATTCATCCACCTCTCACTTAGATATATATGCATCTCTCTCTCACTCACTAAATGTTTATTCAATCACTTCGTAAAAGTGTTCGATGTATCTGCAAGTACTTACACAAAGAGTGAATATTTATTTTCGTCTAATTTTCACATGTCAAAATTGATTACTGAAATACATATGATTGAACAAATGGCCCGAAATATTTTGGTTGAGCTTTAATGATGAGTTTTTGTCTTAATTACTTCTCGCCTGTAGCCTTGTTAAATTTCTTGTGTATCCATTATTCCAGAAACTAATTATTCATTTAGTCTGAAGTTTTCATTTCATATTTACTTCCTCATACATATATATTTATATATATATATATATATATATATATGTATACATATGTATATATATGTATACATATATATATATATATATATATATGTATACATATATATATATATATATGTATACATATGTATATATATGTATACATATATATATATATACTATATATATATATATATATATATATATATATATATATTATATATACATAGGTATAAGGATGAAAAGGAATAAGAAAAGCAAAATGCAGAGCTTTTTTCAATTCACTTGCTCAAAGCAAGGTAAATTCCGCAAAAAGGCAATTTATTCAATTAATTTTTTCCTTAAGCCAGGCTTTTCAAAGATCAAAATCTTATCATCAGAGGAAATCGCTGGGATAGATAAGTTGGCAAAGGACAAAATTTGAAAAAGTAAAATAAAGATTGTGGGAAAAAAACAGGCAAAACGCTGCCCGAACGCAAGCAAATGTCCGATTGCAAAAATATCCGGTGTTAAAATGTCAAGCCGGGAAAGTGATTTGTAGATAGGTAGGTCGTAAGAAGGTACGAGACATAAAATGAGAAGTTTCAAAGTAAAACTCCAACACATCTTCAGGTGCGGCGAAAATAAATAGAATCTATTCTGTATATTGAGCTGCATACTTTTAACAATAGGTTTTTCCTTTCCTTAAAGTTCGCTTTTAGTTCTCCACTTTATATATATATATATATATATATATATATATATATATATATATATATATATATATATCTAGGGGGTGTACGTATATAGAGAGAGGAGAAGGAAACAGAGGAAGTATATATATATATATATATATATATATATATATATATCATATTATTTTAAATCGATAAATACATTAATTGACCAGACGACCGATTTTGTGTGTACCGTGTTTGATGCTGGATAAAGCTGTTGGCATCGGTCAATTGGGATCCCTTAACATTTTGATGACTTAGAAAGAGCAATTAATATTACTTTCAACTCCGGGGAGCGACTCTTCTTTAAGTGCACTCTTACCATTTCACCAGAAGTTGAAGGTTAAGATCAAGTGCTGATGTTCGTAGCGCAAAATAGGGGAAATGCCAAGAGAGTTGATGCTATTTTATGACCTGCTTCCGACGTTTACACCGATTGTTGTTTCTCTTGTGACATTGGACGCTCCCGCAGATGGCGAGGAACCACGGAGATAACTTGGTAAATTATTTCTTCGACGCAGTCTGCATAATGGATTGAGAGAACGATTTGACTTTTATATATGTGTGAGTCACCAGTTAGTAAGCCTATAAAACACTCGAGGGTAGGGTTTTAATGAAATTGTCAGTTGGATTATGAACACATTTGGAATAGACAACATTTAATTCCTGAAAGGGACGGCTCGACAAGTATTTGTGAAATTGGATTTTTAGACACCATAGTCTGCAAGGAAACAGTTTCGTTGTAATGTGTTTCACAATTTAAGAGTACTTGGAAAGAAACTCTGTTGATGGAAACTCCGTTATCTTTTCGGTACATAGAGATAGAAAGGGAATATATTTGCAGTGGTGGTAGTATGACTGATTCTTACTGTTAATGTTTTCTAGGGATGAACCAGTCGAAAACTTTTCATGAGAATAACGATAGAGTTAGGGGAGGCTATTATCGTCTTTTCTGTTAGAAAAGGGAGTATCAGGAAAAGAAGAGATCACCCCCACCAGATTGCGAACTTGATTTTGTACCCTGTCAAGGCATGAAAAAGTATTACGAACATCACCTTCCAAGATGGGAGAACAGTTCTCCATGCTATATTTTTTTTGTATAGTAATAGTAAGAATGTGATACGGTTTTTAAATAAGAATAATTAGGGTTTTTTCCAGTATTAGTGAGGTTGTGGCAGAATATGGAATCTGTCATGCAGAGTTCATAACCTATCTAGTTACTTTCAATTAATCACTAATACAGTTGACAAACATGTGAATGCCACTCTATAAAGATCTAATATACGATAGTGACTTGTTTTTATCTAATCGTGTATAACAAGAGAGTGGGACGACATCTTGTGAGTGACGTCACGCCGAGAGTTGAAGATGTAACGGTATGTCCTTCTATTAATAAATAGCCTCTTAAGCAGAGTGTATTCAGTTTCATGCCGATCTGCCTTTTTTGACAAGAGGGCGGGATATTGGCCGATTTACAAGTACGATTTTTCGATATTCAGATCAGGAAAATATAACATCTATATATCTATGAAACGTAAAGAAGAAGTGTATGGTGTGTTCTTTATTAGATTGTAATATTAGTAGCAAATGCAAACGACACATTGTTAAAGACGATGATAACTATTACTTACCAAACGCGTGAGTTGTCCGGTTGAAATTTCGCCATTTGCAAAGAAGTCAACGCTCGTGCGCCGAAATGCTTATTTTATGCGGTCGACTCATTCTTATGAGAGAGTAAGCAAGCGTATAAAGGCCTTTTTTTCTCTTGTCTTTGGAAACAGCAAACGGCGACATTTCGGCTTTGAGAATATAAAATAAAGCTGGATAGCTCACTCCCTCTCTCAGATTGTCGATTTTCCGACCCGCATCCCCGATTGAGTAGACCAAGAAGCCTCACTTCTAGATCGTTTCTTGACCTCAATGCCCGAAGCATGTGTGACGAAAGGTCATGGCCCACTCGGGAGTGCTAATGATACATATCGCCCTAAAAGGTCGTCCAAAAGCTGATGAACCGTTGCTCAAAACAACGAGATACTACAAGCAGGCAGATTTTGAGTCAATCAGAGATCACATCAGTGACGCCCCATGGAGGGAAACCTCCTCATTCCCTGCTGACCAGTGTGCAAATGAATTAACTGAATTGGTCAAAGCAGACATTAAAGCCTATGTCCCCTATGTGAGAGACAACAAGCATTCCGTAAATTCGGCCGCCATAAGTAAGCTTATAGACATAAGTTTATAGAGTCAAGAAATAATTGCAAGGCCGTGATAGGCGAAGCAAAGAGAAGGTATATTGAGTTAACAAAAAAATGCATTCAGTCACAGAAACTAGGTACTCGTGATTTCTTGAAAATCTATGATAGTGTAGTGAATAATGGTCAATCAACGATTCACCCACTATCAAACCACAATGATGTCGTTCGCACGGCCACTGATGAGGCTGAACTACTTGCCCAGCGCTTCGCTTCTAACTCCAACTTGGACACAAAAAACCAACCCCTCCCCAAATTCCCATTGCGGACCGAAGCCACACTTGATAACCTGGTAATCACCCCATCCCAGGTCAGAGACATCATAAAAAACCTTGACACCTCCAAAGCCTCTGTGGTACCAGTCTACAATAATTCTGGGAATAGAACCGATCCTCAAAATTACCGCCCAATCAGTCTACTGCCAATCTTTGCTAAAATCTTTGAATCCTTAATCAATCTAACGGTAGTACGGCACTTAGTTAATGCTAAACTTCTTTCTGACTGTCAGTATGGATTAAGACAAGCACGATATACTGCAGACATCTTAACGGTCATCTCATAACGCATGTATCATACACTCGACAAAGCAGGTGAAGCTAGGAGAGTATTGATTTACTCCTCTCCATGAGTTAGGCACAAGGCCAGTGTTTATCTTACTCCCACAAGTAAGATGTGACCCAAGGTCGGGTCGGGAAAGGGAAGCTAGGAGAGTAGCGCTTGATATATCCAAGGCCTTTGACAAGGTATGGCATTAAGGGCTTCTCCTGAAAATACGTTCATACGGTATTACTGGGCAATTACTTAATATAATTACATCCTTCCTAACAAAAAAAATATCCAGGTTGTCCTCGATGGCCGTTCATCTAAGCTACATGACATAAATGCTGGTGTGCGCCAGGGATCTATCCTTGGACCTTTATTGTTCCTGATCTATATAAACGATCTCCCTGATGACATAGAGTCTGAGATCGATTTATTTGCTGACGACACCACGCTTTACTCTCGCCATGTTCGCAAAACAGACGCGATCATATCCGAGGCAATGGGTAAATCCTTAGAAAATGACCTCCAGGCTGTAGTAGATTGGGGTCATAAATGGTTGGTAACTTTTAATGCAGCAAAGACAAAGCTCCTTTCCTTCAATAACTACAAGAAAACTCTCCAACCACCGATTGTCATGGCTAATAACACCCCACCTGAGAGTTCAACATTCAAACTCCTCGACCTAACCTTCACAGGTAAAATGAATTGGAAGAAATACATTGAAGACATTGTCAAGGCTGCCGCAAAGAAGGTTGGCTCCCTCTACCGTGCTAGTAAACTCCTCACACTTGACATAATCCTCTACATCTACAAAGCCACCATCCGCCCATGCATGGAGTATTGTTGCCACATCTGTGCTGGTGCATCATCTACTACTCTCTCCCTCCTAGGTCCAAGGTCCAAAAAAGAGTCGCCAAGCTAATAAGTCCGTCACTGTCAACCAAGCTCCAGACCCTGTCCCATCGTCGCAATGTAGCTTCCTTATGCTTGTTCTACAAATACTTCAATGGATTATGCTCCGATAAATTGGCTACTGTGGTTCCCCCCTCGACGTTAATTCACTAGACCAACTCGACAGTCGGCTAAATCTCATCCATTTATTGTGGAGGTCCCCAGATGCCGGAGAGCTTTCTACTCAAATAGCTTCTTTCCTCGTGCTGCTGGCCTCTGGAACTCTCTCCCTGCCCCCCTGTTTCCCCGACAGTACTGACATGCAGAAATTTGAAATTAATGTAAACAAGTATCTCGCTGCACAAATCCAACCTTCACAGGTAAAATGAATTGGAAGAAATACATTGAAGACATTGTCAAGGCTGCCGCAAAGAAGGTTGGCTCTCTCTACCGTGCTAGTAAACTCCTCACACTTGACATAATCCTCTACATCTACAAAGCCACCATCCGCCCATGCATGGAGTATTGTTGCCACATCTGTGCTGGTGCATCATCTACTACTCTCTCCCTCCTATATATATATATATATATATATATATATATATATAAATATATGAAATGATCTTCAGACATACTATTGTGCTGTGTCATATCTCTTCAGTGCGGGCAGACTAGTACCTCTCTCTAGCAAGCGATCGAACATTCAACCATCTCGTTGATAGTCGTCAGCCCTATCCATTGGAAAAACGTGAAAAGCGCTCTATTCATATAAACCTTAACCACCGCTTCCTCCGTGCTCAATTTGTTGATTTACAAAGAGCTTTGCATTACGCTAAGAAGCAGCAGGAGACATCACCCAACGACAGTGCTCGGCTGAGCAAGGGCTGCTTATATAGTCATACCCAGACAGACTGTTTCGCTGTATTAGAGATCTTCAGTGCGGCTAGTCTAGTACATGATATATATATATATATATATATATATATATATATATATATATATATATATATCATACTATTTAAAATCAATAAATACATAAGTTGACCATTCGAATTATTTTGTATTCATCGTGTTTGATACTGGAAAAAGCCGTCTGGCATCGGTCAACTGGGAGCCCTTGACATTTTGATGACTGATAAAAAGCAATCTATATTACTTTCGACTCCAGAGGGCGACACTTCTTAAAGTGCACTCTAACCATTTGCCCAAAAGATGAAGGTTAAGATCAGGTTGAGAGAATACTTTGATTCCAACCCGAGTTTGACCAGTCAATTGTGAAAAAGATATTGCCTGTGAGTTAAAGCACATGCATTTTCATAAATGTTGAGTCCTCGCGTTACAACAAGCTACAGACGAGCAAAGATAACTCCCTGCCCTTATAAACGACAAGAGTATGAACCACGCATTTTGTCATACATGTTGTATAACAACCGCATACAATAATTTCGTTTCGGCGTAGAATGATGAAAACGGGGTGGATATACCGTATAACATATACATAACGCCAGGTCATTTATCATAGAGCTGTTTCCAAGATATGATCTCTTATGTGTATATATATACGCACATTGAGGTTTCGTGCTCGTCTGTATATAATATCGATTTTAACATGTCTAGTTGAAGGTTTGTATTTTTTAGACATAGCAACCCTTTTGACACTCTATATATGGCTGATTGATTATATCTACAAATTGCCTATGTAAAAGCATTTGTCGCTGCTGATCTCTAATATTAGAAATGCTATGTTTTAAGACATTTTTTACAGCGATCTTCGTATTTGGTCAACACGCTCGTATAATCAAATTAATTTCCCCAATGGTATTTTTAGACTTGTCTATTCGACTGCTGCTTAAGGGTTAGAACATTCTTTTTATAGTTGCAATTTTGCAATTTATCACCGATGTTCTGTTCGCTCTGAATTTTAATTCAGAAAAGTCCTCTTCGTTTCATTTTCTTGACTTTTATTTCGTTTTTTTTTTACTTATTTTACTTAGCATTTATTTTTGTATCTTCAAGACAGTAACGCAGTAAATGGAAAGTCATGATTTATATTGGAAAAGTTCGACATCAGAAAATGTTATCAACACATTGTCTTAAAATCTTATGGGTTCTTTCAACGTCGGTGTGTCAGAATGCTATCAATATACGTGATTCAATGTATATCAGCATGTGATAGTAAACGTTATTAAGTGTATATCAGCATGTAGTGTTTAAGCCCAATATAAAGTTCACAGTACTAAACTCTATTGTAACTTGTATATATATATATATATATATATATATATATATATATATATATATATAATAAATAGTTTTTAAAATTATTAATCCACATACATATATGATTTGTTTTAATAAGACTAATCAGTGTGGCTATATAAAGCTATACAGCTCTCGTTCGGTTCGAACGTCTGACTAAAGTAACCTTTAAGTTCCATCTTACAACTTTTGTCCTACGGAAACTGATTTAACTTGACGAAATGGAAAGGAAATATACCTATTATAGATTCTATACAGTGTTGATACTTCTTGGTAATGAGAGGGTAAGACGTAAGATTGCTTTGATTCAGAAACTTTACAGGTTTCGATACAATTTCTTTACTTTTGAAGGAAGCAATTCAATATTTCTATAACAAATATTGATATTTATTAATCTAGATGACTATATGTTTCGTCTTAATAAGACTCATCAGTGTGACTAGATAAGACTATACAACCGGTCGCTGGATTCGAATGCCGGACTAAACTGACATTTGACTATATATATATATATATATATATATATATATATATATATATATATATATATATGTATATATATATAAGAGAGAGAGAGAAATTAACAGACTTATTTATAGAGATTTACCCTATTTAAAATATTTTCCAAATCAAATTCTAAATAAAGAACAAAGACCAAGATATCCATTGCATATTACCTTTTGATATATTATAAATTTTCTTCAGATACGTATTAGCCAAGAGAAAAATGATATTTCCACATAGGAAATAGAATATCATATTTGAAAATATATCTTGCGCGTGGCTTTTACATGTCTTAATAAGGTATATAATATATAATATATCCAAATGTTAGATGGAATATATAATACGATTTTATGAGGTTGATTTTCAGGTTTAATGTATATATACCATTGCATATACACTAATGTCATTCATACTGATGATTGTTGATGAACACGAAACATAAATATATATGGATATTAAAAGTATTTACTAATTAAAAATAACTATTAAGCTCCGTTCAAGGTTAGCACTTTGAAACAATATAATAAAAGATTCAAATTTTGCAATGTTGCATTTCTTTCCCTTGGGTCGATAGAAAACTGTCTGTGTTTTTACTATGTTTCCAAATAAAAATATACGGCTTATTTCTCTCGGATTTGAAAAGATGCTATATATTTATAGATATCAAGAATCTTTATTTATTAAAAATAATTATATATATATATATATATATATATAAACAATTTTTTCTACATTCCAATAACATAGACTTTTTTTGCCTTTCTTTTTAAATATACATAGTAACTGAGTAAAAAAATCCAAAATCCAAACAACTCATATCGATTTTTGTTTACTGCATCACTATGTATACTTTCTAAAGGAGAACTATTTTGTTTCTTAGCTGTCCATAGAGAAAAGATCCGGGATTAAAATACAAATAATGGACGTTCTTCTGTGCCCGAAACGGTCCGTAAATATACTGAAGTTTTTGCTCCGAAAAAATGAACAGTAAGGTGAATAAAATCTTGATCATTGGAATGCAGTCTAATATTGTTTATTTATATATGATCCGATGTTATATGTTAACACTCATCAAGCTTTTACTGTGAAAATGTTGGTTTATATAAAAAATAGAAAGTATATAGAAACTCATATATTTTCTAACATCTATATATATATATATATATATATACATATGTATAAGTTATGTAAATGTTTACATTTTTGATTGTATGGGGTAAACTCCAAAACTAATAAACTAATTATCATGAATTTTGGAACAGAGTTGTTATGATTAAGGATGCGTAACGTTAGTTCTATCTGGTGTAATCCAGTGTAATGCGAAAAGGTTCGGAAATACTTAGTTAAAATTCAGAGCATAGCTATTAGGCTACAATTAATAAATATTCAAACAATTACATTTACTACGTAGGGTGCATAATATTTCATATTTAAGATTTAAAATATTTCTGATTTGCATGAAATTTATTCCATAGTTCTAAGGAATCAATTCGGAAAGATTATCTGAATGTTGATTTAATCGAAACACAGCTTGAGCTAATGCCACAAACCATAAACATTTTTATAGAATCAAAATCATTTAATGTATTTTAATCAAAATTGGATTAGAAATTCCAGACATAAATTAGTTCAGATGGCTATTCTTGTTTCTTTGCTATTTTCATAATTTTTTTCAATTTGAGTATTGATTTTAATATGCGAATATGAATCATAATATGAATTATAAATAAATAAGTACATAATGATGTTTTCACCATTTGACCTTGTGCCATACTAAGTATCGAAGACTATTTTGGGAAAGCTCTATAGAATAAATCAGTTCTTAAAAAAGTGTGAACGGATGGAAGCTTTCAGATTATATCGCTGCATTGGATTTGAATGGCTCAAAACCTCGTCCCTTTCATTTTTCTTTCAATCTCTCTAGTAAATATCCACATCGTTTCACTCATCTAATTATAAAAATGTATAATGTGTGAACTTCTACTTCACTTCTGAATAAACGCCACCAAGCATAAAATGAACGTTTTATATTTAATTAACTAACCGTAGCATCGTTATCGTCACCATCGCCATCGTGGTCGCCATCATCATCATCATCATCATCATCATCATCATCATCATCATCATCATCATCATCATCATCATTAATTTAACGTACACTATGAAAACATCATCATCAACATCATCATCATTTTCATCATCATCATCATCATCATCATACTTTATTTAACGTACACTATGAACAAATCAACATCGCCATCCGTTATATTTCTTGTTAGGATTCTTGTACTTCTTACGTTTAATATTGCTTCATTTTTTATAGGAATATTCATTTTCAATTTAATTTTGTTGCTATTTAGTAATTGGTGATTAACTATTTTCACATTGCATTATCTGAGAGATCTGTTTATGCATGTGTGCATCAATATATCTACACACATACAGCGTTTTGGTAAGGAAATCGCCAACTGCCACTAGCTTTAAGGCACTTGACAATGTTTACATTGGGATTTCACTTACATTTAGTTAGTGTCGCGTAGAGAGAAAAATCGTCGACTGCCAGCTCGACCTTTGAGTTTCGATCCCGGAGTTAGGCACTAGCTTGTCTAGCCGCACTGAAGGGATGTGATACAGCGAAATACTCTGTGGGTGAAGGACTCGAATATATATATAATATATATATATATATATATATATATATATATATATATATATATATATATGTATATTCAAGTTCGGGGACCAACGATCAAATGTTCTGTTCTACTCGCTAAAACTGCTTACGTTTTGGACTCCTATGAGTCTTCACCAGGCATGTGACGAGTTACGTAAATTAAAATTGCGAATTTATTAAGAAAGTCGATTAAAACAATTTTTAGTTTATCTTTTATTTTTCCTTAGAAGCATTTTAATATACCTTGTTCCCCCCTCATATATATATGTATATATATATATATATATATATATATATATATATATATATTATCATTTACATGTTGCAATATAGCTATTCGGGTATGTAGGATTAGTGTCGTAAATGGTATTTTCCACCTAAAGTTAAATAAAGCAGACAAATAGTAAATTCCATTAGCAGTTATAAATTAGAATTAGACCCACGTCTCGGGGCATGACGTCACAGAGAGAAAGTATTAAATAAGATGTGGCGAAGACTATAAAAAGATCTTCCTCGTTGGAATAGTTTTTGGAAGCTCTCTTACTTTGTTCGCCCCCGCTTCGGTGAGCGACAAAGGGAAATCAGACGTAATGTGTGATAAAATAATACAGCTAAGAGTGTATTGACATCGAGCAACGGGGTCATTGACGTATTTATTTTATTTTGTAATTATTGATGATAAACGAGAGATGGAGACACAGAAACGCTGACTGCTACGTCGCCAGGGTGACCGACTTTACAACAAGACGTCACTATCCGATGAACCAACTACTTCCGTTTCAAAGAGACGAACATCTGGTTCTCTTTACGTAAACAACCGGTAATCTAAGAGCCAGGTTGGAAAAGGGCAAACGTCGTCGATAAATATAACTAATATCTTGGTACGAGAAAGTAGATTTCCTATATCACTCGTATGTTCGCAGGCAACACCATTAAATAAACGGTTAGTTTAATCCACAGAGCTGGGAATAAAAAAGAAAACCACTAATTGTAAAATGAGACTCGAACGGATTCGAACCTTTGCCTCCCTACGAGTCTCGTTTTTTTTAATTTTCACTTTGTTTAATTAACTGTGACATTTTCATCGGACTCGCCTTTTAATACTTCTATTTTTATTATTAGTATTGTTACTCTATCATCATGATAATCATGATCATCATGATCATCATGATCATGATGATCATCATCATCATCGTCATAATCATAATTATTATTATTATTATTATTTACTCACTAAGAGTTTTCACACAAGTCAGTATCAGTGATTGCCCACTGAAAATCACTAGTCTTTCCGGTAGTCTGAGTCGTAAAAGTCTCACCAAATTCCCAGTAATCGATAGCTGTTTTCGATAACCAATGCAAATCAATTTGAGTTATCGCAACATCCATTTACCACTGATATCTCGCTTGAAATGATTGTTCGTCTTCTTTGGAATTTAAATGGCATTGCGCATCCCCAAAGTTCCAGTACTCTCCGTACCCGTCTAGTGGAAGTCTGGCTGGTTGTCTCCCCCGCTCGGGCTTTTTATTCTCCTTGACTCCTCACAGGAGTTTTGTGTGGTATCAGCCGCGGCTGATGTAATAACATGTTCGCGTTATTATTATTATTATTATTATTATTATTATTATTATTATTATTATTATAGTAGTAGTAGTAGTAGCAGTAGTAGTAGTAGTAGTAGTAGTACTAGTAATAGTAGTAGTAGTAGTAGTAGTATTCAAAGTAGTAGTATTATTCAAGTTAATTATATTTTATTTTAAAAATCGTTCCCAGCAAGCTAATCGAATACAACCTTTGACCGTGTTACATGCTTATTCATACACTCAACAGCGTATCTAATTTCAGGAATATCACAACAAAAGTATTATGATCTGAAGAGTTCTGACTTCTTACTAAAATCATTTTTTGTTGTTTTGAGAACTGACGGCTTTTTAAAAAAATAATTCCGTTATCTTCGAGAAGAATTTTGTTTTGGGTTACCTAGCGTTCGCCCACCATCAATTTACAAAAAAGAAACAACAAAAAAACATTAAGCTTTTGAAAATGGCAATATTTTCTGGTATATCATTTTTTACTTTTTTAGTTTTCATTTTTACGTTTTTTTGTTTTTTTGGCTTTTCTCATTCATTGTCTTTTCCCAAGTGAGAACATTTATTACTAAACCACCCAGGTTTCATAAATTTCTTGTTCTTTCACTCATAAACAAGTACTCAAATAGCATAACATGCTCGCTGCAACGACTGTACCTTAATTTATTATATAAAGTTAGGTATGTGTAGGTATTACTATTATTATCATTATTATTACTATTATTATACACGCTCCATGCAACTATGAGAAGTTGATGTTGTCTATCAGAACGTCATTGACATGTTTCTGCAACGATCCAAAATAATCTCCTTGTGTATATGCGCGTTGGTCGTTCGTACTATTATTATGTAGGCGTATTTATACAACACATGGCGGATGTCGATGATACGAGAACGTGAGTGACAAGTTTCACCTACGATTCAACAAATTCTTCGCCATTGTGTGAGTGCGTGCACATCATCTGGTAAAGCTGGTAATATCATTCTTCTGTCGCATTTAAACCAACATAAGCGATGTCAGTATCTATGAGAACATATGTTATTTAACCAAACAGTTCTGTTTTAATCACATTAAAAGTCATATGCTTTTCGTGGGAATTGGCAAACGTACACTGTTCATTCGAAAACCAAAGAAATAACTATAATAATAATGTCCTGATTGACGTTGTTTTTTTTCCTCAGTCTTTGAAGCATATTACATAAAAGAAAGTCTTCCTGGTGTACGTTGGTAGCAATGATAGTAGATGTGTGTGTGAGAGCGAACAAATCACGGACGTTTTGTATGTATAACCAATAAAAAAACATTAAGCCAGACTAAATATTAAAATAAAAGAAGACAAGCCAAACTAAAATTGTGTTTTCGAAAAACATAAGCAGAAATCAGCAAATGAAAATCTGTATGTATAGGTAAGTTAATCTAACAGTCCCCTACTGCATTTTAACATCATTCTAAACGTGGTTGGGTCCATCTTAAGTCTCTCGGGCCACACCGGGTGGGGACTAATTGGATTTATTAAAGTAAACATTTCATTTAAGATACGCAAGTTAGAAAAGTATTTTAGAAATGTAAGTTTAATTTAAAAAGTGATCATTTGTCGCGAAAAGTTGTATGTCCAGCAATCATCGCAAAACGAGATCGAATAATGTCCATTGGTTCAAATCAATAAATTTAAGGTTAGTAGTCCGAACATTATAGTGATATACTGAAAATATATTGAAAGGGCGACCATAACTTTCATAACGGATGTAGGGGCAACATTTACACTTAAAAAGTTGATATGACGAAAAATAGATAACAAATAAATGAAATGTATCAGTGTTGGCATTTGTGCAATACAGTAGTTAAATATGTTTTACACACACACACACACACACACACACACATATATATATAAATATATATATATATATATAATTATAATTACAGTTTCATATAAATACTTATGAGATGATATAGTATTATATATTTTTGTTTCAGTATTTACTTCAACAGTGCGTAAAATTTTAGAACAACGCAGAATATATATGTCCATGGAAACACACACTCACACTCACACACACACACACACACACACACACACACACACATATATATATATATATATATATATATACATTCCCATGTTGATGGACAACTGGTGACAGAAATAATGGAGTGTACTTCCGTAGAAATAAATTATAAGTCTCGGTTATAAGTGTCTTACAAATATACATGTATGAATACCTTAATTTAAATGTCATATAATTTCTCTCTCTGCAACTAGCAGTTTAATTTTCCCAGTCTATAAAGCAGGAGGCTACAAATACTAAGATCCTGTTCTCTAATCTGGCTAGGTTCGCTCACACTATTGACAACTAGAGAAGATAGAAACACGTCTAACTGTAATATATATATATATATATATATATATATATATATATATATATATATATATATTAAAGAGACAGAGAGAGTAGATATAAATGAAAAGTGAAGAAAAAACTACCTTATACTGCAAGAACAAGATGGCTGCGTGACTGCGATCAGTAAAATAGCCACGTTCCTCAAAAATACAGGGTTAAATTTGAGTTGTTGGTTTCTTGTTTTCTCTTTTTCTGCCCATGATGTTTTTCTAGAAACAATCTTTGGACTTCTAAAGAGATGTATATATAAAAGATCCTGAGTATACACATTATATTCGTGGTTGTTTATGTATGCATGAAACGGTACGTGACACTGAATTATTTGTATTTTGGAAAAATTTAATAAAGTCTGGCCACTTGTATTTTGCGTAAAATATATATATATATATATATATATATATATATATATATACATATATATATATATATGTATATATATAATGAAAAGACCGTTCATTCTTAAGTCACTGCGACACTATTATACAGATAATAAAATACAGTAGCTGAGTACAATATCTATTCTAAAATATATGTTCAATTTCGTACGAATTTGTACGTAGACAAATAAAGACTTTTCCAAATGTGTACTCTATATGTGTTAAATAACGTTACTACTTTTTTTTAGATTAGCATACTAACATATCTGAAAAGGCTCTGCAGTTAGAACTTTACATGACCGACGGTATGTCGGCGCACCGATTGCCCAGTATGGGATATGGGATAATAATGTGTCAATTCCGAGAAAACGTACAGACGGAATGTGTTTATGTCATTTCAAAGAGATGGAATTCGTCATCCCATTAAAGGTGAAACATCCCCATTGACACGTGAGAGTAACGACACTCGCTCGGTGTACAGCTGATTGATTCATCGAGTAGTTAGTAGGACTAGGCGTACAAATCGATACATCGATTCCCAATGGAATAGCTAGTGATTATGCACGCTGCTTCGTTTCCCACCTACGTACTTTTTCGGTTAGGCTGTCTAATTATGCAAACTTCTTTATTCGATGACAGAAGCTGAGGAAATGGGTGAAAGACTGGATACAAAAAATCGAATTGTTCATCTGGAGGCAAAATAAAGTTTATTTCAGTGCTTCCATACTTTCCACTTTTTTCAATAAATTCTGTTTTTTTATTTTATTTTAACTGTAAAATTTTCTAGCACTAATAAAAGCAGCGCTCTCTTTCCCTCTATCTCTCTGTCTCTGTCTGTTACTATCTTTATCTCTATCTCTCTCCCCCTCTTGCCATCTCTGTCTCTTGCCATCTCTCTTTCTCTCTCTCTCTCTTTCTCTCTCTCTCTTTCTCTCTCTCTGGACACTCACACACACAAATATATATATATATATATATATATATATATATATATATATATATATATATATATATATATATATATATTATATGTATACAGTAATTTTGGAGAGGTTTTGATTATCGGAGTTGTTTAACCTTCTGAATCCTTACTATATTTATATAATAGTGCTTAATAACAAGTTGTGGTATACATTTTATATGCATTGTTATTTATTGCTACATGTTGGCAGGCATGTTTCTGATACAGCCTTACTTTGGCTAAGCTTCTAATTATCTTCAACATAAGGCTATATTAGAAACATTTCTGCAAGTATGTAGCCAGAGTATATATATATATATATATATATATATATATATATATATATATTTATATTTATATGGTATATGTATGTTATATATGTATATATAATGGTATCTATCTATATATATATATATATATATATAAATATATATACATATGTAGTGATGTATATTTATGTGTATGTGTATTCATGTATTGGTATTTGTATGGGTTTATATATTTATATGTGTGGGTATATTCGTATGTGTATATATTTATACATGCGTCTATGTGTATAATTTAATTCAGATAAATGTGTATATATTGGTATGGATACTTGAACTAATATCTTATATGTATCGGTATGTTTATACAGATGTAAAAGTTGTATATTTTTATTTTTATTTTTATATTAATTTCGTGTGTACGTCTGCGTAGTTTAATTGACATACTTATATGCCTATGTGTCTATTTATATTTGTACTGTACGAAAATGTCTATGTATATGTGTTGGTAGGTATGTTATATAAACATATGTCTCTGATATATATGTGTGTATATCCGTGCATAGATATATGCGTATATATTTGTGTTTGTTAATTTTCATATATGTATATACATGTGTGTGTATATATGTTATGTGTGTACTTGTATATATATTAATGTGTGTGCACGTGTGTATTTTTTATATTTAGAACATATATTCATGCTTTAAATGTATATATGTGTATATCTGTGTATGTATATATGCGTATATATATATATATATGTGTATCGAGGCAGCATTTTTTCTTTAAGACACGTATTATTAAAAATAACCGACAATTTTTGTCTGGCTATTTTAGTGTTGATCCCTTCAATTTTCCGGATTAAAATCTTAATCTCGGAAGGAAACTCCACATACTAGAAGCTCTACTCATTAAAACTAAAAAACCTGCTATTAACAAGATTAATTTTAACACTAGCACTAATATACTTAAATGCTTATAATACCTAATAAACATAGTTAAATTTTCCCGCCATAATTAATTATAAATCTCACTCCAGGTCTTTACCTGTTTGTCATTATTCCACTGACGATGGACCCAGACAGGTCAGAAAGTACTCTGGACCAATATGTACACTATGGCAGTTTCATCAGCCAATTTCCTTCCGAGATTAAGATTTTAATCCGGAAAATTGAAGGGATCAACACTAAAATAGCCAGACAAAAATTGTCGGTTATTTTTAATAATATATATATATATATATATATATATATATATATATATATATACTTGTGTATCTATTAATGTGTGCGCACGTGTGTATTTTATATATTGAACATATATTTATACTTTAAAATTAATATATGTGTATATATGTGTATATCCTTGTATGGATATCTGTGTATATATTTGTGTCTGTTTATTTATATATGTACTTTTGTATCTATTACTTTGTGCACACGTTTGTATTTTATATAAAGATCAGATATTTTTGCTTGAATAGGTTTGTAAATAGATAAAAACTTTAAAGTGTTAAATAAAGAAGAAAGTAATCCCGGCTAAGTAGGTAATAAAACAATAGAAAAAGAAAAGAATAAGAAGGCAGGTAATAAAAAAGAATAAAGAAGATAGAAACTAAGTGAAAAAGTTAACGAGTAAGGTATGTAATCCGATACTAATTTATAAAAATAGCCTACCCCTAAAAAGATTTATTTAAAGAGAAAGTTTTCCAAATCCATCTAAATTCTCTGTCGTCTTTGGTTTGAAGAGGTTCACTCTATGTGAAAAGTACAACCGAAACATGTATGCACATATGTAACTAATAATGTGTGTATAAATAAAATCATATACTTAAAAGCTCTGCTTGTTATTGGGCACTTTTTATAAACACTCGAGTTTCAACGGATTTACATCCGCAAAAACTAATACAATACATGTACTATATATATATATATATATATATTTATATTTATCTCTCTCAATTAATCAATATATATAAACAAACATATACACACACACACACACACACACATATATATATATATATACAGGGTGGGCCAAATTAAGGGTCCTATCTTTAAATTTGAATAACTTGAATTTGAATAACTTCCACAAAATAAAAGTTAAACTCACCAAACTTTATGTGTGTGTAGACTGACCCTTCCGAGATTTTTTGAAATAAACAAAACAAATTTTAGCCGAAAAACACTTCTTAAAACTTACAAAAACTAAAGTATTGTTTTTTACACTGTTTTGAGTTTTTTAAGCAAAAATAATGTTTTCTAAATGAGGGTACGTTCCTTAGGGCTAATACGGCTCATGCTTGCTTCGGAAGGGGTCGTTTACTTATTCTAAAAAAAATTTTTTTTTAAATATATAACATCAAATATATCAACCCAAAAACATACTTTATTGTATAATCTATACAATCCATCCAAGTCATCCAATTTAAAAAAAAACATAATCAGGAAAGATATCCAGAAGGTTGACTGAAAATTGATATATTTGATGTTATATATTTTTATGTAATTTTTGTATATATTTTTATACATTTTCAAAGTGTAATTTTATTACCTGTAGTAATACCACTGCGGTAATGGTCCTCTGAGAAGAAGAATTATCTTTGAAAACTCATGAGCGAAGGACGTTAAGATACTTTGCTTGAACTTTGAAGTATAATAAAATTTGATTGACACCTTATTTTATTATTTCATTTTATATTTTAATATTAATGCTCTATCCTGTACATTGAGCTTCAGTTTTTATCCGGTGTTTCACTAATTATAAGATACTAGTTGACGCTTTATCTTTTGTTGGATTACTTTATTTATATATATATATATATATATATATATATATATATATATATATATATATATATATATATATATATATATATATCTGTACCTCCTTTTCTATCTCTGTTGGTTTCCAATGAAATATTTTATCTTAATACAAAGGGAGATAATTTAACAAAGATGATCTAATAAATAGGAAATCAATTTCTAATTACCCTGTAAAAAGAATATATAGATAGGTAGGGGATCATGGCTACTAAATAGCAAGTTCATAGGTCAAATAGTCTCAAAATAGGTAATTTGTGCACAAAATGGATTACATAGAAAACCACACAGAGTTAGTATACTAGCCAATACATTCATCTGTTAATCTGATAATGTTCCTTACAATGTTAACATTTGAATATGTTGAACTTATATGTGTTGTTATTGTAGAAACCGTACATTCATATTAGACAGTTACGCGACGTGCGCTTTAGTTCATTACTGAGGTTTCGCTCATAATTTTAAGTTCTTCTATTGCCACACATGTATGGTTTCATCAGGCGAAGACGAATGTTAATTTGTTTACATTTGGTAGAGGCAAGAACGACTCGTTCAAATTCAATTAAATGGGGGTAAACTCAATCCCAATTAATATAATTCTTCTATGAGGCCATCGTGAAAGGTCTGAACGTTTTTTAATGTATGTATTTATGATTCAACTAGGTGTACTATTGACCCGTTGGGTCACAACCACTACGACTATTTGTTCTAGTTTGATTTCATTAAAAAAAATCATAACCTGTGACATTTCTGTTAAAATAATCTTCTATCATTACTAAAAATGATGAGTCTCTGTAGTTCTATATGTTTCTTTTTCTCTTTTTCTTCTTTTTTATCATTATTATTAGTAATATTATTATCCCTATTAATAGTATTATTATTAATATAATTTAAATTATTATTATATAAAAGTATGATTGTGTATTATTCCTACATAGAGACAAAGAGCTTTATTATTTTGCAATCTAATTTACATACCTCTGTGTTGCATGTAGAGGGACACATACGTAAATTAGATGGTGACAGTAAAAATACAGTGTCACTCTTTCACTAAATGCCAACAGAGATATAAAGAAATATTAGAGAGTGGTTGAATCAACATACAATAATAACGGATGTGAAAAATGCATATATATATATATATATATATATATATATATATATATATATATATATATATATATATATATAAAGTGGGAGATGAGTAACTAGTACAGTTAATTAGAAATTACGACTAATTAGAACAATTAAAACAATTATGTTAGAAACAAAACTGAATCCCAGTACTAAAGAATATTTTAGCATGTATTTTCTGTATTTTTTAGTATATATATATATATATATATATATATATATATATATATATATATATATATATATATATATATATATATATATAATCAGAATATAGGTAAAGCTATTAAGAAAACGAAGGGTCTCTTCTGCACAGGACAAAACGATCAAGTAATATCTCAGAACAGATATGCACTTTGCTCCTCACCAAAAGGCCAAATAAGCTTGTAATGTTATGTATTATCTTATCAGATGTTGATTAATATTAAGTTTCAAATATGGGGATATAAACTATTAATTATACAATAATAAATACCGTTTCCATATTGAAGATAATATTATGTAGGTTTTACGCATAGAGTGAATGTGGTATTTTGGTAATTGAAACTAGTTTAGAGAATAGACCAAAAGGACGACAGAAGACCACCACCCCACTTACCGCTTTTGACCATGTACCACATCTTATTTTATAAAGGCAATATACAATACTGTGAACTCTTTTGCAAACTTTTAAAGATTATAAAAATCGTGGTAGCTTGAATGATTACAACGGTACTCGTAACACTTGCACTAGATTGTATGCAAATAAAACTGGATTGATCAGATTTCAGGAGACTGCCTAATTATATGAATTATGATTATTAAGTAAGTCTGCGTATGAGGAAAGTGTTAATGATGATGACAATTAAGGGAACATAGTTTTCCAGGCGTCACTGATATAAATCCTGACCTTTTACGCGTTCTGAAAAAGGTGAAAGCAAGCAAATGAAATAATTTAATTTGGATCGCACTAAATTAGACTAATACGGCTGCACTGTGTTCAACTGCAAATATTCTTGCAGTAAAAGTATCGGGGGACGAGGACACACTTCTATAGACGAACGGCGTCATTGTCTTTACAGGTGATACATCCGGTTTACACTATGCGTTAGAACTAGAAGTACACGTTACTCGTTGGGTCAGAACTGCCACCACTATTTGTTTGACTTTGTTTTCACTGGATCGTCTATAAACTGTGATATATCCGTTAATAATTTATTCTTGCATAACTAAAAGTAACAAGTTTCTTTACTTTAATAGTACTCTTATTTGTAATATAGAAAACAGCTACCTATTATTTGCTATCTAACTTACATATGTGTATACGGTGAGTAGAAACACACTATGAAAATTAGCTGTAAAGGGAGAGAGAGATACTCTCACTCCAATGGCTATCAGATATTAAGAAATATAAGAAAGTGATGGATTCAACATAGAATGAGAGATAGTGAGAGAAATATATCGATGGGTAAGAGAATCATGAGAGACTGGTTCAGCTGATTATAAATTATGAATGGGAAAAGGTAAAGCCTGGGAATATGTTATCACGACAACAAAGCAGATACATACCTACCTTTTGAATTCAGCAGTAAATGATACTACATTAGTCTGAAACGGTATTGTGAACTGGATTGAGCATGAAAAGATAGTAATAGCATAGTTGGGCTTCGAGATAGAGAAGTAATAGTATAGTTTCGACTTCAGACAGATTAATACCAAATCTCCCTTAGTAGATTATTATTATTATTATTATTATTATTATTATTATTATTATTATTATTATTATTATTATTATTATTATTATTATTATTATTATTATTTGTACGCACTAGAAGTTTTCACACAGATCATTGTCAGTGATTGCTCACGGACAACTACCAGTGGTATTTCCTGGAGTCTGAGTGACAACAAGCCTCCCCAGATGTCCAGTATTCTTCACCTCTTTTCGATAACGATGCGGTATCGCAACAGCCGCTTACCATTGATTTCTCGCTGGTGAGGACAATTGGTATTCTCTGGGGTTTGGATGGCAATAAGCCTCCCTAAAGTCCCAGCATTCTCTGCACTTTTCCAGTGGATGTCTGGTTGTGCTGTCCCTCCTCGGTCTTCTCAGCCTCCTCGACCCTCTACAAATATTTTGGCTAGTGTCAGCCTAGGCCGGCACCATTTAAAAAAATATTATTATTATTATTATTATTATTATTATTATTATTATTGTTGTTATTATTATTATTATTATTATTATTATTATTTTCTCACTAGTAGTTCTTTACACAGATCGTCATCAATGACTGCTCATTGACACTGGTGGTGTTCCCTGGAATCTAAGTGACAACAGTTTTCCCCCAGAGGTTCAGTAGTGTCAAACACTTTTGATAACCATTTTAAATGTGTTTACGTTAGCGCAACAACCGCTAGCCATTTTTCGTTGACAGCGATCAATGGTCATATTTTGGATCCGGGTGTCAATAAACCTCCCCAAAGTCACAGTACTACTCGCACCCTTCCACTGGAAGTCTGGTCCGTGCTCTTCCTCGCGGTCTTTAAATCCTCTGGCTGGTGTCATCACTGTGTCTGCGTGTGTGTTTCTCATGTGAGCAGTTTTTGAGATTTCTTGCTGTTTGCCGTTCCTTTAGGTTCATATAGTGTATTTGTTTTATTTCTATTGCAACTTCCATGTAGCGTTCGTAGTTGATGTGGGTTGGGTTTCATATTCGAACATTTTCCTAAAGATGTCAACTGTATCTAGAATTGCCGTCCGTTGTTGTTGTTGTTATTATTATTATTATTTGATTATTATCATTATTATTATTATTACTATTATTATTATTATTATTATTTGATTATTATTATTATTATTATTTGATCATTATTATTATTATTATTTGATCATTATTATTATTATTATTATTATTTGATCATTAGTATAATTATTATTATCATTATTATTATTATTATTTGATCATTATTATTATTATTATTATTTGATCATTATTATCATTATTATTTGATCTTTATTATTATTTGATCATTATTATTATTATTATTATTATTTGATCATTATTATTATTATTATTATTATTATTTGATCATTATTATTATTTGATCATTATTATTATTATTATTATTATTAGTATTATTATTATTATTATTAGTAGTAGTAGTAGTAGTAGTAGTAGTAGTAGTAGTTGTATAGAAATGGCGGATAGATGGTTATGTTGTATTCTTTCGATATTCAAAAATAATTTGAAGGATTTAAATAAACGGATATTATACTTCAGTCGGGACTAATTAACCAAATAAGAACACTTATTTTCGAACGGATCTCTGTCGTACTAAAGACCGAGATACTTACGTGGCCTTTTCGTGTGTATCTACTCAAGTTGCCAGCACTGAAATCACGCAAAGAGTGCATCATTTATGCTTCCAACCCAGGTTTATTTATGAGGAAGCGAGCTCTGTATAAAATGTTTAGCCTTTGAAATGTTTCAGGAGGGGAGTTCTTTAAGTCTCGTTTATCCACGAGAAGGCGTGGTTTTCTTTATAATGTAGACGCGACCGAATAATAAACATCCGAGTAGATTTGCACAGATTGGAAGTATAGAACCGGCTGGATTTCGAGTGATTCAGATGAAGTCACGTTCCGTATAAACTATTTTTTCTTTAATTATTTTTCCTACTTTTTAAGCCATACGTCTTTTTAACAGTAAAATAAGCATTACAAAGCTAAACTGAGAAAATGATGGACTTGTAACAAACAACACGTAACCACGATATAACTTCTAGAGGATTGTTCAGCTTACAATAACAGACATAAACTTAGATTACTATTTTTAGTTAATTATCTCTAAAGTATATATAATTCCTTGTTTTGTTTTTTTAGACAAAAATAAAACAGAATGCTCGATTATTTAATAATAAGAGCGTAATATTAATTAATTATAGTACAGAAGTTGCGATCAATATGATACTTTAGGTTTAAAGCTGGGAGAGCAAAACCAGTTGATAATATAATGCATTTCCTTGAGTTTTGTTTATAAACCGCTAACTGGCTTTCTTCAGCCATATTTGATCGTTGATGATCCATGGATAAACTATGTTATGTTAATCAAATTTACGCTTACTTTTTTTTTAATGTACAATAATTTAATTAGAACTACACCCAATAGAGTGCATAGTGAAACAAAATACAGTTCTTTAGAGAATTTCATCTTATTCCCCCTGAAAATAATTAGTTATTGTACGAATCTAAAAAAGAATATGTACTCAAGAATGAAGGCAGAAAGTTTAATTGGGGCGACAAATGTCTAAGAAGAGCGTAACACCCATGTATATCACTTGAACGATTTCTACTAAGGCAAGTAATAACGAATGTTATACAAAACAGTAAATTGTGAATATACAGTAAGAAGGTTTGAAAACACGTGCCTTCGCGGAACTTATCTTATGTGAAGACGTGTTCTGTTATAGTTGGTGGCTCTTCTGTCATATAAATAGGGCATGCAACAACCGTCTAAGTCTTGTGCGGCAATGCCGACAACCGTTAGCCTCATCCACCCGTAGTATTGAGAATGGGAAAAGTTCGGAGTCTTAAGCGGTTGAGTCTATTTATGCTGGGTCACCTGACCACTTAAAAGAGCAATGATTGGATTTACTTTTTGACCAATCAGCACAAGCTTTAAAGGTACAAGCGACCACAATCATATTGGGTGATATATATGTGTCTTATAAACTCCAATAGTTCACCTCAGATAAACCTTATAGCATTCAATATGCAACTCATAACCTAATTAGTAACCCTATAATTTCAAGTTACATATAACTTGTAATATTCTATCTCACTGTAACAGCGAACAAACCAGCGAATATTGTTATGGGCAAAAGGTAGAACTATTATAATCAGATCTACTATAAACGTTACTTAGTTTATACTGTATATAAAATGCTATTGCAATTCACATATTATCGTTTAATATTGGGTAAAATGACCCATGACATTTGACAAATGAATGAACGATCAACACTTAAAAAGAAAAAGGTGAGAACATAACACATTTAGGGCAGCTAATTATATATATATTCTATTAATCTAGTTAAGCACAAATAAAATTATTAGCTTAAATTAGTAAAAAGGGTAAGCACAGTGATCAAACGGCAGGTATTGTTCAATGTTGAGGTTAGTTATATGACACACGTTTATCCATCCCAAACAATACAAGTATAGTCCGCAGAGGAATAGCACAGTTCCAAGGCAGTACATCTTAGTGTGTGTGTTGTGGCTCCCCACTTGGAGTTGATCAGTTTCCGTAGGCTTTTGTTCTGAGAGCTGACTTTTATTTTTGTCTTTTTAATATGTTCCTTGAATAAAAGGGTGCGGTCTGAAAGTGCCGATTTTTTTTTTTCAGCTCCAAAATTTTCTTTCAGGGGTGGCGGTGGTTTAGAGTGCCGTACGCGATAGACATATCAACAAAGACGGACCATGTTACCGGTAATAAGTTAAACTTATATTACAGCGTAAATTATATTTCGCGGTTACGACAAAGTAGAGATAATGTTGAATTAAATTTTAATTTATCTTTGTCAAAATACGGAAATAAAGATTGTTCACGTTTTTATGTTAAAGTTTCTGAATAGGCATCGCCTCTCTAGTACTCTCTATGTCCGTCGGTAAGTCCGAGTAAACATTACCCAAAACTCTGCAAGTACTCTAAATCCTGAACGTTCTTAGCGAGGCAAAAAGAGAAGAGATGAAGGTGAAGATAATTGCATTTGGTTTCTAAAGTTACGAGTACGACAGAGTTTAACAAAGATTATAGCTGTCCTGTAAGAGATGTCTTCATGAAGTTAGTTTCTTAAATTAGATTTTTCGTACAATTTCCTGATAGGGCAGTTCTTTATTAATGTCATGGCAGTGTGTGCCTTGCAAGATCAGAAGGTGCAAACAAATATTTTTTTGTAAATATATCAATTGTTGAATAGACTAGAATCTTAATAGATAAATTTAATTACAAACAATCGAAAGCGCAGGAAATATACACTTTCACACTATTTTTAAAATAGACGTTAGAATATTGGCGCCATGTGCTGAGAGTTACCTGATTAATACTTCAAGCCAAGCCTAAGAAATATTGCCCATAGTTAGCCCGAGCTCTGTCGCTAAGCAAATCCATTTTCACCGCACTACTGGAAACAAAATTCGAACTCTCCCGTTACTGCTAATTCCGTTCCTTGTTTAACGGCTCACTCCTCGTACATATATGTTTGTGCTTTTCAGGGTCAGAACGAGACTTGTTTCTCACCTGAGACTGTATATTCGGCTATGTCTTTCAATTCATTGCTTCTCGTCGATAACATTTTTATTTACTTTTGTATGGATAGAACTTGTCATTCTATCTAATATCGCCTTCTTTCTACACCAGGGGCGGGCAACCTCCGGCCGGCGGGCCACATCCGGCTTGCGAAGGTTTAGCGTCCGGCCCGCCCCTCTGCTACGCTTTATTATTGCAATCCGGCCCGCGGACATCCTAGTAAAACTCATATCATTTTGAAAATGAAGTACACGAAGTCTCACCTTCGCTCCCAACTCTCGGACCGCCACCTCAATGACATTCTTCTGTTGTCTACCTCAACCATCGAGCCAGACATGTAAATACTTTTTCATGGCAAACATAACAAGCAGTCTCATTGATTTGTAGAGTGCTCAATGCAATTTTGTATAATTTATTCATGTAGACAAAATATAGTAATTCTGAGAGTTCGTTTTTCACTCCGGCCCGCGATCTCCTTCCAAAAGTCTCCTCTGGCCCTCACTATGAAAAGGTTGCCCGCCCCTGCTCTACACCATTGCTTTTAAAGTAAGACAAACTCAATCCAGAATAAATTGATAGTCGTTCTTTTATGAAGCATTGTTGATATTTAAAAATTGAATATAAAAACAAAGCGATTAGAAGCCATATAATGCATATATATTTTTCTTTATTTTAATATCAAAATATTTGGCATTAAACATTTTTTTTCTAGATTTTGGAAGGGAAAAGAACAAGAAGACTTAAAATAAAATATCTCTTATTTCCTAGGGACGTCTATCGCCGATATTTTTAGATTATTTCATGAAAATCGCTCCAGACACGGCATAAAGCAAATTGATGTAATGAACTAAAAAATACTACTTCAAGGTGAATAACTAACCAACGATAAGTGTTAGATAGATAGATTGCGACCAAGTAAACATCAATTATTCCCCTTTGTCAGAAACATCGCTCATGGAATGTGAGACCTAAAGGACAAAATAAGGGTAGCGAAAGTTACGAGGGTGTTCAAAGTAAACCCTATGCCCACTTTCTACTCTTTATATAATAAAAAAATATTTGCATGAGATGGCTTCTAACAGCTTTTTTTATATTCAAATTACAAAATCAATCCATATAGGTTAGCATTACTTAACAAAATAGATAAATGTAGTTATGTTAAAGTAAATAAACTCTGTAGAATTCAAATCATGGCATTGTGTTGAGAAAAAAAGATTAAAAGCGCATTTTATTTTCGTCTGCCTGTTTAATATTTATTAAAGCAAAATCAGATTATTCAAATGCGTATTTTTATTCTGTTTTCCTAATTTCTTACTAAAATCGTTCGTATTGGCGACATCTGCTTCCCTCTTTTGTTTCCACCTCACCAAATTGCTATATCAATGTAATTTCCTTCACCACGTTGGCTCGTCTCGTAAAGGACATTATTTGGAAATTATATAGGAACCCAAATGGCAGCCGACTTTTGTCTGCCACGATTAAATGATTTATGATACTAATTACACTTAATTTGATAATTTGATAATTTGATTGTTAAAAGACGAAACAAATATAACGAATTGTGCACTTAAGTCTCCCATGTCGCAACAGTTCCCCTGCAATGATTTACATATCAGACGTTTTGTTTTACCTCTAAAGATTTGACTCAACCTATTTGGCAAATCGAATTATACGTGCTTGTATCACGACAAAATGAATAAATCACCCTCGCTAAACTTAAGTCAGTTGGTAGCATGTGTAGGTAATATGTGTAGGTAACATGTGTGTGTAACATATGTAAGTAAAATGTTTGCGATGAGTGTTTTTGCTTTCAACATCTTTATGTTTTCTAGAAGGGCTAACTAACCGCGTTTCTTGAAAGGTGTGTCATAAAATAATAAATAGAATTTAGATTTATTGTGACATCTATATCTACAATAAAAGAACACAATATTCGTCATACATTTACAAAATATATGTTTGTATTCAAACACCATATATATACATACATATGGTAGGGCGAACATATATCTGTATAGCAAGTAAGCTACACAGGGGCATCCATGTTTAATTTCATCAGAAAATCATCAGGCTAAATGCACAGATTTTGTGTTAGCGATTGTTTTTATATAGATGTTTTTATATAGTTATTGTATAGCTCTTTAGATGTAAAAACAATTGCTAAGATAAAATCTCCGTATTTCGCCTGATCATTTTTTGATACAATGAAACATGAATGCGTGCTTGCCATAGATATATTTTCATACCACTACTAAGCTCTACTCACATATTTAGCACTGTTGAAATAAATACTAAAATATATACACAATATATCATATCGCCTAATCATATTATATGTGTATATACAAAAAATAATATATATATATGTATATATATATATATTATTTCAATTCGTTTAAATAAATTATATATATATATATATTACTAGAGCTAAATTACTTTAAAAATGTAATAATAAAACTACATTAGGAATGGAGTGAATTAGATGTGTGATGATTTGATTACATTGGAAAATAGAGTATAGATAAAAATTGAAAAGCCAGGATTAAGGGAACAGATGAAAAACACGTGGGTGAAAACCGATTTATTCATTAATATGCTTTTGGGCATTCTCTTAATGAAAAGACTAATAAAAGACATTATAAAAGAAGATAACATTATTTCTCGAGTGTTTTTTATATTAGTTTAGATTATTTACCTACATAAAAGTTGGCATTGGGAATCTTTTCATTGGTTCGCTTTGAAACAAAAACGAATAAAATCGTAAAATGAACATAACAATTTTGATGTTAACAGTTCTGTTTTTATTGGGGGGTATTCTGATGGGAAATACAAATTCACTAATAAAGCCCTTTGAAAAGATCTTTAATTTATAATCAAGGGAAACTGTGTGTTTTGAAAATAAATGAATTAATAAAGATGATTTTTTAAACAAATTGGGAACATGTATTTTATATATATATATATATATATATATATATATATATATATATATATATATATATATATATATGCATTGAACAATTGAAATTTGAAATAAATTTGGACAATCGTCGCATATTTATCACTCTTTTTTCTTCTATCTCTCTCTCTCTCTCTCTCTCTCTCTCTCTCTCTATATATATATATATATATATATATATATAATGTACATATACATATATTATAAATATTTTTTTGGTTTATTATCTATGTACATATACGTTTCGTCCATCAGCATAGAGATATGACTATTCACTACTGGTCATGCGACTCGAAACCCCGGATACGATATGCAATTCATATAGAACTACTCGGCCAACACTGAATAGCGAATAAACAGTGATAATTTTAACACTTTATCCGGCGGCTTAACGTCATAAGAGCGTTCTACTTAATGAAAGGAACGATGCACATATAGCTAGCGACGTCATGCTGTTTTGATATCACACTTACAGTGCTCACCTAGACGGGTTTTCAAGAGCTACAAATAATAAATATTTATGAATATTAAAAAAAATATTTTAAAATATAAATAGTATAATAATAATAATTATAATAATAATAATAATAATAATATATATATATATATATATATATATTTATATATATATATATATATATAAAATAAAGAAAACAAGTGAAAACGTACAAGAAAATAATTTACATCGTGCTTCTCTTATGTTATGGTAAATTATGAATCAGTGTTCAATAAATTAGGCCTATTTTCTTGACGGGTAACACAGGCTGTGAATTATCGACATATTCTCCTAATGACTCCGGAGATCAGATAAACAACAATTAAAAGCTGACTACATTTCTAGTCAATGAAACCTATGGATGGAGTATTGTGAAGACAAGGTTATTGTTTGTTTGTTTGTTTGTTGTCGGTTGTTTAGTCTATTTGGTATCGGACAATGACCAGCTGTTATGGTAAAATTACGTGCAAAATATAATTTCTTTTAATAAAGAGAATATAATCATTTTCCAATAAATCACATTAAGCACAAATCAAGACGTGTCTTATTTGAGCAACAGTTGTCGTCCGTAATGTATTAAACTTGCCAGTTGTTTAAATCGCGATTCGCTTCAGAAAATATTTGTTCATAAAACTGAAATGCTGTAGTGACAAATTGAACAATCTGCCCAACTAAAGGGAGATGACTTAGTTTTATGAACCACAAAATGAAATCAAAAGAAAAGATTAGTGTTCATTTGTTTGCTTTTGAGGTGTAATTATATATATATAGAGATAATTTATATATATATATATATATATATATATATATATAATAGTACTTCATGTATCCACATAAAATATTATAAGGAGATATAATTTTTTATGTATCAGTTTTCAGTATTTACTTCAACAGTTCTCGATACGTAAGTAGAGCTAGGTAGTAAGCAATGAAAATATATATTGCAATCAAGCTACACAGAGGCTCCCGTGTTTCATCTCCGGGGGGGAATCGTCGGGCTAAATGCATTTAGCCTGATGATTCCCCCGGGGATGAAACACGGGAGCCTCTGTGTAGCTTGATTGCCATATATACTTCCATTGCTTACTATATATATATATATATATATATATATATATATATATATATATATATATATATAATCACATCATGTAAAACTATGTATATTCAGGGGGCACCATTCAAAATATGCTCAAATAAACTTAATTTGTAAACAATTGTTTCTGCCTACCTCACAAACATACATTTTCATGATATAACAAATATCACTGATTTTCATGAGGAAGTTTCCTCAGTGCATGAGAAATTTACCAGTTAAAGTAAAAAATAGAAATGTACCCAATATTCATTTATCTTTTACGTATTTCCTATTTTTTCGCAATATTTTTCGAGGGAAAATACTTACTTGACCCTATTTTTGCATGTTGTTAAACATCAATGACATGTGCACTCCCCACTTTTAAGCGTGTTTATATTCCACAGATGAAAATCAATAAACGCATACTTCAAAAGATGTCAACATCTAAGTAATAGGTATTTCCACCAACTGCAATCATTCAATTTAAAAGCTTTTCTTTATTTCATTCTAACTCTTTGTCTTCGTTTTTACTCCTTTTCTCACAACTTAGCAGCCCATACACACACACACACACACATATATATATATATATATATATATATATATATATATATATATATATATATATATATATATATATATATGAAATCTTTAAGATTTAATAGTTTTAATAGTAGGACCCTGTTATTATCACTAGGCATAATGAACACTTACGCTCGAGCCTCGAAGGCTTTCGACGACAAGGCGCTAACCCCCGCCTCTCGGGTAAGTGTACGTTTATTTCAATTACTGTATGTGGCGATCTCTCACAGTCGCGTGGCCGTAGGCGGTTACTCGTGATTCTAGGCTGAATCTATGAACTGCGTTCTATCGCATGTGACCGCTTGCAACTGCTCATACTGCACTGATGAGAGTAGAACACACGAAACGATATTGTATGAAGGTATACAAATACTTTAATATTCAAGAATATATATATATATATATATATATATATATATGTATATATATATATTACGTGCAAGACTCATCTGTATGAAAATAAATACATTAAAGATACTGCCAAGTATGCTGCAAATAATGTGGGATTTCTCTACCGGGCTAGAACACTCTCATAACCTGCATGTATCATACATCTCTATAAATCCACCATTCGCATATGCATAGAGCATTGTTTTTACATATGGGTGGGTGCAAAAAAAGAGTCTCTATCCAATTAGAGTTCGCACTGTATACCAAGCTCTTACTCCTATTCCATTGTCGCAATGTTACATCACTATGCTTCTTTTACACGTACTTGCACGGAATGTGCGCGGACGAACTTACTGCAATTGTATCCTCTGAGCGTAAATACCTCAGACCAAATCGACAAACAGGAAAACCCACCTTTTCACTGTATAGGTTCCCAGACTTTCTAATCTAATAGTTTCTTTTTTCAAACTGCTTACCTTTAGAATTCCATCCCTACACATTGTTTTGCCGACTGTACCACCATGCAGACATTGGAATACAGTGTGGAATATATCTTGTTACAGAACTTCCCACTTAGATTGCCCTCTATAGATCTGCTCCCTAATCACAGTAGCCTATTTCGTATCATTGGAAATATACCTTGTTTGAGTTTAAAGAAAATAAGCCATTCCCATCGATTACTTACGATTATTTTTTAAATAGCATTTTAGTTTGCCTGTCACACTTGAATGTCAAGTGTTATTTCCGTGGGTTTTGTCACGCGTAAGTTTGAAATGAGTGAATCCAAAAATAGATGGCATTCAATAAATAAATGAGTTTAATTTAAATGTTCATGAAAATCTTGTTTCCCAACCAAATTTAAAAAGTCAAGCATTCTCGGTGGTCAGTTGCAATTTAGTTTGAATTCCCATTGCTGTTGCGAAAGCTATGAAATCACAATTCTAGCTCAGTTACGGAAAAGTCAGCAAGGGGAGTCTAATAAATCGGTTAAGTCGATCGTTTATGTAGCAATCGTCTTCCGAAATGAAACTTCTCTCACCTGTCAGTATCAAATATAACTACAAAGCTAGTAATCGCTCATGTATACAGTAGTGTTGTCACATCTAGGCTGATGCACTAACCACTAGTCTCCCCCTCTAAGACAGGATAACAAAGAGCCTCTAGTCTAATAGATCACCCACTGTCGACCAAGCTCCAGCCACCATCATTACAATGCTGATTTTACAAGTGATTCGATGGACTTTGCTCCAACGAACTTACTGCACTTGTGTCTCTCAACGCAAATACCCCCGATATGTCTGAGAATCAGCAAAATCACCCCGATATGTCTGAGAATCAGCTAAATCACCCCGATATGTCTGAGAATCAGCAAAATCACCCCGATATGTCTGACAATCAGCAAAATCACCCCGATATGTCTGACAATCAGCAAAATCACCCCTTCGTTGTATATTATTGTACGTGTTATTACATTTCTTGTCGAGTCTAAACAAGAATTTAAATGAAGGCTGACAAAGATGTCAACGAAGACATTAGAGCTATAAAGTCACAGAACGTAAATTAATAGGCAGAAGATGCGCATGCGCAGCTAATTAAATTACTAATTTACCAGGTCTTTGTGGTGGTTCCATACTCTCAAAAGATATAGCACCTCATCTTCAACTTCTAGCTAAAAAATTGGAATTCTGAGTAAATCATGAACGTTATTTGTAGAGATTTTGCCGCATTTTCAATTTTTAGTAAAACCTCACACAAATTACCAGGTGTGGCATTAGACGGCGGTTTTACATTGTTATGCTTGAGAAATATTTTCATCTGATCTCATTAATATCTTTGCACTATTCCATGAAACGAATGTGTATGCAGACGCAAATCTAATCATAGTTACGACGTGTTACGCATAGTTACACGTATCAAAATGATGACAATTGGTTCTGCCACCGCTGTTCATCAGAAGTCATCATGTTTCTCACGAATCACGCACAAATCCTCGACTCGAGTTCTAATGAACGAAATTTTAGAGCGAATGTCAAATATATTAGAGCGAAGACAGGAACAAGAAAAGCTGCATCCAATCGGGGGTTTTGTGTAATAACAATTCACGGTTTTGCTATCGCGAAATGTGATTTGCTTCGCAGTGAAATTGTATTACTTTTCACGACATTGAAAACTAAAACGGACGTTCACATGATCATCGCAACAGAAGTCTGTTTATAGAACAACTTAGAATCCTAAGCCGTATATCATCAAAAAGCATGCGATCTGTTTTCCATACCCAAAATTGCGTCCATCCGATCTGTGCGGTTAGCGATGGAAGTGCTATTTTAAACTTATGTCTTATTCATGACGATGCTCGTCAGTAATTCTGAAATAATACGAACATTTTTTGTTCAATTATTATTATTATTAAACTTCTTTTCTTCTGGCTACAGAATACGCGCTAACATGGCTGAGTGTCCTCCAAGCCGTACGATCTTGGGTCAAAGTGTTCGCTTAGTTTATGTTAATGTTCGTCTATTCACAAACGTTGTCTATCCATCTTTTATCTTGTCTACATTACGACCGGCTTCCTTGTATGATGCCTTCAATGCATATTTTACATCGCTCTACATTGGAACGCTTAACGTGACCAAACAGTCTTAAGACTTTACATTTGATGACTGAGGATATTGCTGGGATGCCAGTGAGTTTTCGCAACTCTGTGATATATATGTGCTGAGATATTTTATGCTCAGGAATATGATACACACAAACTGTTACATGTTCATCATTTGCAGGTTTTCTAATTCTTTAAATCTAATTCATGAGGATGCTCTGCATTATTTATGAGATATTTCGAACGTATAAATTGTCATAATTATTTTCATTATATGTTAAACTTAAGCCAGATAAACCAACCAAAATGATGTTACAAAATTTAGTCTTCAAACTAACGGAAATGTTATTTATAAAATTAATCTATGGATTATACGAAATATACCGGCGGGGACATCTACTTATTTTTTAAGTGTGCCAGTCTATATTTCCGAAGTTTCAGAATGTTAAACGTGTGCATAACATATTAATGTGTATGCAATTACATAGGTTTAACATTAACCTTTTAATGTGTTACTAAAAATAGCAACCAATCATTATAAAGCAGATAGACGCAATAGATCAACAACTTGTTTACTTCTTTCAACAATTACCTGGAGATTTAAGAAGCCGTCTATCTAACCGTTCACATTGCATTAGATAATAGCAACTTAAAAACCCAATACACTGAATTACAATTCTCTACACTCAGCATCATAATTAATCGCTTTTAAGTAATGTTGAAAAAGGATGGAATTATCAACAGATTACTAGCAGGTTAATAACAGATTACTAACAGCGATTAAGAGAATAAACCTTCGCCATTAGATTTAATATCTTGTCGGTGTGACTTTACAATTGCTCCGCTATCACAGAATAATCTTATTATTTTTAGATAGACCTTTTTATTGTGTTTAATACTCCAATCGTACGACGAGGATTCGTGTCAAACACACTGGTCAAAACAATTAGATTATCTCATAGAAAAGATTAGCAGAAAGTATCTTGTAAACAAACTTTAGTAGCTGTATTAATCGTCCTCTGTTTACTGAGTAATTCCATTTTTGAAAAGTTTCTCCACTCTATCTCTAATCGATTCTGAGAAGAAACCAATCCTTTTTCGCCATCTGACAATGAACGTTCACCTCTTCCTATTCGTAAATCACCCGATCCCATAGACAAACACAAACAACTTACAGACACACGCGTAACAGCTCACATATATCCTTCGCAAAGTATTGCACCTCCATCATGAATACACACCCAGATTTGTAAAGCACACAAGTTTTATCAATACATTTTAAAAACCGAATTGCTTATTGCACCAGGAAGACAGTAATCCTAGACGAACCAAAGGACAGTGAGACAGTAATCGATGATTCGCCATTGACCTATTACCTTTCAATACGGCCACGTTCTCGAAGAAATGTCCAACCTCTTCACCTTCTGCAGCGGCTATTTTCATTATTTCAGCTTTCCCATGACTCGAGTGGATAAACGTTTATACTTAGTGCAAATCAGCTAAAGTATGAGGTCGTTTTAATGTGGTTAAATTCGGATTATGTCCTGGTAATGA
>OY744515.1:223658237-223745737 GCA_963556195.1 Sepiola atlantica | reverse complement strand
TGTTCATATATATTTGTGTGTGTATGTGTGCAAGTATGTGGAAAACAAAAGTAGAAATAAGGAAATACCCAAAAACAAAGACTAAATTCAATAAAGTTCACACATAATTTGATAAAACATCTTTCCCCGATGCAGACTTTATCATTATTTATTTTTTATTTTTTGGCTTATTTTATTTTCTATTTTTCTTATCTACACATTCTGTCGGATTCCTATCCTCTAAATATATTACACACACACACATACACACGCACGCACACACACACACATATATATATACATATATATATATATATATATATATGTATATGTATATGTGTGTATGTATGTATATATATATACATATTTATATATATATATATTTTAGAAGGCTTTTCAACCACTCAAACGCTATAAATCGTGAAATTATATCGCTCCATCCGCTACACTAGAACATATGTTTTCGCTATAGCTGCTACGCTAATGTTAATATTGTTAGGTGTATACATATTTCCATCGACAACAACCGATCAAGTCTGTGTCTTCTTCTACAACCACGCCCCGTGAATGAAAAACTCCATAACCATCTTCTTTCCTTTCATTCTGCATATATGCTATTTCGTGCACTCTCATATATTGATGTAGTTTTAATTTTATTTATTGTTATCAGTATATTATATGTTTTATGTTCACTTTCTTTTTCTGTGGCTATCCCTGATTTTAAATAATTCTATTGTTATGTTATTCCAGAATTTATAACAGCTATTGTTTCTGGCTTTCATATATGTTAAAATTACGTAAAGTGCACCCTAAATGTATTTGAATTTAATTTCACAGTAAACGATATTTTCAGTAATTATGTGTATCATTTTAACGGCTGCGAACAATAAAGTATTGCTACAAAAAGTATTTCAATAGAACACTAAATTTATTTTGAACTTCAATATAGTTTCATACCATGGTTATAATAAGTCGTAAGCTTTACATGCGACAGACACAAGACGCTAAACTATAATTTTTAAACACGAATCGTTTTGTTAAGAAATTGTGGTATCTTTGTTAAAGGGGTACGATAGACAAGGTCGTTACCGAGTGGAAAGAACAACCAACAAGTGAGTGTAAGAAAGAAAGAAAGGTTTATTGCAATCGGAGTACAATGATGGAGTAACAGACATTAGTACAATATTACTAATGTCCGAAGAAATACCATTTGCTAATTCCGTGTTTAATCTGTCTATAGTAACGTGGGGGGGGGGCAGAAGTATGTACTCAGCATTGATTGAGTGAGAAAGATGTTTGGTATATGCTTGACAGTTTCATACGCGTAACGAATATACCAGGTAGCATTTCTTCGACAGAGATTCTAATTGAGATCGAAGCTGTGCGAATCTGTTGGTGCGAAATGCATGGATTATTTAGACATGCAAGCAAGAGGCACAGTTGATTACAATCTAGCTAGTAATTTTACATCGAACATTCTAGAAGATATTTACTTTCGCGCCTTGCATCCGTATGCCTTGTGTTTAGATCTGCTCATTATTACGTGTATTAATGGAGGAAGACTTGAAAACCCGCCGGTCGTCTCAAAAGTTCGATTTTTAAAAAGCATAAAACATTTTAATTTCATTAATGGTTAAATGTCTTAATATCTCGGACTTACTCAGTGAGGGTTGCAGTTATTACAAAAGTCGGTTACATAAACAAACTGTACATCAATATAACACGTCTTCGTTTAAATGTGTACATTCTTTCAAATTGCATCTTCTAAGGGTTCTGAAATATGAGGGATATCATGTGTAGGCTATTAAATTACAACAGAAATAAATTAAAATAGTTTCGTCAGAAATGTTTATGGCGTTAGTTTCGGTCAATGAACAGAATAGGTTCTTAGGATTTGATGAATGAGGAAGTTCCAAAGTCTATCCTTAAAATTACGACCGATAAAATATGCTTGGTTGTAAACAAGAAGAATGTAGAGTACGTGTATTTACGTTAATCGTTACGCAGGCAGGAGGAATCGATAAAGATAAATATATCGATAAATAGAGAGAGATAGTAGATTGAGGAATAGTAAAATGAAATAAACCAGAATTCTTTTACTCACACGCATAACATATACGTATGTAATTGTTTAGTAACAGGCATTGTGTATACATATGTGTTTATGTGTAGGGCTGTATGTGTAAGCACTCGTGCGTGCGGGTCTGTGAATTATGTCAAAGCATTTTTTCTCAGCTCGTCACCGTTCTCACAGTACATAACATATTTGTCACGGTTTTGCATTTCTGGTGTTGTTATCTTTTTCTCACTTTTCGTTCTTTTTTATGTTGAACAGATGGAAAGAAATTAGAGTCTGGATGCGAACGGAGTTCTTGTTGTCATTTCACGATTACTTACCTCCGCAAACAATTTTTTATTCATTTTCTGGCTGTTTCTTTTTTTTTTAATGTTCCTATGAAGATGAGGCAGTTTGTTTTCCCCGATCTGAAAGAAAATTCTTTGTTGACTTTACGCATTTCTCGCTCACTTTTTTCTGTTTTTTCTTGGTTAAAGTTTCGTTTCGTTCATCATTTTTAAACTTTATTGCCGTTCTTTTTTAAGTGGTTATAAGTCTGTCGCTTGCTTTTGTCTAACTAGATTTTGAATATTTTACTTCTAACAAATATATAAGGTTTTATCCGTTTTTTATTTATTTACTCTTTAATATAGAAAAATAACTTCCTGTAGAATAGATTATAATTATACTAAGAAATAAAATACGGACTGAAGTTATGAAGCTAGAAATATTTCATTACCATAGTGATGTTATGGAGGTAAGCATTTTTTCATCTTAATTATAAGCTTGTGGTATCGAGCATTACGAACATTAAGAACACTAGCAAAAATATGCGACCGGAGGGAGAATATGTTTTCCTAGTTGTTTTATTTCATTACTTTCTCTCCCTTTCTCTCTCTCTCTCTCTTGTTCTTTCTCCTTTTCTCTCTTTCTCTGTCTCTCTTTCTTTCGTTCTCTCTCTATTTCTTGAAATGGAACTTTCTGTGCGTTCGAATAATCAAGGGGGTAGCAAAATATTGGAATGAGCACTGGCTATTCCATCTTATTTCATTACAATCAAATTTGATTACGTAACTCAATTATGTAGATAAAAAACCCAATCTATTTAATTAATTTTACTTGTACTTTTTATTCAGATTATAATCGATAAAAATATTTTAAATACATCTCGAAATCTAATAAAGCTATCATGAGTGTATATTTGCAAATATTAATTTATAATAAACATTTAGAAAAATTAATTATGAAAATATAAAAGACGAGTGATGTTTGGGAAAGTTTTGAAATGGCTATATAAGAGCTGACAAGTAGATATTAAAATAGAACGATAAAAACTAATAATATAGTTTCGACTTCAAATAGACAGAAAGAAAAACAGACAGACAAATACATACTCTCCATTATTAATAGATTGGTATATTTATATTATATATATATATATATATATATATATATATATATATATATATATATATATATAAATGGATTTACATATCTGATGAGAGCGAACCACATCTTGACACGTGTTATATAAAATTATAAAATAACAAAATAATAAATAAATGTTAGAAAAAAACCTTTTACAAATGTTGGTAGCCTTACCCATTTACATATATATATATATATATATATATATATATATATATATATATATATATATATATATATATATATATATATGATTAAATCAAGAGATATACTGTCCAATTACGTACGAAACGACATGTATAGGTGTCTAAGTAATACACAATGGTGTAGTATTATATATATATATATATATATATATATATATATATATATATATATATATATTATATATATCATAGGAGGCTTTTCACAAACTAAAGCACTATAAATCGTGAAATTATATCTGTTCCCATCCTCTACACTAGAACATATGTTTTTGCTCAAGCTGATACGCTAATGTTAATATTGCTACATGTATACATATTTCCATCGTCAACAACCGATCCTGTCGATGTCTTATTCTACAACCACACCTCTTTAATAAAAAAAACTCCCTAACCATCTTCTCTCGTTTCATTCTGCATATATACTATTTTGTTCACTCTCATATATTCATGTATCTTTAATTATATTTATTATTATCATATTATATTTTTGATTTTCACTTTCTTTTTCTGCGGCTCTCCCTAAGTTTATATAATTCTATTGTTTTGTTATCCCGGAATTTATAACAGCTATTTTTCTGGCTTCATATATGTTAAAATTACATAAAGTGCACCCTAAATGCATTTGAATTTAATTGCACAGTAAACGATATTTTCAGTAAATATGTGCATCATTCTAACAAATGCGAACAATAGAGTATTGCTATAAAAAGTATTTCAATATAACATAACATTTATTTTGAACTTCAATATAGTGTCTCATGTTATACTATTGGTTATAATAAGTCGTTATAGTACGTCATAAGTGTTACTGGCGACATAATAAGTCATAATAGTCCAGTCAAAGTGTGGCTGAACCTCAAACAAATTGCTAACAAAGGTTTCTAACTTGGATATTGGGCATACATGACCTCTCTTTCAGATGAAAAATAGTTTATCAAAATTAGCCATGCGGAAAGGGGTCAACGGGCGACATTTTAAAATCAAACTAAACAATATTAAAAATTCGAGACATCAAATTCCGTACAGATCATGACAAGTACGTCCATTATTCCTGACAATTACTGACAAAAATCAGTGTTTTTTCTGACGAAATACCTTAATTAAATTAGAAATAAAAAAGTGTTTGCATGAAAACCCACAGAGGGACCACCCCAAGGCAGCTTGACATTTTATTTGGTGTTTTAAATTGTAATGATAGGTAGCTATATGCTTAATAATAAACTAAAATCAGAAAATGGCTAGCCCCTGCCATTGTTTTTATTTTTTTACTTATACAAATATAAATATATAAAAAGTACAACAACAGACTAAGTAGCCTTTCTCAAGGCAACAATTGTCACATTAATAGGCACAAAATAAGTACAATTTACAATAAAGAAATGGTCAGTTTGTCGAATGCTGGGACAAGGCTCTTTCATAATCACCACAGATCAAGTTCATGAACGGACCAAAAAACATTTCTTGTCAAGAACTAGTAAAAGGTTACTTCATTTTAATCAAGATCTAGCTGTGGTGAGTTGCTGCAGTTGAGGCCTTTGCAGTTTCCACACAAGTTTGATCAGTCAATTCCATGTTTCCTGCAATAGAAGAAAGTATACTCTCAGATGTCTTTTATGCCCATCCTAGACTGGTCATGCGTTGTCACAATGATACAACACAACCAAAATAATAACAATCATAGTCTACGTAGAAGTAGGCAGAGTCTGGGGAAGTGAGAAATGTATACCGCCAGCTGTCATTTTCGACTCCTTCTCCTATGTTGTTACAAAATACTCACATGGGCGACCATTTTGAAATACCAGTGGTGTATCCAAAACTCCACACTCGTGGCCTTGCAAGCCAAACAACGTACTGTTATGCAAATGCAATCCCGAATCGTTTGTTCTGATCTGGGCCGAACAAACACTGACTAGAGACGACAGATCGAATTCAGAATGTAAATGATGTACGATTTATTTAGTCTTAAGTGTTCTCTTTTTATTATTTAAGCTTTTAAACATTTTTTATAAAAACATGAATGGAAAAATAAAAGCAAATATAAATGAAAGAAAATAATTTAGAAAAAAAACATATACAAATAAAGTGGGCATTAAAAAAACTCATTGGTTTTTATCAACGATTTTTTATTTTTCAATTATATTTTTTACAATTTATTTACTCTTACATGTTTTTATTTTTCAAACCTTTTTTCTTCATTATGTAGATGTTTAAATTACAGATGTTTATTTTTTTTATTAAATAGTCTTTATTTGTCTTCTATAGTTAAATGCATTCTTGATTTCTCTTTCAATGAAATACAAATTTATTGTCTCAATCTGTTGTCGATTCTTTTTTCCCTCTCCTTTTTCCTGGTTTCTTCCTGTCTTTTTTTCTTTCATTTCTCCTTCTGTCTTTTTTCTTTCATCTTTCCTCTTGTCTTTTTTCTTTCATCTTTCATCTTGTCTTTTTTCTATCATATGTGCTCCCGTCTGTTTCTTTCATCTTTCCTCCTGTCATTTTATTTCATCTTTCCTCCTGTCTTTTTTCTTTCATCTTTCCTCCTGTTATTTTTCTTTCATCTTTCCTCCTGTCATTTTTCTTTCATCTTTCCTCCTGTCTTTTTTCTTTCATCTTTCCTCCTGTATTTTTTTCATCTTTCCTCCTGTATTTTTTCTTTCATCTTTCATCATGTCTTTTTTCTTTCATCTTTCCACCTGTCATTAATCTTTCATCTTTCAACCTGTGTTTTTTATTTCATCTTTCCTCCTGTCTTTTTTCTTTCATCTTTCCACCTGTCTTTTTTCCTTCATCTTTCCATCTGTCATTTTTCTTTCATCTTTCCTCCTGTCTTCTTTCTTGCATTTTTCCTCCTGTCATTTTTTTTCATTATTCCTCCGGTCTTTATTCTTTCATCTTTCCTACTGTCATTTTTCTTTCATCTACCTCCCGTCTTTTTTCTTTCATCTTTCCTACTGTCTTTTATTCTTACATCTTTCCTCCTGTCATTATTTCTTTCAACTTTCCTCCTCTCGAGTTTCTTTCATCTGTTCTTTTGCTTTTTTTCATCTTTCCTCCCGTCTGTTTTCTTTTGTCTTTCCTCCCGTCTGTTTTCTTTGATCTTTCCTACTGTATTTTTCTTTCAACTTTCTTCCTGTATGTTTCTTTCATCTTTTCTCCTGTCTTTTTTTCATCTTTCCTCCTGTATTTTTTCTTTCATCTTTTCCCCTTTTTTTTTCTATCTTTGCTCCTGTATTTTTTTAAAATCTTTCCTCCTGTATTTTGTTTTATTTATCTTCACTCCTGTTTTTTTCTTTCGTCTGTCTTTTTTCTTACATCTTTCCTCCTGTCTTCTTCTATCATCTTTCCTCTAGTATTTTTTCTTTCATCTTTCCTCCACTTTTTTCTTTCTTTTATCTTTCCTCCTGTATTTTTTCTTTCATCTTTTCTCCTGCTTTTTTTTCTTTCATCTTTAGTTTTTACATTAATGCTTGTTTCACTTATCATTCTATATAATAAAAGTGGACGTACGTGTGTCCGGTTCGCTACAATAATCACCTATGCGTATATATATATATATATATATATATATATATATATATATATATATATATATATATATATATATATATATATATATATAAAATCAAGTTCGAATAAGTTAATGGTATTAACTTCAAAAAATGTTCAGCAAAAATACTAAATACATAGTAGAACTTTATAAATAAATTGAAGCACCAGCCATCAATGATGTACGACTAGTACACAAACTAATTAGTGGATGCCTATTTAATGTTTACATGATTATATATATATATATATATATATGTGTGTGTATATATATATATTTTAATAGTAATAAAAGGAAAAACAGTTTTCAGTGGAGGGATTGTGCACCCGGGGACTATATAAATATTATCACATTTGCTGAAATTTTCAGACTAGACAACATTTTTTGTCATGTGCCTATGATTAAAATTTCATTTGAATCTAAGAGAAAGGTTTTCGGTGTGAAGGGGGGGTTCCAGCGTTGAATTGATATATTTACTCTATAGCTTATGACTTGGCCTCTTGACTAAGATCAAAGTGTAGTATCTGTTCCGATGGATACTGCACCCCATAGACTGGTATTGTCTTGGCCTTCGGGGCTTGATTTATGCCGGTGTATGGGTCGCCTTTCATCTTTGGGGAGGAGTAAGTTTATTGCTTACTGCCTGAGGCGCCCCTACCGGGAATGCCGACGGGGCTGCCCAGGCAATTTTTAAACCCCACTTTCCCGACCCGACCTTGGGTCACATCTTACTTGTGGGAGTAAGATAAAAATTGGCCTTTTGCCTAACTCCTGGAGAGGAGTAAATCAATACTCTATAGCTTATGACCTTTACTGAGAGTTCAGTAGGCCATTTTTTGAAAGCTGAATAAAGAAATGGTTACTGTATTCTAGAATTCTAGAATTTATTAATATATGTTCTCGTGTTAAACATTAAAAAATAGCATTCACTGACCTTTAACCTTGAAAGTTAGAATATTTATTATAAATACAGACCCACACCCACACAAACACACACACACACATATATATATATATATATATATATATATATATATATATATATATGTGTGTGTGTGTGTTTATTTGCTTTCGCTGAAATATCGTGTCTCAGCGCAGTATTAGTTTCGAAGTATAAAACCAAACAACTCCTCGAAGACAAGCAATAGTGTCCTGTTCGGTCAATGATATATCGTCGTTCACCAGTTATCAGCAATAGGCCTGCAGCTTGACTCGTTGGGAAAGGTAACTGGAGCTCAAATTAACTGCCAAAATTCTTCCAGGGTCTGACTTTAAGTCGACCTCTTGTTGTTGGAAAATTCTGATAAATAGAAGAGGAGGAGGAACAGCTAAAAGGATACACTTTTTTACTGTCGTGCTGCGAAACGCATTCTTCCACCCTTTCTTTTTTAACGTTCTCAATAAGCTAATCGGTTTCAAGCAACAAACACAGCGTCAGCTTATCCCTGGGATGCAAGCTGTGCATTGGATAGCTTTCGCCCTCCTAAGTATCGATAACTAGTTTATTTTTCTCTTGGACATGTTTTGCTGGTAGAATTAGCCAACTGACCAGAGTTGTCCAGATAAATTGAACTACATTCTTCCCTGAGGCTGTAAGAGACAAGAAGGTTCTCCATTGCTAAGACTTCGAAAGTTGAGACTGCAAATAAATTGTACAGTGGGAAATGTCGCATTTTTGTATATGAATTCATTCGCTTTTCACATATAAAGTTTCGGATAATACCACCCCTTCTTATAATAATAGTCGACTCCTTAAAGCACTATCTACGTTAATTAAGAGAATATAACAATTATATAAACAATGGAATCCCTTGCATGCTGCTATATTCCCTCTTCTTAATACTACTACTACTACTACTATTATTAATAATATAAAACACAGCAATAAAAACAAAAATAACGACAACAGTACTACGACTACGACTACGACTACTACTACTACTACTACTACTACTACTAATAATAATAATAATGATAATAATAATAATGTTGACACAAAAAAAGAACTTGTAAATGTAACAAGGTCGCGGCCCCTGAATCGTGTATAATTCATTATATACACCGCAGTTTCTCCTTATCATCTTCGGCTCATCAATTTACACGGACACACGAAGCTTCTCTTCAATTGATGATTTAATAGTTTTAGACACAGTGACAAATGCGCTTACAGATATTCAGAGAGGAATATATTGATTGGTCACTATGTTAGATTATATATATATATATATATATATATATATATATATATATATATATATATATATGAGAGAGATACGGATCGGGTCGACATTCTATGCTAGTTCATATTGTTCGCGCTCCCCACTTCCATTGTGATTTTTGGGGAGTAGCAGATTTCTCGTGACTACTTCATTCGACGGTCTGTCAGAAAAAGACCAGAAATCACATTTCCGGAAACATAGACATATTCTTAACTTTCGCTTACTCACTGAGGTTATTTTTAGACTTTTGATCTATCAATCATTTTCTCCGGCCTTATATTATGTAACAAATATTAACCCAGAACACAAAAAGACTCATCATCGTAGTAAGAGACATTGCAAAATAAACAAATAGAGAGCAGCGAAATGGACATGTAATAAAATCAAATGAATATATCCCAAATGAGTTGGCCATACATGTTTTACTTGTCCTGTCGTTTTACATTTGTATAAATAATCTAATATATTTCTTTTTTCTCCTTCTTTCATCAGGTAAGAGCCAATTCCACTTTCCACTTTCAAATTATAACAAGTCTGGTAAGTAGAGAAACATTCTTTTTACTAAATATAATTGCAGGACTATATTATTCTTTAATAAGATATTACATAGAATAGTGCACGAGATTCTCCGACACAAATAGCACCACAAGATAATTGGAATATATTACGAAAATTATAAGTAATATTAATTGATATTAAAAAGTTACGAAACACATGAAATAAATCAAAGAGCTCATTTTTTTAAATGGGTTCGAATCCGTAGGTTTAAGTAATTTGCTAAAGAAGAGACTAACGTTGAATTAATTCATAAAATATAAAAATATTAAGAAAAAAAAGTAATTAAGATAATAAAAACAATAAGAACAGTTATAGTTTCAGTTTTATTACATTTGCTGCAGATATTAATATTTACTGCGTTATAAGCAATATTGCCAACCACACGTTTTTTGAAATTTTAAACACCTACCATTTGACGTAGAGGTCTTCCTCGAAATATATTATGGAACACGGTCACACATATTGCATCACAGTGTAAAAATATTGCCTAATCGAGTAAGAAAGTTTGGAAAACAAATATTAAAAAAAGTTTTGAAAAAATATATAAATTAAAATTATTTGTTTTTGTCTTACTTCTCAACGCCGACATATTTCCATTTCTTGCATTGTGATAGCCTTCTAATACTCCTCTATATACGTGTTACGCACAATGCTTCAAGCAAACTACCTCCCCTTATATATATATATATATATATATATATATATATATATATATATATATATATATATATATATACATACATGCATCCAAAGTCGAATAAAATAAAACTCATGAGTATGCATAGTAGTTTATCTTTATTTATCGAAAATGTTCTTCAGAGTGTATTTGACATCAAATGATATTCAATGTATTTAGGTAGAGAATATAATCATCTAGAAAAAGGAAAACATATTATACAACAAAAATATATAAGAACATATCAAGTAGACAAGAAAATTAATCGAATAAAAATAAGTTGTATTAAAAATAAAAGTCAAAGTGACAATTATGAAATTATGGTTTGGGTCTGAGAATATCTAATAAACTGCAAGAAAATGTTGAATATCGATCCGGGATAAGTCTCACTAAAACATAATTAAATTAGATGTAATATTTTGGGTTATTATCGCCCATGTTTCTCTCTCTATTACTATTTCGCTATATATATATATATATATATATATATATATATATATATGTATATATATATATATATATATGTATATATATATATATATATATAAATATATATATATATATATGTATATATATGTATATATGTATATATAGATATAGTATGTTATGAAAATATATTTATGGCAATTCAGCTGAACAGAGGCTCAGATGAACTGTAGAGCCTCTGTGTAGCTTAATTGCCATATTTTCATAACTTACTTCCGAGCTCTACTTACGTATCGAGCATTGTTGTAGAAAATACTGAAAAGTGATACATAAAAATATACCCCCTTAGAAAATGTGATGTGGCTACATGAAACAGTAATATATATATATATATATATATATATATATATATATATATATATATATATATTTTTTATTTATTTATTTATATATATATATATATATTTTATTTATTTATTTATATATATATATATATATTTACTTAGTATATTTTTATTTATACAAACGTTTCCCTACATATTTGCAGATATATTTTAGTTTTAGCTGTGAATCAGTTTAACTAGATTAGGTCAACGTTAAAGTATGAAGGCGGAGGTAAAAATGACAAACACATTTCTTTCGGAGGGGTACAAGTATCGAGTTTACATGAGATTGCTTCAATTAAAAAAGTTGAAATATAATGGTTGATTTTTTTATTAAATTATTTTTTCCTATTGTAAATGTTGAGTCAATCAGGGACACGATAGAAACGTAAATATTCGTTCCAATCTCACCGATTTTATAGTGGGACAGGGGCGATAAGTCACAACCAACGAATTAAGAATTAGATCAAATGTTCTACTACCCCGACGCTTCAAGAAGCAGAAAGAATTACGATGAATGCACTCAATACTCGTCAGGCAATAACCATATAGGTTGAGACATACAATATTTGTACACGCAAATTCGCTACCAAGCGAATTTGCGTGTATTATTTAATCACATATATTAGTAAGAAAAATTGTTATTAATCAGACGAAAATATATACACACACGTTACCTAATCTGCGCGTAGGTTTATCTATGAACGAAAAGCCTCGATATCTTCTAAGGATAAAAGTTATTTGTAGACGTTATAGTGATAAGCAAATAATTAAATATCATATATAATAATATCCACACACAAATATATATATATATATATATATATATATATATATATATATATTTTTTTTTACATGGTTCACCCCAAACAAGGCAGGACGCCACTGTAAACGTAAGGGGCTACTGAGAAAAAAGGAAAAGGGGGGGAAGGATTGGTGGTTCAGCTTAAATTGGGATCAGAGCAGCGAGGTGTCTGTTTACATTAGTTTTAAATTTCTGCATGTCAGTACTGTCGGGGAAACAGGGGCAGGGAGGGAGTTCCAGAGGCAAGCAGCACGAGGAAAAAAGCTATTTGAGTAGAATGCTATCCGGCATCTGGGGACCTCCACAGTGAATGAGTGAGATTTAGTAGAATGTCGAGTTAGTCTAGTGAATTTACGTCGAGGGGGTACCAGAGCAGCACACTCATCGGAGCATAATCCATTGAAGTATTTGTAAAACAAACACAAGGATGCTACATTGCGGCGATGGGACAGGGGCTGGAGCTTAGCTGACAGTGAGGGACCTATTAGGTTGACTACTCTTTTTTGGACTTTGTCAAGGAGGGAGAGACTAGTAGATGATGCACCAGCCCAGATGTGGCAACAATACTCCATGCATGGGCGAATGGTGGCTTTGTAGAGATACAGGATAATGTCAGGTGTAAGGAGTCCACTAGCACGGTAGAGGGAGCCAACCTTCTTTGCGGCAGCCTTGGCAATGTCTTCAATGTATGTGTTCCAATTCATGTTACCTGTGAAGGTTAGGCCAAGGAGTTTAAATGATGAACTCTCAGGTAGGGTGTTATTTGCCATGGCAATCGGTGGTTGGAGAGGCTTCTTGTAGTTGTTGAAGGAAAGGAGCTTTGTCTTTGCGGCATTAAAAGTCACCAACCATTTATGGCCCCAATCCACTACAGCCTGGAGGTCATCTTCTAAGGATGCAGCCATTGCCTCAGATATGATCGCGTCCGTTTTGCCAACATGGCGAGAGTAAAGCGTGGTGTCGTCAGCAAATAAACCGATCTCAGACACTATGTCATCAGGGAGATCGTTTATATAGATCAGGAACAACAAAGGTCCAAGAATAGATCCCTGGGGCACACCAGCATTTATGTCATGTTGTTTAGATGAACGGCCATCGAGGACAACCTGGATTTTTCTTTTGTTTAGGAAGGATCTAATTATATTAAGTAGTTTCCCAGTAATACCGTATGAGCGTATTTTCAGGAGAAGCCCTTTATGCCATACCTTGTCAAAGGCCTTGGATATATCAAGCGCTACTGCCCTAGCTTCACCTGCCTTGTCGAGAGTATGATACATGCGTTCAGAGATGACCGTTAGGATGTCTGCAGTAGATCGTGCTTGTCTAAACCCATACTGGCGGTCGGATAGAAGTTTAGCATTAACTAAGTGACGTACTATCGCTAGATTGATTAAGGACTCAAAGATTTTGGCAAAGATCGGCAGTAGACTGATTGGGCGGTAGTTCTGAGGGTCGGTTCTATTCCCAGTATTCTTGTAGACTGGTACCACAGAGGCAATTTTCCAGCTATCGGGGAAGCAAGATTCAGCTAGGCATTTGTTGTAGAGTTTGGAGAGAACAGGGGCCAGTTCAGCAGAGCACTTCTTTATTGCTATTACAGGTATAAGATCAGGCCCACAAGCTTTAGAAGTGTCAAGGCTTTTTATAATGTCTCTGACCTGGGATGGGGTGATGACCAGGTTATCAAGTGTGGCTTCAGTCCGCAATGGTAATTCAGGGAGAGGGGGGTTACCCGAGTCTAAAGTAGAGTTAGAAGCGAAACGCTGTGCGAGCAGTTCAGCCTTATCAGTGGCCGTGCAAACGACATCATTGTGGTTTGAAAGTGGGGGAATCGTAGATTGACCATTATTCACTACACTATTGTAGATTTTCCAGAAATCGCGAGTACCTAGTTTCTGTGACTGGATGCGTTTTTTTGTTAACTCATTATACCTTCTCTTCGCTTCGCCTATCACAGCCTTGCAATTGTTTCTTGACTCTATAAATTTATGCCTATTAGTAGCTGACTTATTGCGGCCGAATTTACGGAATGCTTGTTGCCTCTCAGAAATGGCAGCTGCACATTCCGAAGTGAACCATTGAGGAGAGTGGGGCTTGCTAAAGAATTTTCGCATGGGGACATAGGCTTCAATGCCTGCTTTGACCCATTCAGTTAATTCGTTTGCACACTGGTTGGCAGGGAGTAAGAAGGTTTCCCGCCATGGGGCGTCACTGATGTAGTCTCTGATTGACTCAAAATCAGCTTGCTCGTAGTATCTTGTTGTTTTGAGCAACGGTTCATCAGCTTTTGGACGACTTTTTAGTGTGATATGTATCATTAGCACAATGTGATCAGCATTCCCGAGTGGGCTATGAGCTTTCGTCACACAAGCCTCGGGTATTGAGGTCAAGAAGAGGTCTAGAGGTGAGGCTTGTTGATCCACACGATCGGGGATGCGGGTCGGAAAATCAACAGTCTGAGAGAGGGAGTGAGCTAAGGAGAAATTATACGTAGAGTTGCCGGCTGCATCAGTAAGGCTGGAGTATCCCAACCAGTCGCGGTGGTGGGCATTAAAATCCCCAAATACATGTATCTGGGCATTCGAGTCTATTCAGAGTGCTCTATCTATGCTTTCAGAGACAGAGTTTAGCAGAGTACAGTCCTGGGACGACGGGGAGCGATATAGGAAATATAAGTAACTAACGTTGTGATGTAAAGTCAATCTAAAGCACATGTAGTCGTAGTCATCTGATTCTAACCGATGTTCTCTAGTCAGCGGGAGGGTGTTCCGAACATAAACTCCCAGCCCGTGCATGTGTTTGTCAGAGTCTTTACGGTAGAGTGGGAGGTAGTCAGTCATGTCAAAGTGGTGAGAAGAGATTGAGGATTGGAGGTTAGTTTCACTAAGAGCTAGGATATCCGGGGAGTTTGTCAGGAGAAAGGTTTCTACGTCGTTGATGTTGGTTCTAAGTCCCCGGATATTTGAGAATGCAAGCCTCAAGGGCGGAGGCGAAAGTGTTGTTTGGGTGTCTGGTTTAGGTTTGATTTTATTTCTTTGTAATGGCATGTTTGATTTGATTATAGAGTGGATTGGCCAAGGTGGGTACTTGCTTGGTGCCAATAAGCTCACACAACCAGTCCATTAGTCACGACCTGGTCCATGGGGGTTGTGGCCTCGGGAAAGCCCACCGTAGATAATTGCAGGGTCCCTTTCCATGCGCGACATGGCACATACAACTACCCACGGTATTATGCAACTGATGATGGAGCAGCCGTTCTTGGCGCTACCCAAGAGTTTGGGCTCCTGTCCTGTCAGTCGGAAACAGCAGCCAGACAAGCTGTCTAACCTGTACCCTCAACCTGTCGGAACAAGAGAGAACCAGACTGGTCATGTAAGACTTACTAACGAAAAAACTTTCCCCGAGTTGCCTAAATAGAGAGAAAGAGAACGGCGTTCATTGTCCTAGTAAGGAAACAAGGCTAGGCACTGAGTGTTTAGAGGCGTCCCAGCGCTGTTACCTCTGCGCCTGACTAATAAACAAAGAAGGAGTGCAAGGGCCGGCGATAGGTAGAACCTATCTACTCCTTAAGCAATTGTAGGTTTGCAAACCGGATACTTTGTTCGAGATTCCAACTCTAGGAAGGTTGTCGATCAGGACTAAGGAAGCCATCCTCCCCCAACAGTTTTCTGCCACGGCGTGAGTAACTGGAAATAGATTTTTTTGTCAGAGATTTCCTTCTCTTAGATGGATAGCCTCACGAGGTCTTACGGGTCCAACACTCCGAGAGGGGTAAAAAAAAAAAAAAAAAAAAAAAAAAAAAATATTCCATATAATATACATTATATATATATTATATATATATATATATATATATATATATATATATATGTACACATGTAGATAAGAATAAGTTCAATTGCATACTAAGAAGGGAACAGTAAGTTGAAGATAGGTTTCCCTCACTCCCCTCTCTTTCAACCCCGAACGAGGTTTCGGTTTCTTCACTGCTAAGGCAGATATGAAATGTGTCTTTAACCAGACTAGCATGCTTAGTTTGGACGATATTCATCCCCTACCTACATTCGCTAGTGAACTACCCCCACCCACCCCTTTTCAAACTTGAACTCAAGTGACCCCTGCAGAATGTAGGCAAGAAAAGAAAAAAGATACAAAGTTTTGAACAGCCAAGAATCCTGGAAAGAAAGATTATTTTAGCTAGATTCTCATAGCATGTTAATACATGGATTAATTAAAAAAAAAAAATTCAGAGTAAAAATAATTTAAACACTTAGCTTCTTTTTTTTTTTTTAGTTGTTAAATGCCACCCATACATCTCAGCTCCTTCAGAGGCAGATACGAAATGTGTCTTTTACAAGACTAGCATGCTTAGTTTGGACGATATTCATCCCCTATCTACATTCGCTAGTGAACTACCCCCACCCACCCCTTTTCAAACTTGAACTCAAGTGACCCCTGCAGAATGTAGGCAAGAAAAGAAAAAAGATACAAAGTTTTGAACAGCCAAGAATCCTGGAAAGAAAGATTATTTTAGCTAGATTCTCATAGCATGTTAATACATGGATTAATTAAAAAAAAAAAAAATTCAGAGTAAAAATAATTTAAACACTTAGCTTTTTTTTTTTTTTTAGTTGTTAAATGCATATATATATATGAAAATATATACAAACAATATATATATATATATATATATGAAAATATATACACACAATATATATATATATATATATATATATATATATATATATGAAAATATATACACACAATATATATATATATATATATATATATATATATATATATATAGTCAGCCATAGTAAGACTGTGTCACTGTGTCACATCTCTTAAGTGCGATCAAACATGCAACTACGTCAAGAATTTCGTTTAAATGCAAGTAGCAGTTTGTTATTTAGCTTACCAGTAAGCTCAACCCAAGAAACAGAGCATATTTTAGTCAGCAACATAAATACATAGACAGTCACAAATATACACAGACACACAGATATGAACAAATCAAACAATTAGACGTAAAGACGTCATCGTAATTGTATGTAATATTCCCATACTAGCATAACATACGCAAAGCTCCAAGCGCAAGTCGTTAGTAGAAACACAACCATACGAAAATACAAATATGCATATCAAGACATGTACCCACACAAACTACTCAATTCCTAGTCAAGGACAAAGATATCTCCGAAATAACAACACAATTTCTCTGCTAATCCCGGCATGGTTTTCAGTCGTGTTGGACTTCTCCTTAACACTGGACTTAATAAATATCGGGCCAGGAGAGGTGCAGCTCGTGATTCGCAACCCTTGTTTATCGGCTCGCTGACGCAGGCAAATTTAAAAGGGATACCCACTATCTATTGGGATTAAACTGAGGTTTTTATTTTATTCATCAGACTGACTTTGTTAATGATACTTTTTAATTTAAAAAATACATAATAATGTCGGCAATACAATAACACGGGAAGACGGGATTGGGTTGTACTGATTCACACAGAATGAAAACCAATAAACAAGAGCTGCGATAAACACTATTGACATTATGTCAAACCGAGAAGAGATGGTCCTAAAAACTATTACATTTAAATGAGAATTGATTTTGTTGAGAATTTAATTAATCTCAATAATCATTAATTTGTTTGTTGATCACCTACAAACGCTAATGCAGAGTCGAGGTGTAATTAACCGCGAAATGCATTCAATCTATTCACATGTTCATGTACGTCGCGGTTGGATTTTATTTTCGATTTAATCGAAATTATAACGGGAAAGACGAGCATCTTTAAATAGTAATTAATTAATCTTTTGTCTTGATATTATGTATTGGTCCGATGATCATGAAATTCCAATAATTTAAATAAGATAATAAGTTGATGCAGTACACATCTAAGGTGAATAGATACACCAGATCTTATATCTTATTTTGTGCAAATACAGAGTTAAAATTAAAATGCTAACGCGCGATCTCGATTTAGTAAGAAAAATGAACAGTTGAATTATGAAGTCAGTCTTACCTATCAGTGTGCTTTTTAACTTCAGACCCATAATAAAGGATGACACAGCCCCCTAAATATGCCACTTATAGAATCGTTAATACAATTCACAATCGTTTCTTCAATTTTACTATACTTGATACATAGCACATGCAACCTGTTCCAGACTTGCCTATCAACATCAATAATGAATGTCCAAAGGTTTTGCTCTATCGCAGTTAAACGATATACAAATACACATGTATGTACTAATTAGGCTCTCTACAGTTCTAGAATAGTATGGATATTGTTTTTATAGACTTTATCTCATCGATAGCTACACAGAAAAGTATGGAATTAACTTCTGGTGAGTATGAAGCCAATTCACGATCATCATCACCTACTGATGAGACGATCACCAAGTATGATCGCATATCACTGAACAGCAATAAAAAGGAATAAAAATGGATGGAGGAGACTGAAGTTATTTCCACAAAATATGCTGAAATGGCAGAAAGAAAAAAATGTGCGAAAGTGGGTGTGGCTTACAAATCTGGTCTGTGGTCAGACATTTTAATAAAGTAAACAAAATGATTAATAGAAATATGAAAGACTATAACCGCAATAATATTTTATTTTATTATTTTTAATTTTATATATGAGATATGGTTTTTAAATAGTTAAAAACTATGCAAATTTGAAAGAAAATTATTATTTATTAATGAGAAAATTTAAACAATACAAACTTCCAAATGATATTGATTCATCTCTTTAAATATGCGGGCTTATTGAATCTTTGAAAATAAGTAATGTCACCGAAGGCAATTCTCGTTTGTTTATATACCAATGTCTTTCCGTAGAATTTGAAATAAAATGTTTGCAAAATTGAGTTCAATTTTTTTTAAACTGCTCGCTGTCTCAATTTTTTTTTTTTTTCATGATTAAAGAAAGTTCTGGCGCTGATGACTGCCTTTCCTTACGTAAAAGGGAAACATTATGAAATCGCTTCGTAAAATTACAAGTAACATCTTATAAAAAATGTTATAATAATATTCATGAGATCATTTTATTTCTTGCGTGAATTTTAAATAAAGAATTATTATATTAATGATAATATCGTTAATTCGATAAATGAGTTTTTCTTCGAGTGTTATCGATGTCATAAACAGGAAAATGATGGTGTTATTCGTAATATATAATCAGTATATTTAAAATGTGAAATTTACGGTGCTTTATTCTGATAAAAAAGAAAGAAAATTTAATTCTTTGTAAAAGAGTTGTTGGTTAACACGAAATAATGTATTTTCACTAAATGTCTTTAAACAACAATGGATTCATTGTTTCGTGATCATTAATTCATAAATATTGAACATTTCATCAAAATCGGTTTATTTCCTGAATGTTAGTAAATGTTTACATGAGGAGAGGACATTTTTTTTACTTTTTGGTGTTAGGCCATTTATTTTGGCCATACATTCAGAAAAGATTGTGAATGTATTAACGACCTTATGAGTGTCATATTTGAAGAATTTCACCTTATATTCAGTGACTAATGCAAGTGTATATACGGTACAATCACGTTGACACACCGGTTCCCGTTAGATCACCGAAGTTAAGCGACGTCGAGCCTGGCCAGTGTTAAATGGGTGACCATTTGGGACTACCAGGTGCTGTATGTGCTCTCTGTTTATCTCGGCATTGTTTCCAGTCGTCTTGAACTGCCTGTCCATTGGAATCAAGCAGTGCCGCCTCAGGAGAGGTGATGGTAGGGATTGCGCCACCCTTGCTTCATAATCTCACGCGCAGCCAGCCCCTTATAGGGGTATCCATAGTCTCTCTAGACTGAACGGAGGGCTTAATGCAAGTGTAGATTGAGTCTGGTTGAGTTAAAAAGTTTCGAATGCGAATAAGTTGCGGTTTAGAACACAGAACGAAAGAATGTCCGTGTAAATTATTAATAGACTAGCAGGGCCCCGTGGAAATTCAACGCTTGCCATGTTAATCTATTTCCATAAATTACTGTTAATGAAATTTCGTTTCAAATAATACTTTTATGTAAGTTTTTATAATATTAAGCAACAATTGTTTATTTCCTCCCCGTGAAATTATTTGTCATATTCAGCGAGATATTCTTTAAATAAATAAAACGAACAGTTCTCTTGTTTCTTTATTGAAAATGTTGAAACATCTATATCTCTTTAATGCAATACATATTCTTTGTGTTCTTACACTAAAAAATAACTGTCCGCTGAATTGTTTCTTTTAAATAAATAAAACGAAATTTTTAAGCGTTTTATTGAATTACTTTTACAATATAAATCGTTAAAAAATAAAATAGTTTTCCATTCTCACCTTAAAAATAATTGTCAGCAAAATATGTTAAATTATATTTTCGAATATCTGGCGATTCAATCTTAAAATAGGTGGACGGTGATAACGTACGTACGAACATAACATTACTTTGGCGGATAATCATATAGATAAGAACCATTAAACTCCCTGTAATGCTCTAAAGCTAGCTAGACGGAAATCGTACATTAGTGTATTTATATAAAGTTAATTGTAATACAATTGTTGGGAAGTAAAAACTTTAGGCGTGTAAAGTGATTTATTCTCTGCTTCTTTTGTTCCAACTCGTCTGATCCGTTGGTCTAGTAGTCTCCATCAACTCGCTGTTTTTGGTACCTCATTGTAATAAATCTTCCTATTGCAATAGCTTCCTTCCAAATACTGCAGGATTATGGAACTCTCTTCCTGCTGATTGTTTTCCTTCTACCAATATCCCTGGTCTTTTCAAGACAAAGGCAAATAGGCATGTATTGCCTTTGCGATAAACATATTTCGTTCTTGTTATCTACTTACATAAAGTGGTTTCATGTATTGTCTGGAGCGATTTCCATAAAAAAAATTCATTTAAAACAGAAGAACAGTCACACAGACACGTAATCTGATGCGTGAAAGATATAGCAGAGGATAGACGGATAACCCATCTCCCTACACCCGACCACATTGTGCTCGCTGCCCCAATTTTGGGGACAACACGTAGACGCGGCTTTTCTCTTTGAAATCTCGCCAGCCAAGAGAAAGAAAAAGACTTCGCTTGGAAATCACGTGATTTTGTGACTTTCGTCTGGTGTTACGCTCTGATGCTTGACTTTTAAACTTTTCTACTAAAACACGGTCCTCATCATGTAGCAATACATCGCCTTGAATGAATAGGCATACAACGCCAGTACGAAATCACGATTCAAAAATGATAATATACAATTTTGACTTTGATCAATCGAACGTAGAGTTGCTTTTGAAACATACTATCTTATTAAATAAAGATATTGACTTCCAGGAATGCACACAATGTAAAATTTAATAATGTATCACTTTGTAGAGCGCAGAAAATATTTCTGTTATATAACTTCATACAATAATGTAGAATGTACAAATAACAAGCAGACTAATTTATAAAAAAAACAGTTTATAAAATAATGGAAAACAATGGAAGCTGATTTAATCTGCGTTGTCAAAAACAAGGAAATAGACTCTAGGCTGGTGCACGAAGCACTAGATTCTCCCTTTTGTGAAGGGCCTCAAACCTAATAAATTACATACTGTCTTCTAAGCTTCAGCCAGTGTAGCATCGCCGCAATGTAAATACATTGCTTGTTTTACAAGTACTTAAACGAAATGTGCTTAGACGAACTTGCTACAGCGTAAATACCCCAACCAACGCGACAAACAGCTAAAGTACTCCCCTTCATAGTAGGGGTTCTCAGATGCCAGAAGGCCTTATACTTAAATAGCTTCTTGCCTTTGGAATCCCCTTCTTGCTTCCTGTTTCCCGGACTGTAACAACATTTAGAAATTGTAATGTAACGAAAACAATGATGTCGGTGAATAACTCCCCAGATAAGATGTTTTTATAAATCTGGCCGGTAATTCAGAGTATTGATTTACTCCTCTCCAGGAGTTAGGCACAATGCCAGTCTTTTTTCTTACTCCCACAAGTAAGATGCGACCCAAGGTCGGGTCAGCAAAGTGGGGTTTGAAAAGCCAGCGCTCGAGAAGTGAGCACTGGCCATTAAAAATTGCCTTGGCAGCCCCGTCGGCATTCCCCGGTAGGGGCGCCTCAGGCAGTAAGCAATAAACTTACTTCTCCCCAAAGAGGGAAGGCGAAGCCTGGGAGGGTGGACCTCCTAGAACTGCACAGGACAGACCCATAGACCCGCGTGAATCAAGCCCCAAAGGCCAAGAAACTACAAGTCTATGGGGTGCAGTATCCATCGGAACAGATACTACACCTTGATCGTTTCAATGTCAGTATGCCTTGTTTGGGGGTGAATTGAAGCAACAGATGTGTATCCAGCGGGGGGGGGGATAAATCCCAAAATATTTAAAACTATTTGACGTAAAATATGTGCTAAACATCCCCCCGATGGGGAGCAGTATAGATCGCTCTACTCTTTTTGCCTGTAAGACATGACCAGAGTTTCATCTGAATACGTGTTTCACTCAACGGTGCTTATAAACACACCAAGAAGGAGAACATTTTTATTAACATTTTTATTAACATTTTATTAATAGACAGGTTTCCTTAACGAAAAACTATTTGGCTAGGAGAAAAATGTAGCATCTATTCTGATACTACACTTCATGTCTCCTGTACTCGGTCAGTGAATGGGAACTCTTTCTAGACTGAGGCAATCTTTTTTAAATTTTTGTTCTAATCCAGAATGCCCATTTTTTGGTGAGCTGGTTTTTATAGCATTTCGTCTTAGCAAGCCCTCGTTTGTAAAGGCATGTAAATAGGAACAATTTCTCTGATCTAACTACGGAGGGTGAACGAGAGGCATTTCAAGTGATGAGGGGAAGCGAGAAAGCAAATAACATGTTCGACAACCCTCCACCGACTGAAACGGTTTTGGAAATAAATACTCTATTCTGAATATAACGACAACGGTTTGTGATTTTTTTAAAATTATTTATGCTATCAGAAAAAATAATAAAATGCATATCTGGTAGGTGGTGAGAGTTACAACTGCCTACCCTCTCTAGATAGGGGTTCACCTTAGAGACATGTGTGCGCTGAATGCAAATAGTTAACCACTTTATGAATGTATTAAAATTATTCCACTGATTTCTATGTCTCTTTTAATAATGGATATTTCATGAATTTATCAACAAAACTGTAAAATATATCTATGAACTGAAAACACATAAAAAAACAAATCAATGGTATAAGAACTTTATGTACTAAAAACCTGCTCTTTTAAATACTTATGTAAAGAACGCACCCTATTGTCTCCGGTAACCACATTTAAAACTGCCTCTCTCCTTTTCTATCTTTCTCTCCCCCTCTCTCTTTCTTTCTCTTTTTGTGTGAATCTCACATATATATAGTATTGAAATATATCTATGATAAATAATCTTCATATAAACGTTTCCTTCCCGCACGAAATCATCAGGCTAAATGCATAGAAGCATTGTTTGCGATTGCTATTATTTCTAAATAGTGCTTACTATAGATTACTCACCAAGCGAGTTCGTTCGTATAATTCGTTGGGAGTTTATATTTATGGCCATATAAAAACTCAAACGTAGTGCACATTTTATTTTATTATTATTTTTATCAACAAAACTTAGACACGTGGCGACTCTGACTTTAAAAAAACCACACCAGGACCTTGCAACAACCTCACTTTGCTTACAAAGTGATATCATATAAAGTATGTATATATAATTCTGGACGAAATTATATCACAATATGTGGCATATATGAGATATAAAACTTTTAATACCTTATTTATTAAATGATTTTTCTTTATTCTATTGGGACGCTATTACTGTTCAACAAAATGCTTATGTACTTGCCTCTCTATTATATGCAGAACCCTAAAAATGGACACTCTGAGTGGACAAAATAAAAAGTCCCGCAGTCAAAAAGAATTTAACTCTCCATTGACGAAGGACAGAACTCTTTGATTCTATCTAAAAGACTAAGGGGTCCAACGAAGTGACGTATGAAAAATAATAGCTAAAATTAAAATACCAAATAAAATACTTTCAACGCATTTCCTGTGCTACGACAAGCGTCTCTCCTTTATTTTCTCCCTCTGTCTCCCTTTGTATCTATCTATCGCTACTTCTCTCTCTCTCTCTCTCTCTCTCTCTCACACACACACACACACTTCTATAATCAAGTCGTTCGATTGTTCTGATCCAAATTAACTAGAGCTTCTCCCATTATGTCGATTTTTTGGTTAATCAGTCTGCATTCTTTAAAAACGATAATGACGATAACGAGCAATCAAGTGGTGATGAGAGATCAAATGATTATAACGAGCGATCAAGTAGCTATAACTCTAGTTACAGTGATGATGAGAGATCAAGTGGTGATAACGAAAGACCAAGTAGTGATAATCGAAGATCAAGTGATGATGACTAAAGATCAAGTCATGATAACGACAAACTAAGTGGTGCTGATGCAAAAGCAAGTACAGATAACGGAATATAAAGTGGTGATAACTACACTCCCAGTTTTATACCGGGACACCAAGTGATGATAACTAGAGACTTAATAGCGATAACACATCTTCAATTATCCATAACGATATATATATATATATATATATATATATATATATATATATATATATATATATATATATATATATATGATAACTAAGGATCCAGCGGTGATAATTAAAAATCAAGTGGCTATAAAGAGAGGTCAACGTATAATAACCAAAGATCAAGTGCTGACAATGAAAGATCAAGCAACTGTAATGAAATATCGAGCCGTGATAATAAACGATGGAAGAGATACTGAGAGATAAAATAGCGATTAGGGTATTGACGAAAACAAAACTAAAATATAGAGAGAACATGAACATTTTTTTAGATAATAAAAAACGTAATTGTTTTCGTCTATCAGGGTCTGCTTTAAAACTGTCTGCAGGAAACTCTGTTCAGCGTAAAAGCCGCATTGCATTGCGAACTCCCCGTGTCTCTTCTGAACGCTTGAGCGCATATCTATAAGTTCAGCTCGTTTCTAAAGTATTTATTCAACATAATAACGTAAGCCGTGCAGACATGTTGCCGATGCAATTCAATGTTCAGCGAGACATGCAAACAAAAGTAAGCAAAATATAATGTTATTTCCATTATAAAAGCAGATACTGATTTAACGGTAGACACAATGTTTCTATGCTTCTTTTCAAAAGGAATTTCTATTACAAGACATTAATCTGAACCTGACCCAGTTTAAATACTGCATTAAAACCATGAGTAGTTCATTCATTAAAATTAAATACAAATTTTTTAATGTATCATGCTCAAATCGCAAGGAAGATACCAATGTTGTCTGCAAAAATGAATTGTGTTCCAAAATGAATAGAGGCTGTTTGTTGCCATGACTCATACTTGAAACATTCTGGTATTATAAATACAAATCGTGCAACATGCCATTAAACGCCTAATGCTTTTAAATGGTTTGTATTTTGAACTTTAACAAAATGGCAAAATAAAAAAAATGGCAAAATTCTTTTTTCCTATGAAAAAAAATATTTTTACATTTTAAATGAGATATTGTTACATTAATTATGAAAACTATTTACTTTCGTAAAGATTAAAAGAAATTTACATAGCACGTGGTAAAAATAGCATCAATGCTAAACAATGCAAAACTTACATGCACTATTATTAGTAGTAGTAGTTGTATTATTATTATTATTATTATTAGTAGTAGTAGTAGTAGTATACTCACTAAGAGTGTTCGCACAAATAATTATCGAGTATTGTTCACTTAATTAAATCATCGATGTTCCCTGGAGTCTGAGTGACAACATATCTCATAAGATATCCAACACTCACAACTTCTTTCAATCAAATTTGATAATTATTTTGCATTATTGCAACAGTTGTTAACCATTGATATACCGCTAGCAACAACCGTTTGTCTTCTCGTGAATTTGAGTGACAATAAAAAAACCAAAGGTTCCAGTACTTTCGTTTTCTTCAATTGGAAATTTTCTTGGTGTTTTCCTTACTTAATCATACCATGCTTCTTGACTTTTCACGAAAATTCTGTGTGATATTTCTCCGTATTATCCTAATTATTATTAGTAATAGTAGTACTAGTAGTAGTATTTACTCGTTCTCTCACCAGTCGTAGCTAGTAATTTATCGCCGATCGCTTTAACTGAAACCAGAGTGGCTGCAAGGTTCTTTAGATCAGATTTACAGTACCCTCCGCCTCTTTCTATCACCATTGAAATCTGATTGGTGTTCTGCAACCAGATGTTTACCAGTGACTTTTTAAAATGTAAAAGCTAATCGTTGTGGCTGGGATTTAAGTGAGAATAAGCCTCCTCAAGATACGAGCACTCTCCATGCCCTCCCATATGATGCCATACGTCCTTGTACTTTCGAGGTGTTTAGACACTCTACGACCACCGATGTTGGCATTTTTAATTTTGTAAGGAAAAGGGGTGTAGTAGTTTTCTTACATATAACCTCAGCTTTCTTGGGTTCGTGTTAATATGTTATATATAATAATCTACAGACAGCTATCTCGTCTCATCACGACTCTCTATTTTGGTTAGACGTATCTAGACTATCCACGCCAAGATTCGAAACCCGAAACCAACTCACTGTTGACAGCAGTGGGAACTATATATATATATATATATATATATAGCTATTATATAAAGGGGGAATGTCCATGTGTGTCTGTATGTCTGCCACACTCCACAACCCAGTAAAGTTGACATTTTCTGAATCAACAAGCCACCAGGCGAATAATATCTGAGAATTAAAAACAAATATATATTTTCAGGGTCAACGGGGCCATTTTCTCACATAGGGGTAGCTTTTTTTGTTCCATTTTCTAACATTTTTATTTACAAATTAAGAAAATAAACAATGATATAATGTATAATTTGAGAAAAAATGAAAGTTATTCTCCACAATTCAACCGGAAATAGCATCAGAGGGAGTGGACAGGAAGAAATTCACTCCCATTACCACCCTTTATTAATTTATTCCCTCCCACTACCACCATTTCTACCTGCTTTTCTTATTTCCCTCCTAACACAGCGACCCTTCCTTCCTTTCGTCTTCTCCCCTAACTCCCACTTTTTCTTCCTTTCTTTCTTGTTTACCCTCCCACTATCACCTATTCTCCATTCTTTCCCTCACAGTACAACATTTTCTTTCCCACCTCCCACTACTCCCTTCCTTACTTCTTTCCTTTCATTTCCACCAAAAGCTTTTCTTTGTTTCTTCCCTGTAAATCCCACCTTTTCTTTTTTTCTTCGTTCACTCCCAATTTTCTTTTCCTTTCTTCCTACCTTTCTTCTTTCTCTTCAACTACCACATTTTCTTCCTACCTTTCTTATTTGCCTTCACACAACCACCCTATTTTCTTTTTCTCCTACCACCACCCTTTCTTACTCACTTTATTCCTTCCAACCATCAGCCTTCTCTTCTTTATTTCGTCTTCCCTCCAACTCCCATCTTTTCTTCCTTTCTTCCTACGTTTCCTTTTTCCCTCCCACTACCAACATTTCTTCGTCCCTTTCTTCATTCCCTTTCAGCACCACCCTTTTCTACGTTTTTCCCCTCTAACTAGCACTTTTTTCATTCTTTTTTTCTCTCCTACTACTAGTGTCAGCATTCACCGCCTCAGGCTAAAGCTTGGGAGAGTGTCAGAATTAACACAGGGACGTCTCATGCAAAAGCCGGGAAAGTGTCGGCATTAACCGGTAGGTGCGCTTATATAAAAGTCTGAGAAAGCATCGGCATTCGCCGGTAGGCGCGCCTCAGGCGAAAGCCTGGAAGAGTATCGGCATTTGCCGGTAAAGGTGCCTCAGCCAAGAGCATCGGGTCGACCCAGGCGAATTAGATAAGGACTTGTAAAGTGTAGACTTGTAAGGTAAAGCCTGGGAGGGGTCTCAACTAATGAGATAGTTGTCAATGTAATTCTGATTTTTGATTATAAATCAAAGTGCCATGAACAGATTTTTTATGAGAGAGTGTAGAATCAAGGCAATAGGATTAGACTAGATACTACATTGTGATCTCAAACAACACGCTGAAAACAAAATAAATTTACAAGAACAGATACTACACTTTAATCTTAGCCAAAAGACAAAGAAAGAACATTTTTTTAGAGTTCTGATTTATCTTTCTCCCACAAGGTAAGATGTGATACAAGGTCGGGAAATTGGGAAAAAACAGCGCACGAGAATTTGAGCACTGTGGCTGTTTAAAAATTGCCTGGACAGCCCCGTCGGCATTCCCCGGTAGGGGCGCCTTAGGCGATTAGCAATAAACTAACCCCCTCTCAAAGGGTTAGAAGGCAAAGCCTGGGAGGGTGTACCTCCTAGAACTGCACAGGACCAGACAACCAATAGACCGGCGTAAATCCAGTCCCGAACATTTTTTTAGAGTTTTTTTTACGAAATTTGATGATTAATTGGTAACATGTAGACCATCGTACAGTGTCGAACCGAGGGTTGCAATTTTTATAAAAACGTCGCGTCAATTATATTTCTGAAAGTACATTAACATGAGTAAAGTATGGTTGAGCTTGAACAAAAGTTGTACAATACTATCTTATTTCTTCTTATTATTCTTCTTCATTTTATTCTTCTACTTCTATTTCTATGACGCTGTTCTTGGCCTTTTGGCTAAGATCAAAGTGTAGTATCTGTTCCGATGGATACTGCACCCCATAGACTGGTATTGTCTTGGCCTTCAGGGCTTGATTTACGCCGGTGTATGGGTCTGTCCTGTGCAGTTCTAGGAGGTCCACCTTCCCAGGCTTCGCCTCCCCTTTTTTGGGGAGGAGTAAGTTTATTGCTTACTGCCTGAGGCGCGCTTACCGGGGAATGCCGACGGGGCTGCCCAGGCAATTTTTAAACCCCACTTTTCTTGACCCGACCTTGGGTCACATCTTACTTGTGGGAGTGAGATAAAAACTGGCCTTGTGCCTAACTCCTGGAGAGGAGTAAATCAATACTCTTTCTTCTTCTTCTTCCGAATAAATAATATTGCCAAAAAGCTCATTAAACACTGATTGTAATGTTAACATGAAGTAATCTCCGTATTTTTTAAATCGTTTCTTAACTATTGTAGACATCATCTTTTCTTCTTCGAGGAAACATAGTTTATTAGTGTTTAGGGGGCTTCCGTAATTTTATTTGAGTGTTTAATTAGTTCTCAGGATGCATAGACAGTTTTCTGTTTTCCTTTTCTCACTTACAAATAAAAGAGGATATCTCTACAAAGATAAAAGTGCTCCGTCGGCCTCCTTTATTTAAAAAGTTATCAATCTCCTATGATTGAGGAGGTGTGTTTAAACAGACCATTGCCATGGATAAAAAAAAAACTGATGTTCGGGAAGAAGCTAAAGTCGGAGGTTTGGGAAACAGTCAAAGCTGGAGGTTTGGGAAGGAGTCAGAAGCTGCAGTTCGAATAAGAGTCAGTGACTCAGGAAGGGGTCAGTGCCTGAGTTTTGGGTAGGTGTCAGAGGCTGACGTTCGGGTAGGTGTCAGGGCCTGACGTTCGGGTAGAGGTCAGAGTCTGATGTTCGATAAGGAGTCAGAGCCTGCGGTTCGGTTAAGAGTCAGAGCCTGCGGTTCAGGTAATAGTAAGAGCCTGCGGTTCGTGTAAGAGTCAGAGCCTGGGTTCGGGTCGGGTCGGGTCGGGTCAGAGTCTGAGGTTCGAGAAGAAAAAAAGAAAGAGGCAGAGTATCATCCTTAATTTCAAAAGTGTTTATTATCCTTGATAGAGCGAGTGTTTAATCTAAAAGTACTCAATATCTTAGATAGAGCAGATGTGTTTAAACGCAGTATTGCCTGAGATTAAAAACTGATGTTCGGGAATTAGTCAGAGCGTGAGGTGTGGGAAGGATAGCCTGAGGTTCAGGTAAGAGTCAGAGCCTGACGCTCGGGTAGGAGTACGAGTCTGACGTTCGGGTAGGAGTCAGAGCTTGAGGTTCGGGTAGGAGTCAGAGCTTGAGGTTCGGGTAAGAGTCAGAGCCTAACGCTCGGGTAGGAGTCAGAGCCTAAGGTTCGGGTAAGAGTCAGTCTGACGTTCGGGTAGGAGTCCGAGTCTGCCGTTCGGGTAGGAGTCAGAGCTTGATGTTCGGGTAGGAGTCAGAGCTTGAGGTTCGAGAAGGAGTCAGAGTCGGAGGTTCGGAAAAAAGGTAGAGTCGGGGGTTCTGTGTAGTAGTGAGTGTCAGAGATTCTTAGGATTTAAAGTCGGATGGTTGGGAAAGGGTCGGAGTTGTATGGGAAGGAGACGGTGGTATGGGAAAAAATTCGTATCGCATGGGAAGGAGTCCGATTCAGATGGTATAGAAAGGATTCGGAGTTTTGGGAAGAGCGAAATAAATTATGAATTGTCCGGCATCATTTGTTTTACTCAGCATTGTCTTGGATAAAAAAACTAAGGTTACTGGTATATATTAAATCTCATCGAACTATTGCCGTTATCTAAATAATGTATATTTATAATAATGTGAAATAGAAGAGGGTTGGGAACAAAAAATTAGGAATTTACTTGGAACAGTTGTTGTACTCGGCGTTGTTAGGGATAACAAATTGTAAGATTTTAGTATTACATTTAGTAATGGGTATATAGTAACTTTCTTCAGACTACTGACTTCATCAACATTACATATCTTCTTAATATCTTTTAATGTCATTAAATGGAGTGGGGTGACAAGAAATTAGGAGTTGATCAGTATCATTTGTTCTACTCGGCGTTGTCCAGGATCAAAAATTGTAATATTACTATATTACTTTTGGTAACTGGTATATATTAACTCCATTCGGACTGTTGACTTCATTAACATCACGTACCTTCTTAATATGTTGAAATTGAGGGAGTGGTAAGAAATTAAACATTCAGCATAAAAATAAGAGAAAAGAATGGGCTGGGCAAACGAGAAAGAGAGGGTTGGGAAGAGGGATGAACAAATAAGGAAGAAGGAAGAAAAGCCAGATTAAGAGAGAATGAGGGAGAGAGATAGAAGTGTTGTTATAACGATTTACACACACTACTTAATGTATTCTATTTGCCTTTGTTATGGCCCTGGGCAACGCCGGGTAACCCCGCTTATATATATATATATATATATATATATATATATATATATATATATATAGGACTGATTCTTTAGCAATACAGGCAAGTGATTCAGGCTGAGATTGCAACACCCGACAAATTCGAGCTTTATACCCTTACATTATGGTCACAAGCAATGAGGATGAGCCATGTTATTGTTTATATAAAGACTATAAACCATGTAAGAGTGATTTTTTTTACGCAGAGCGTTGTATTATCGCTAATGGAAGCTGCGATTTACCTTATCATAGTTCTCATTTTCAACTTGTTGCCGAGTTTTCGTTAATTTATGTTCACTGTTCATGTCTAGTTTTCTTGCGTGAATGAGTTTGTCCGTTTGTACTTCACTATTTCAGAAGGTGTTATGTCATTCATTTTACAATACTGTCTGGTGTCAATACAAAATAATCGGGTAACAATCTCCTTTATTCATTCATCCCTAATTTCATAAGACGGGCCGAAATATGTCATTGTTCTTAAAGGTCACACACAAACACAGGCATTATTAAGATATGTGTATTCACTCTGCGAATAATCGATTCAACTATTTTAATCTATTTTAAATCGGAAATATAATTTCTACCTTAGTGCGACGTACCAATCAAAACGATATTTCAACATTAGCCTGGCAAGCCGACGAAAATGTTCTTCCAAACGTGACATAAAAACGAAAATACTATTTCAACCGTAAGCCAATCGGACCAACGAAAAGGGTATTGAGCACTTAAGCCGATGACAATATTTCAAACTTAAGCGTGACAGATCAACAAATATCATAGTAAAGCTTAAGTGTGACAGACCGACTCAAATACTACTATAACATTTTGTGTGACAAACAAGTGAATATTACAGTTAGAGCTCCGGTGGGCAGAGCGGTATAATACATTTTTTTATACTTAAGCGTAACAGACTAATGACTATTATTTTTAGAGTTTTCGCGTGACAGCCCGACTAAAATAGTATTTTAAATATAAGCGTGACGGACCAATGAATAATATATTTAGTCTTTAAGCGTGACATATCTACTAAAATACGACTTTAAATTTAAGCGTGACACATCAACGAATATTATATTTCGAGCTTAAATGTGTCAGACCTATTAAATACTACTTTAAACTTAATTATGACAGACTGACAGACATAGCCTGATATACATTAAGATACGTCCACAAAAGTTGTGTCTTTAGCGATCAAAACACTATTCATACTGAAACGTGTCGGCCGACGGACGAAGGCCCTCTCAGAGATGCTAGGGCACATCAAAAAAGCAAATGTTTCTCAAGCTGAAAATATTCTTATTGTAGTGAAAACAATCCTATCTAGAAAGTTACTGTCGATTCAATAGATAATAAGCTATATGTTATTTGTCAGCGCTCTCTTCCGGTCAGAGGGGAAATTAACTTGGTCATTGTGATCTTTTAACAACCACGTGTTCTTTTGTCACTGAAGCCAATTAAATTCATTGCAAAGAACAGAACTCCGTTTCTCTATTATGCTCTTCTTTCATTTAGCTTCCTGAAAATTTAGCAAGCTCCTGTATTAGATCCGTCTCCAAATCCTTATAATAGGCTCTGTCCGTCTGTAGCGAATAATTTCGAAACAAAGGATTAGACGGACGCATCTTCAGAAAAACCGCGCTTGTTTACCATTCTGCAGCCTATTCTATTCGTATTTCTCCAATTATCTAGCAAGTATTGTTCTTTGTACGAATCACAAATGAACCGGGGAAATGAAATTGTCCATAAACATTATGCTGACATCTTTAAACGAAGGTTATCATTACTTACACGTATAATTACGTCTATGCAACGACACAATCATGGAAGGATAATAGATAACTCGACTTTGCCTCGGTCAAAACGTCTATATCAAATCCTATTTCTTTGAAGAAATTTATAAAATATGTTCTATATCCATCAGCTTTTAATCGCTTGAATTTGCGCAGTATGCTTAACCTGTCGTTCCTCCTCAGGTTTTACCTTTTCTTTAGAACAAAAGTTAGTTTAGTTATAATCGGCTGAGGCGTCCCTACTGGGGATGCCGACGGGGCTGCTCAAGCATTTTTATAGGCCAGAGCGCACTTATTCTAATGTGTTGGCTTTTCAAAACCACACCTGACCTTGTGTCTAACCTCCTGGAGAGGAGGTAAATAAAATGCTTACTCTATCGTCAAAGAGATCTCTCTATTATTTAAATGAATCAAATAAATACATTACACTTATAAATTTGAATTAGATTTATCGACTAGAAAAAAGAAGCGACTAAATTGGCTCTTTTAAACCTAAACATATTTTATATTCGCTATTCTATAATATCAATAGCAACCTATTACAATGCCTAACAGACACTTACATACACCAATTTGAATGAAATACTGAATTAACTATTCGGAAAATTGAAAAAAAAAAACTTATCAAAGAAAAAAACAATCCGTGTTATTTAATAATGTTTGCTTAAACATGTATACATGTATATATATATATGTATATATAATAATATTTGAGTGTAGAATTATAACGATAATTAAATTATCGTTTAATAATAATAATCTACGTGATAGTGTAAAGCTCGATATATTAAATAGAGCAATTTATTTTAGAGGTAACAGATGAGAATAAAACATTGTAAAGATACAATATTTATTAAAAACATCAACAGTTCAGATCGATATGTATATATATATATATATATATATATAAAGGTGAGTCAATGAAAAATAGTTAGACCTGTTAATGGAAACAGATCAATATCTTCAGTTGTTCAGAACAATGAGCATTTAGTAAATAAAAATATTTATTATTCTTCTCTTTCAATTGCATTCCTTAAGCACGGCTTTTCAAAGATCAAAATCTTATCATCAGAGGAAGTAGTGATTGATAAGTTGACAGATAAGAACAGTCAATATTCAAAATTTGGAAAAAGTTTGTTTTTTTTAAGTTCTTTTTAAAAAGTTAAACGAGTGTGTAAATGAAACGCCAAACACGGAGATCCAAGTTGTATAGGGTTCAAGTGTAATTGGTAAATCCAGAAGAATCTGCAAGAAAATCCAACGGCGAAGATTCGACCTAAGTCCTTAGTCCTTAGAGGGGAGATCATACAAAATTAGCCATATTATTTTTGCTCTATCCAGTATATTGAGCTTTCCTCATCTCACAATAGGTCTAATTCTCTAAAAGTTATCTTTTAGTTATAAACCTTCATATATATATATATATATATATATATATATATATATATATATATATATATATATACATAAACATGGTTTTTGTACACGATTCATTTCTGGATTAATTTGAATTTTTAAAAGAGTTTTTGTTACGCACATCACCTGGTCTTCCCAAATAGTCACCAATTCAGTACTGACCAGGTTCAACGCTCTCTCTCTCACACACCCTCTCTGCATCTTCCTCTCCCCCCTCTCTCTCTCTCTCTCTCTCTCTCTCTATATATATATATATATATATATATATATATATATATATATGCATATGTATGTGTGTGTGTTTGCCGAAAGTTGTCAATTCATGTAATTCTATTTGGAAAGTCTCTGTTGTTGTCAGATGTTGTTTCAGTTGTTTCAATTGAAATCCTGAAGAAAAAAAATCGAATCAATTCAATCGACAGCGAAACGTTTGTTGATCATTGGACACAAAATTTACTCTGTCGTTTTGTTAACTTCAACTCCGAAACCTAAATTGTGTTTTTTTTTTGAATGATTGAGTTCTATTTCGGGCAAGACACTATGATGGACGTCTGTCTGAACCCGAACGAATCTAAAAAGCAAATAGCTATCATTGATTGCTTTGATTGTATTATTTCTCGCGCTTTACACAAATATATCAAAGCCAAAACTTTCGATCAACTCTTATTTCACTTGTCATGTGTTATAGAAACAGTGATGTACACAACACTATAACCACTCATATTTTATCATCTTTAATTTAAATACAATGTTGCTTAGGTTATTTTGCGGCATATACACCCTTTTATGATTAATACAAGAACCTTTTGGCAAGTGATGCCTTGTATACGATTAATTAAACGCAAGTTGGTTGCTAGGTGGGATTTGTGATCTCAATACGTTTCTCAAATGTATTTCTTGGTAGATAACTGAATAGATTTGAATCCTACTTACCGATTCAATAAGTCGCGACCGTACTAATTGCACCAACCACACGCACTTAGAAAGTTGATGCATGTCTGTAACAGGTCAAAATTCTAAGTATTCTGACTAATCATGTACAATATTTACGTTTGCATTATTCGAAGAAACGATACTCTAATAATCTTATTATGGAAATTAAGCATCAGTCTTTATTAAATCCGGAAATTTTAGGTATCCTAAGGACTTACTTTTAACATGGAAAACAGCAAACAGTGTTGAGAGAGGAGAAATGCTCTGATCTTTCACAGGACACTTATGCACAAAAATCAACAATTATGAAATATCAGGAATTTCAAACGATAATTAGACATGCATTGCACATAATGTGAGACAATTCGTTTTATTTAGACATTCTGGTCGCGCTTTGAAATCATATACGTCGTTCTTTTGTAGCATAAATAATGCAAATTATTGTCTTGTTATAATTACTACCATCAAATGGGTATAATTGTATATTTAATATTAATACAAAATATGGATTCTATATACACCAAAAATATGCTATTTTATTTGCATATTTAATAAATAACTTAACGATATATGACCTGTAAGGGCAGATACTATTTATTGTAATTTGTTATTATTTATACTAGTTAACCGCTAGGAAAGCCGGAATTTTGTCAAACGGTAAGTTATGTTTACAAAAATAACTTTTATAAAGTACAATAATAGATATATTTTTCGCTATTGTTGAATTGTAAATGCAATGTTTGAAAGGTAAGAGCATTATTTTCTGTTTGACGTAATCCAGCAGGATGAGAGGTTCAGTGATTAAATGAGAACTCTTTTTCAAAAGTAGTTTTCAATAATTAGCTTAACGCAATCCCGTGATTTCTGTATTTAAACAATTTATTAAGACGCAGAAATCACGTGATTACGTTAAGCTAATTATCCAGGTCGTTTCGAAACCACTGTAAATATAAATATTGGCTTTACTAATATCTTTTGAGTGTTATTGTTTTTTACCAGAGAAACAACGCTTAATTTTTCGCATTTCACTCAGTCGTTAATCTCACTTCTCCAGTAAGAATGAGTACAATTGTACTCTGATACAATTCATGAATCTTCGGACTTCCGTCTTAACTTCCTGAACCTATGATCTCTAATGAAAACGAAAATATCTTAACATAGGAATTTGCGAATCAGTATATATAATATTACTTAGTGATGCGTATACTTTTAGAAATACAATTCTAACTTCTTTTAAATGTATAGGTAAGAATATTTTTCTTAGAAATCAGTATGCATTGAAACAACAGTAACGTGTTCAGAAAAAGCAAATGTACTATTATTTATTATCGTCGTATACATACATATATATATATATATATATATATATATATATATGTATATATATGTATATATATATATATATATGTATATATGGTATACTTATACATATTATAAAACATACTACCAAATTTGCGTGTTTGTGATAAATTTGGTAAATAGAATGTTTATTCTGCGAACAGAGAAGTACTAACTTGTTCTCTTAAGTGATGTAGAAGCAATTAGATAACTTATGTAACAATAACAATGTAGACCATATGAATTATTATATTACATTGCATATGACCAATATATATATATATATATATATATATATATATATATATATATATATATATATATATATGATTATAATTACACATATAAATATATCTGAGAAATATATTATAAGAAGAAAATAGAAAATAATAACAACAAAGGTTTGAAAAAGTTATAATTTATTCGAAAAAAGATATGGTATGAAATCTGAAGGCAGAAAAATGGACGGTCATAGCGTCAAACTCTAACATCTATGTATCTTAATATATCTATCTATCTATCTCTCTAAATATATATACATATATATATATATATATATATATATAGAGAGAGAGAGAGAGAGAGAGAGAGACAGACAGACAGAGGGGGAGATAGGGGAGAGAGAGAGAGGGGGAGATAGGGGAGAGAGAGAGGGGGAGATAGGGGAGAGAGAGAGGGAGATAGGGGAGAGAGAGGACAGGGAGATAGGGGAGAGAGAGGACAGGGAGATAGGGGAGAGGGAGATAGGAGAGAGGGAGATAGGGGGAGAGAGAGAAATAGGAGAGAGAGAGACAGGGGGATAGGAGAAAGAGAGAGAGATAGGGGAGAGAGAGAGAGAGGGAGATAGGGGAGAGAGAGAGGGGGAGATAGGGGAGAGAGAGAGAGGGAGATAGGGGAGAGAGAGGACAGGGAGATAGGGGAGAGGGAGATAGGAGAGAGGGAGATAGGGGGGAGAGAGAGAAATAGGAGAGAGAGAGACAGGGGGATAGGAGAAAGAGAGAGAGATAGGGGAGAGAGAGAGAGGGGAGATAGGGGAGAGAGAGAGGGGGAGATAGGGGAGAGAGAGAGAGGGAGATAGGGGAGAGAGAGGACAGGGAGATAGGGGAGAGGGAGATAGGAGAGAGGGAGATAGGGGGGAGAGAGAGAAATAGGAGAGAGAGAGACAGGGGGATAGGAGAAAGAGAGAGAGATAGGGGAGAGAGAGAGAGGGAGATAGGGGAGAGAGAGAGGGAGATAGGGGAAAAAGAAATAGAAAGAGAGAGGGAGATAGGGGAAAGAGAAAGAGAGAGGGAGATAGGGGAGAGAGAAAGAGAAAGAGAGAGAGTTGTCTGAAAATAGATTATAACTTTTGTAAAATAATTAGATTTAGGAAAACCTGATTGAAGACCTGAAAATGTATATATTTCAAAGTATATGCCATGACGAATTAGTGCTCCACGTGGTGATCATCTCTTTCTCTTGAGAACTGGAATCGATATTTTTCTTCCAGCTTTTTGAGATTTTCTGAAATATCCATTTTTCAGAAATTTCGTTATCAACTCACGCATAGATCTGTCTGTTTGAACTTTCCAATGAAACTTTTCTCAAAAGTGTCTAATCCGCTCACGTTTGAAACCGCCCCGTTCGTACGTTTCCACAACCACTCGTTCTGTCATGTGCATAATCTGAATAACACAAATGCAACCATCACACATGATTTTACAGAGACCAATTAACTATATATAAATACAAGTTGCACTCAGAATACATAGCTTTATTGCTTAATAGTATATTTACGAATTACTGGGGGACCTGAATTAAATGCTAGCAACCCATAGAATACAATTCACAATCCATTCTGCAAGAAAATCATATTTGATACAAATAAAATTCACTCTATGTGTGGCTTGTTAACCAAGTTTGACTTCAAAATATCCAACAGTCTTTGTTTTATCACCATTTGATTTTATGCTCCAAATAGGCACCCCTGCTCTGCATGCACGTCTTGCTATTTGGACTGTGATGGACATTTTCTACTCAGGAATAGTTTTAACATTGTTGATATGGACAATATCTTTTGGATAACCCCACAGATAAAAAATTGATGGACTTTCATCTTAGAATGTCAAGCTCATTAATGATCACACCTTTTACTGATGAGATGATTAGCAAAGTGCTCCCCCACATATTAATGAACAGCGATAAAACAAAGGCTGTTGGACATTCATAACTAAAACTTAGTGGGCAAGTCAGGAATAAACTGAAATCAATTTGTACCCAATATGATTGGATTGCAGAAAGGTATTTGAATATTTTTAACGACTCCATGAGTAAAATTTGGAAGGGGGTCATCTAATAGATCTAATGCCACAGAAATAGGCAGTTACATTCGGAACACCGTGTGCATTTGTCTATATTCGTGTATGTGTTGAGTTACGTGTGTATATTAAGTTACAACTAGGCTTCTTGATTACAAGGATTATTTAGGATTGGGTATCTGTTGTATTGCTACATGGGTTAATTCTTATACAGCTGGGCGCGTTTTCGTGTTTTTTTTTCTTTTGCGGTTAATTTTCTTTATGTTTGCTGTGTGGATTTTCGTGTTCAACTTACGGGCAGGCTTAAAATTATACGAAAACCTTTCTTTAAGGTTATTAGATTTCACCGCTTTCTGTTGTTATTTTGCTTTTTACTACAAGATCGTGCTAGAGATTTGACGTTAAAATGACGTTAACAGCTGCTGGCAAAGCGGTAGCGTTGCAATCTTCTTGCCGAAGTCTTTTCATATCCGGAGACCTGTCTTGTGGACGTCCAGGTCATCCGATCTGTTTTTCACCAAAAAAAGAAAAGAAATTAGCTGTTTTTAGTTTTCCCCCCAGTTTTAGGTAAGCCTGTTGTTGACTTTGTTTGCTATCATAGTCTCGCTAGTTCTATTTCCCGGGTGATTATAACGTTCATTAGACGATTTTGAAATGCCAAACTGAGAACGGAGCGTACAAGTTGTTGCACACCGTTTCTTGGTACATAGTTTCCTCTATCTTTGCTTTTCCTATTTTAGGCGATTATTATTAGTCGTAATGATAGCAGTAATAGTAGCAGTCGTATTGGTATTAGCAGCAATCTGTTGTATTTCTTTTCTTATTTTTCTTCTTCCTTTTATGTGTTTTCCTGATGTTCTTCTTCTTCGTATTATTATTATTAGCATTATTATTATTATTAGTAGTAGTAGTAGTAGTAGTAGTAGTAGTAGTAGTAGTAGTAGTAGATATAGTAGGAGGTGGAGGAAAGGATAGAGGAAGATAAGAGGAGTCATTTCTTCTTTTTCTTCTTTTAATTTTGTTTGTGGTTATGTTAATCATCTTAATATTATTATTATTATTATTATTATTGTTATTATTATTATTATTATTATTATTATTATTATTATTATTATTATTATTATTATTATTATTATTATTATCATCACCACCATCACCATCATCATCATTATCATTAACATCATCATTATCATTATCATTATCATTATAATTATCATTATTATTATTAAGGAGACCCGCGGGAATTCCACAATGACATCTTGCATATTGCTGCCGTGCTTAAAATAATTCAATTATGGACGTTCGGCGTGAACGCAGGTACTACGATATTTTTTTTATCTGAGTACCCTGGTTAAGTTAGCTTCAAGATATGTATGGTTATGAGAGTCTATCTAAAAAATAAAAAAAATTGTCTGAGTTTTTGGCATATTTCAATTTAATGGAGATCTAGCACGAACGGGTACCCTACAATATTGTTGTACCATCTTTGGAATAAAAAGATAGTACACTTTTAGCATAGCACGGAGGCCAAAAAAAGTGTGTTTGGTTAGCGTTTCACTTTCGACACAACAGAAACATCAGACGAAATTTAAAAAATACCTCGCATCTTCAGGGATCAGGCGATCCCATAACTTTGAAAAGAGGTGGAAGGTGATAACGTACTAATCGCCTTAGAGTATTATTGGTGGTATTATTATTATTATTAGTAGTAGTAGTAGTATTAACTCGTCTTACTTCCTTTCATCTTATTTTCGTTGTTATTATTTCTTCTTCGTGCTCTTCTTCGTGCAGCAACTAATATTATTACTATTCCGAGTACTGCTGCTTCTGTCACCGTTGCTCTATATTTATCTCCTATTCCTCCCTTATTTTTCACTCTTTTCCTATTTTCCGTGTTCTTCTTTCAATCCTCCTTTCCTTCTCTGTAATTTATTATCTTCCGACCCTCCATTGTTTTTATCGTCTTCTATTTTTAAGTATTCTTCTTCTTATTATTATTTTTACTATTCTTCTCTTAACTTACGAATTGTATTAGATATTTAGGTGCTATTTTTTTTTTACTATTCGAAGTCAACGAACACCGAACGGCAAGCCCGCTTAGCGTCTTCATATTAGAAAAATGAGATAATCTTTTACGACAAGCTTTGTTTGACGCGAATGTCGTTAAGAGATCGTTGACTCCGAATAGTAAATTAATTTTATTTTTCATTTAAAATTCTACTCGATAATTTTCCGTAATTTTTTGTGTACACAAATAGTTTTCACTGATAAGTAATTATATGCATAATTTCTCATGTTATTATTTTTAACTGTCATATTTCGCATGTATCTCAATATAAATAAGCACCGATATTTAAGTCACCTATGGTATTCGCGAATCTGAGTGCAAGTGTTATTTAAGCGTATACATTCTCTCACACTTATGCCATTAGCAAATATGTGAACACCTTTTCCAAGCAATAGATAAGATAGCAAATTTCGTGTATATTTCTCTCTTCTGTATTAATAACACCAAACGGGTTGATATGCCGTAAACTAAACAAAAAATAAAACTCAAATCCTCCAGTTTCTTTTTACTTCTATAAACTTCCTAGTTCGCCTCTTTTCTTTCTCGTTCTTTTTTATTCGTTGACGTTTTATGTCTTCGCATTTTTTTTCTGACCGAAATCGAAAGAGGAAAGATATTTTTCTTTCGACAGCTGAACGTGTTTGTAAACATCATCATCATACTTAAGAACCTTTGAAATAGAGTGGAAACGCGTTTTTCTTTCTGAATCCCAAGGTAGACAGAACGCGATGAGTTCGCAGAGCAGCGAAGACCAGATGTGTTTGCCTCTTTGAGAAGGTCCCGTGTCGATTTACTTGCTTACGCCAGCCAAAAGCTACAATAACACCGAGTTCAAATTGAAACGGAACCAGGAGAGATGTTCAAGTTTCTTTCCTCGTTCTATTTCTTTTCAACAATATTCATTTTTATCATGTCTTCCAAACATTATATTTTAATACCATGTTATTCAATGTGTTTACGCAAGCAACAGCAGTGACCCACTCCAAAATGCTACACTTTTTTGTCATTAATAAAATTCACAATCCTTTCTGCAATCCAACCATATTAGGTACCTTTACCCATATATAACTGTCCACACGTTCTTTTTCTGTACAAATCGTACTAGAAAAGCCATGAACCCACTTGATGTAAGGAACTAACGAGAACGAAAAATGATTATTGCAAAGACAGGAAATTCCTGTTTGCCTTTGCTTTGAAGGGGCCAAGGCTATAGTAAGGTGCAAAACAGTCGGCAAAAAGATAGATATACATGTAAATCTAGGAAATAAGCTACTTAAATAGACAGCTGTATTCAAATGACTTATAAAAAAATCGAATTGATTGAGACCAGTAGACCAATGAGACAAACGAGCTGAAACAGAATAAGCAAGGAATAGATCACACAATTCTGATGAAGATATGCCATAATAGTATCTATAGAAACGACTGACACTAGTAACATGATGTTTGTGAGAGAAAGGGTATAGAAGAGAATGAAAGAGTGTGGGGGGGGAATAAAATTGCAGATACGTTTCTGCACCTTATTAAGAACGTTCAAATATTAACCAGCCAAATATGAAAACAATACACCATACATGGTCTGATAGTAGATCTGTCAGGATAGAGAATATCCGCAGGTAATTAGCAAGTGTTTAAGACGATAGAGAGAAGAATCTTCAAGAAAAGCAGAAAGAGCAATGGGTCTAATGTAATAACTCCAAGAAAGATTTGATGCGAAAGAAAGACCAAGAGTCCAATTCTCCTAACGGGCAGAGACACCCATAAGAATTACAAAAATAAAAGAATCATGAATGTTAATTAAGTATGTATTTCATTTACGTTCAATGATGAAGACACCTGCAATAATTATGACGTACTCCTCTCATGTCTCTTCCCTGTCTTATGCTGCAATGGTTCTACTCAGTTCAAGAATTATCTTGATGTTGTTTTGAAAGATATTAGCTTTGAGATAAGCCAGGAGATAAAAAAAACTGGGGAGAAGTTAAGATCATGTGAGTTTAATAACCATTCAGGATCATCTAAACTGATAAGAAACCCCCAAAGTATTCAATCATATAAATGAAAGGCCAGAAAACAAAGACGTTTGGATATTTATGACTGGAAATAAGTGGAAAGCGAGACATAGACGGAATTTGGTTCGATTGCAGATAGGATTATGCATGTTACAAACGATTCCATGAGTAGCATATTTGATTCACCCTGTGTAACTTTTTTGTTGCATTTTACTTCAATCGAAGTTTTCAGCAATCACGGCGCCCTTCCGGTGGCTAACACTTGATCTCTATATGAGACACATAAATATTCGAATATCCCATTGAAGTTCTACTTTACCTGCCAAACGTTGAATTGGTAAAGAAGTTAAGAACATTAATAATCCTCTCCCAATTGACCAATTAAATATCTGATAGTATATATGTATTGTGGTCTCTTGGTCTTACCGGATTCTATTGCAAGAATTCATTTAGTCTGTTTGAGTCTCCAGCTAAGTGGCGTTACTTGAGGTAACATGACGTAAAGAAGGTGCACCAATCCTCATATAAGCCAGTGTATAGCAGTATCGAGGGGATAATATTTGGGCTTTTAATAATATGTTAGGGTGAATATTTGGTCAGGGTTTACTTGTAGGGTGGAGAATCCTCATATAAGGTTATCCTAGAAAACCGTTGTACAGAGGAACCGAAGACACTGAGATGGTGTATGATAGATAATTCGAACTCTGTGCGTTGTTGTATGCGTTAGCAGATCGTAAGAGAGATGAGAATGTGGTATCTTTTTTTAAACAGTATTTTCACATTTACATGTAGCAAACCACATGTATATTTCCATTTTACACAAAGCAGGCTTTGACTAGCAAGTTTTCATTCCAGATATTTTGATGATAAATGTTGTAAATATAGCTAAATCGGAAGCATTAGTCAGGAGACAGGACTCACGTCAAGCTAATTTCTTTTATCTTTTTATGCAAATATTGAGAATAAACCTTGACTGAAGCAAGCAAGTTTCCCCAACTGACAGTGGATATAGATAACCAGAACAATGTTTCATGCGGAACTTTACAAGGACATAGGGACCATTAGGCTCAGAAGCCAACTAGCAATTTATGAATTCTGTCCTTTTATATTGAACTCAAAATAGCTCACTTACATAACCGACCCCGATTCGCTTTGCTATCACTGATATCTGTATAGCAATAATTGTAGAAAACGAATTATTTACATAACCTGACACGGTCTGCTTTGATGTCCCCGATGTTTAGCATAGCCAACGCGCTCTTTTCACTGTGGATAGATCACACATCGTTGCGCTTCGAGTGGAAGTTGCTAAGCTGAGACTAGATTCATACCTATAGCAGACGGTTTACTTACCAATATATATTTTTGAATAGTGAAGAGCTCTTCGTCATTGAATGCAGAGAGACAAAGAACTTTGCCGTGAAAACCGTTTCCTTACTTTAATCTTTGAATAGCAGTTTGCATTCCATCCCGACCGGTTCGCTTGAAATATTCTACTCAACTGGCAATTTAATAACGTTATTTATACTGGTAGGTCTTTGTCACTTATATAAAGCAAAGATACAATTGTGATGACCAACTATTATCGATTACTCATTCGGAAGAGAGAATAGGTGTTAAAAACTCATCACTGATACTAATTGGCATAGTAATAGTTTTCCTTAAAAATATACTATATATATAAACAAATATTGATAATTATATATATATATATATATATATATATATATATATAAAGATAATAGATTCAATTATTTCATAGAGTTCAGAGTGATTCTTATGAGAACCAAATTCCAGAACAAAGTGAAGCTCAATATTCAAACATTTAAATAGTTATTTCAATATGTGTAATACAGCTATAAATAAATTGCAGATCAAAGTATATTATACTATAATTGAATGTCAGTTTCGACGCAAATGAAAACTAAGACGTGTTTCTATGAGATTTTCAAAATATGTTTCAACAATTTAAGACAGTTACCCAAAAAAGTCCCGTCGTCAGAGATTTGTATGACATAAAAACCGCACTTCATCAAACCTGCAAAAATTAATTATCAATGCCCAGGAAAGCAACACTAACATATAATGAATAAATAGAATTCACACTCTTAAACCAAGATTGAAAATCACAGAAAACTTACATTCGAATGTTCAGAAAAACTATTTACATTTTGTTTACTGACTGAATTTGTTCAAATATGTTTTGTAAAATCTCTTAGAAACACTTCTTAGCTTTCTTGTATCGTTGAACAACAGTATGATACAACTTTTAGCTGGTAATGTATATACATATATAAAGCACTGATCTAAGAACAACACTATGATAAATAGAGATTTTATTCATGCGTTCGATATTTTCTAACAAGGAAAATAAAATGCTTAAAAAATATATAAATGTATTTTACAGTTTTGTTATTCGCGATTGTAATGGCAGTCAAAATGAATAGATAACATATTTTGTTTCATCCGTTTTCATTGGTAAACTTACTTTTTCAAAGGAGACAATAGATGAAAATAAATGAGCTATTCATACAGCTTGTAAGATATTCAGTAGAATATTAAATGCAAACAGATTTAACTTTATTTTACTTTTACAATGCATATGATGCGAAATTAAAAATATCTATATAGAATTGTATTTTGTAAATTTGTACGTTTAAAAATAATATATATATATATATATATATATATATATATATATATATATATATATATATATATATATATATATATATATATAAAAATATCAGTAGCTCTCCTTTTATTCCATTTTATTTTTTTTATTTTTGAGATGGTTATTAATAATTTGTCTCATTTGGTTTATTCGAAAGGCGTTTATTATAAATCAGATCTAAATAACAGTGTGTGGAACTTTTTATCCGTACAACATGCATTAATAATTAAGACTTCTATCTCGTTATAAGAAACGGAACGAGGAAATTTTTCCCCGCGTTCATTAAATAACAGGTTCAGTTTTAAATTTCGTATACGTTTCCGAGTTAGAAATAAAGATTCTCAAGTTTATAAAGATGCGCCTGAATTGGATAGAAGGTTACATCGGCCGAAACGTTGTGAAAATAACAATCGAAATAATAATAGTAGTCCGAATAATCCATATAATAGATAAAACTATATTTGTAGTTGCTACTGAACTGTCTTTTTTACTGATTTTTCATCCATGACATATTTTAACCGGTGTTCTTATTAATTATTTTACTAGCACTGTATAAACTCTGCAATTACAATGGGATTGATTTTCTTCAAGTGCATTTTATCAGTTTTGTATTAATTATGATAAAATTGATATCAGTAAACATTATGTTTTTGCTATATGTTTGTTGCTCTCGTTTGCGACCATAATTTGTCACTTAGAATGTTACTATATAATAAATAAGATATAATATCAGACATAGTATATACAAACACGAATGTCGAAAAGATAAATTGTACCAAAAAGAGATTTTGTCAGATAAAGAAAATTCAACAACATTTGTGTGTGTGATATTATGGCGAAACTAATTAATTCTTCTTTATACATTTTAGTACATACGACGGATGACACAGGTATTTATCTCATTGTTTTATGAATGAAAATATATTTTAATGAATGGAATGCTCGTAGTTGATTTTGTTCATTTGCACAAAATAGTATGCAGTGATGTTGCTTGTGGATTTTCCAGTTGAAACTTCATTTTTACTAGATATATGTATTTTCCTTTTGAATGACAAAATAGAATTTCAGCTTTTGTTGTTCTGTTGTTTTGCGGCTATCTATTTATTCTTTATAACTTAATAAGTAATGAAGAATATACATAGTAATATGTATACAAGTACATACATAGTTTGCAGATGAGATATATTGTAACGTATATATTTAATATATAAAAATACATATATATATATTTATATGTCTAAAGAGAACATGGCATTTTTGCTCATCTGAAAAGAATGTCAACCAAGATAGCTTGTTTGCAATTGTTTCAGATTTTAAAAAAATTAAATATATATATATTCAAAAATAAAATAACATTTCATCATTTTTTTTATAAGAATAATCGGCTTATTGAACTCTATCAGTAAGTAAATGTAAACTTATATACTGATACATAATTTATTTGTCTCTGCTGTATTGGAACTTAAATTTGATTTTTGTTTCTAAATGTCTAATAAAGAAAACAGAAAATGATGAAATTTGAATTTATAAGTATAGATATAAACGCTGAAAGTAAAATGATTGTGAACCAATTGTAAAAACTCTTATTATGGCATTCTTTTCAGATTAGCTAAAAACCTATGAACATATTGATGTTGTTTATTTTAACATATATGTTAATTTTGAAATTTTTGAAATAATTTTTATACTAAGATTTTTGAGAAGTTAATTTTGGATATAAATACTGCAATATAAAATATATATATTTATATATATACATATATATATGTATATATATATACATATATATGTATATATATATATATATATATATATATTACTATAAAGTGTAATTTTTATTTGATTGTACATTTAAAAGTTAATGTAGAAATCTTTTATTATATTCTTTAATTCACATTCCTTTAACTTGCCATTTTTTTTTTAATTTTAGATGATCATTTTAAATTGTTTAATTGTATAAATACATTGCAGCTTAGTACATTATTATATTTTTACTAACACTGTACAATAATAAAAAATGAAAATTGGGTAGTCATAGTAAAAGATTTATTTGTCAGGTTAAATGCTTTTTGTGTCTCACTAAATAAATCAGACAAGACACATCTATATTTTAGATATACTTATCTGATGACACACTGTATTCGTGTAATATTTTTTAACATTGCTCAATACATGAGGAGACGTAGTTTAATGATATAAGTTTTTAGCATGCTACACAGAAATCACTGTGCTTCACTCGTAAATATGTAAGCAGACTATGCGCTCATTAAGAGTATTGTCACTTCATAAGTAATGCACATTTAGATTTACTATTACCGTATCTATGAAAATACCTCGTCAGCAACTCACAACTTTTCTCACTCTTAACAGCCACTAGGTTTAGATTTATTTCCGGTTTCATTTCTAACTAACGATTCAGACTACCTTTGAAGTATATTTAATTAGATTAATATATCATATAATTGGCTATCTCAGATTGAAATTTATTCCATGTGTACAGTGTATAACTATCTCACTTTTCGTTAAGATTTTAAGCCTTTTCTAGGCAACTACTGGATAATTTCTTCTACCTATGAGTTTCCATAAGTAATTTCAAAGTGATTTTCTATATTTAATTTTGTGACTAAATGTACTTTTATGTGTATAGATGCAGACATCATAGTAATATATTAAGCCCCTATAATAGTTGAGTACTTTAATAAAACTGCATTTCGCAAGAGAAAAACTGGTGTCAAAAGTTTGAACCTGGACATTTTTGTAAAGTTATCACGGCATCAAACAGAAACGATATATCATTACATTCAATTTAAAACCGACGAACTATTGAGAAGTAGGTGTACACTCTTATGCTTAAATAACTATTACACTAGATTTAACTGACATAGCAGTAAAATACTATTATAAAATTGGAATATTTAATTTTATGTTTCATAGAGTATAGAAACGCTGGGTAGAAAATTTAAGTAAATTCTCTGATCAAGTGGACGATTGCTGAAATAAATCATGCATTATGTTTGCAATAACGGAACTGTCGAACGGTAAAATACGTTAGAATCGAAGACATTTAATGTAGTATTAGTTTGTCTACGGCAAACCATACAGAATTGTAAACGAGACAGGTTACACATAACATTACGTGTGTTTTGTTAAAAGAGATGCATCGAAGTGGATGCGGAATGCAGTTCGTCTAGCCAGCAAATGACGAGAAAATATGGTCTTAATTCCCGTTCATGTGTCTTTACAAAATTTGCCACAAAACCTCGTGGCCGTTTTTATTTACGCTTCGTTGCTATATGTCATATAAAGAAAGTCTCGGAAAATAGGTTTTAACATAACCGCTTTTCTACTTTCATTTACGAAAGAAAATTAGTAATAAAAATTGAGCAGCTTCAGTGGAAACGATAAACTTCGGAAACCTCAGCCAAAATAAGTGTGTTTCTGTGGAGAGTTTTAGTAAAAGTATTATCTTATTAATTATTGATATAATTAGATATAGAATAGCAATACTATATCAATGTATGCGATATATGTATATTAAATGAATGCAAAATCTGCTGATATTTACATAACTTCTATTTTTATCAAAACGGTTAGGATACTTACTAATAGACTATATGTGTCTGACAGATGGCTCAGATATTATTATTAAAATGTTAAAACAGTCTTAATGTTAAATTTCATTTGTTATACATTTTTCCTACGCTGTTTACTATTAATACTTGTTCTGTGTTATTCGTTTTATTAATTTCATTGCATCATTTTGCTCCGTATAAGCAATAGTTATACGCTTATAAGAACGTAATTGAACAATAGTTAAATATCTCAAATATATTAGTTTTTCTTTACAATATTAGGTTAATTTGAAAAGGCGATAATTACAAATTTAAACAGGTTCTTTTAACATTTGTTATCGTTACTCATAGAAAAGCGTCTTAATAGATTTATTTTATATGAAAAGAAATTTGGAACAACATTTGAGGATTCATACGACATACTAATCCTTCCGATATGGCATGTTTATTAGCATTCCTTTCTGTGTCGCTTTTATTTTATTTTTAGAATTTTTCAAGTAGATTTTAGTTCAAAATATCTTTTTAAAAAAAGCTATTAATCATTTTTAACGTGATTAGAAATAATACTACATAAATATTCACTTCTGTTGCTTATTTACATACAAATTTGTATTCGATTTATGTTTGTATGAGTCTTATTCGTTTGTCTTCTAATGTAAAAACGTATAGGTGGCGATGGCGGTCAATTATCCATGGAAGAAACTTCAAACATGAAAAAATGTTTAATTGCTGATTTCTATTTATTTTGTTATGTAAGAAAAAAGACAAACAAGCCAACATGTACGACACCTATCCCCTTCGCTCCTCTCAATGTGTTATTGCTTATGTCTATTAGATATTTGTAAAATAGATTAACAAACAGATTTCTAGATTATCTTTCTGTAAAACATACCTGTTTAAAAGATGGTAACTTTATCACCTTAATTTTACGTAAATAAGAAAGGTGTTATTATATTTAATTGCATTTCGTTCTGTAATACAGTGAAATTTAAGCAAGAGTTTCAATTCAATTTCTGCATCAATCTACTACTGATTTCATTGCATCGGAGGATTGGCCATCAAAAAGTCCAGACTTAAATGTCATGGATTACTGTGTTTAGAGCTTGTTATTAGCAGCAACTGAGAAATGTTCATGCGACTTATACTCTATTGATGATTTTAAATCGTGCTTGGCAACAGCCTGGAATGATAGCTACACGTTACTCTTCAATATGCCACGCTAGCTTAGATTCCAAGGTAAAGACGCTGCTATGAAGTGCACGGACGACATTTTGGGCATCTATGAGTGTAGTATAATATTAGTTTTAGAAAAACTTTATATAATTATACTTTCTAAAAATAAATTAACGTTTGACAAATTTCCCGTTTTTTCGGCGACCACCCTGTATTTTTTATAAATTTGTAGAAAAGCAAAAGTTGAAATGCCCTTTCTCTTTACCGCCCATTTACAAAAAAGAATGGGAACAAAATCGAAATTCGTATTAATAAACATCGTACGACTTTATTTTGACCGGCTCGATTCTGTTGCTGGTGTTTGTTTTCTCAATTCATTTAGAATCATGAACTTTTACGTGAGACCACACGAAGGTTGTTAAGCATCTATAATTAAAGTGACACTATTGAACTAAGAGAATTCGAACTTGAAACGCAATGTCGTCATTTCACATCAGTAACAAGTTAATTAATGCTATCTCCTAGAATATTAATAGAATTGGTAAAAGTATATTATTTACGTTATAAATTACTAAAATATACATTTGCAAAATTATAACAAACGTAACGCTAGATAAAAAGCCGACTGAGTAGCGGGTTATAATAGCTAGTATACACCTACATATATAGTTTTCTGGTTGTAGAAAGGTGTATACCCGCGATTTATCTCATAAGCGATGGAATAATTATAATGTCCCTTCCAAATATGTATGAGTCGACGAGTAGGTAACCATAAAAACGACTCCATGTTATAAAGCAGTGACTAAATGTTGTCCCAGGTGCAATGAAATCCAGACTTAACCAAGGCTAAGAATTTTACTAAATCAAGAATCAGAAATTCGCAACAAGTGTAGGCAAAGAAAAACAAGATTACTGAATAATCAAGGCATTACAAACATCCGGCTCATTGGGCGCATGGGGACATTTGTAAGGACATTTGCGGCCCACAAAAAATATACTGTAATTTTCATTTTTAAAATTACAACCGGATATACATGTTTCGTTGCTCCATTCAGAACGTTTTTCACGCTTAAAACCGAATACCACAATTGCTCAAGTTTCAAAACAGAAAAGGTACACGAATATATCGAATGGGTTTGAAAGAAATCTTTTGTTCTTCCAACTCCTCGTGAATAAAAATCTCAATAAACTCCATAAATATGAATGAAACTTAAGATATATTTGTAGTTTTTTATCGAGAGCAATGATTGATAAAAGTATTTATATACATGTTGTATGTATCTATGTAATGAAATTATTCTACAATCATTTAGCTATACAACATCAATTAGTCGCGTGTGGTCGTCGTGACAACATAAATTGACCTAAATGGCCCTCAGAGGATCTTAGGACACACCTATAATAATCTATGCGTAATTTATCTCTCTTTCTTTATCTCTATCTAATTATCTCTTTCTCTCTCCGTTTCTTTCTATATCTATATCTGTATGCCGTTTTGTTCTCAGCAAGACATCGCTAAATATTTACTCATCTGTTTCCTGTGATGATTTTCTTTAATACTCAAATCTAATGAACTGTTTATGCAGAATTTAATTCTCACATTATTAAGAGTTACATCAAATTGTACACAAACATTAATAAAAACGTTGAATCAAGACATTTAGAATGTTAACTTATTTCAAATATTCAGCTTTCGGACTAAAGATACGTTACAGTGTTTATACGAGATGATCCTAGTGTTTTAAACCTGGCCAGCAAATTTCTATTAATGTATTACCTTCGCCAAAGATTTTATGTTGAAATCGAGTTTGTTTTTGTTTGATTGTGTACAGCCTAGTAGCCGCCATGCTAGACCAATCGTCACCAAACGTTGTCAAAATATCGGTCAGAGTCTAAGTTTGAATTGATTTAATTTTGGGATATCTAATCTTGATCACGGAAAAGTTCACAGTCAGACATTTAGCAATAACTTCGGTACAGGTGATCGTAGAGACTTGCTATTTTGCCCATATTGTAGTCGCCGAAGTCCTACATCTTGTATGACCTTTGATGGAATTTAAACTACCATTATTCCAGATTGTATATATACGTTCGATGCTTTTTGATAACAGTAACAACCAGGCAAAAGGACAACCCTACAAGATTAAATATTGCTTGTGTATGGCATAACTTCGGAAATAATTCATACAATATAGAGTAGTAAGAACCAGATTAGACTTTCGTCCATCCTTACGCTGTCCGGTGTTAGTATGCAGTCTCATGACTAACTTATGTTCTTATTTGAATGTTATTTGCATTCCTTTTTTTTTTATTTATTGGCACCTTTTGATATTTCTTATTTCTGACAACAATAATAAGAACAGGTTATTTTTTATGATATTACGATTGCGTAATGCTTTATTCCAATCCTCCGATGACGTTCTATGTTTTTGCAGCAGGGAAGTCTCTCATGGCAGGATATTGTTTACGGTCTTCTGAAGCCTCTCGTGTCTCTCGGAGGCTTGTTTTCATACGTGTATTTTAAATTCCCTCACGTGTTAAAATCTTCTGGAGACACGAGCAAATTTTAAACACCTTTATATGAAGAAATAAAGCCGCGAGGGACTTCGTGCTGCATTGTAAAGGATTTATCAGCCAGACGCACTTAACACCTGGTGACCAGGCAGGGGATACCGGAAGAAAGCTTTCAAATACATTACACGTGAAAGTGAGATGTATGCGAATGCGTGGGTGAAGAGGAAGGAACTGCGTGATCGCATAGGCATGATAAGAGTTTTACCCAGTATATGTTAATGAATAATTTAAGTAGTACGGTTTAAAACTAGGTGTATTTCTTTATTTCTCAAATATTTCACATCAACAATATTTCGGGGTACATCGCTTCTTCAAAGTAATTGTAATCAGCTGTTACATTTGTTTTACGTAATTTAACAGATTGTGTTTTTAATGGAGATGTTGTCTGTAGCTGATGCTTGATTATATGACCTTCAGAATACAGTGAAAGTTGTGAAACAGATATATTATTTTTTTCTAATTTCTTAATTATTAATTTTCCTATTAATTTCAAAGTGGATTGATCAATTTAAGGGAGAAGTCAGAGAAAAACAAAGCCTGCTTTCAACCATTATAAAAAATGTTCTTTGAAAGTAGCAAAACGAATTAAATATTTTATATGAATGGAGATTTATCGCAAATTTCATCTGCTATTTATCATTTGATAAACTAATTCAAAAATTCGAAGAATAACTTTTTCCTTTCTTCAAAATAATAATTGCAAGGGAATTAATTACTTTCTATTTCTTCTTCATAAGTGTTTAACAGTATCTCTGATGTTTAAACCTCAGAAATCAAAGCCTTGGTGATATAACACTAAAATGATGCCACTACAATGTAACTGCATCATGTTCCTCTCTGTTTCCAAGTAACTGTCGTATAATTTACGATTCTAGTCGAGAAATTATGAAATGATTCATTGGATAATGGATCGCCTTTCCAATAAAAGATTGAGCTTTATAATTATGAGAATAATGAAAGATAGTGAATGGCTTCATCAATGATACAATGTTCCGATCTTAAAGGGTATAACACCCTACGAGAAAAGTAATTATATTCATAGTCTAATGAGATAAAGGGTGAGCGAAATATGATTGTTTTTATGTAGCTATTCAGCATATATATATATATATATATATATATATATATATATATATATATAACTATTTGTTAAAAAATATCATTTTACAATTAACCCATATACACATGTGTTTCATGCTACCCTGCAATAATCTGTATGGGCGGAGACACTCCCTGCCGGTCATACGATTCAACCCCTAATACGAAATCCATATTAATTCATATGTGCGAAATAATTTTTTGAATAAATATTGTTAACGCAGATACAGTGTATTTCACGGGAAATACAGTATATATATATATATATATATATATATATATATATATATATATATATTGGGTGGATTTAAATGACCAACAAAAAACGTGAATCCACAATCATAATGTTTTCTTTATTTTGGCGAATGCTTATTTTATTCCTGTCTTCAGCATTGTTCACAACCCGTGAATAAAAAAATATATCCCTCACTTTATTCCTTTGTCAGTGGAATGAAACCAATCGATATATATATATGCTCTGAAGATGTAAATATAAAAATTCATTGAGCTTGTAATCTGAAATAATTGTGATGATATAAAAAGGGATATATACCTTCATAATATATAATTTTTATACAAACCTTTGTACTTATATATATATATATATATATGATAATGATAGAATTAATAATCATACGTAATAAAAAATGAAAAATGGAAGACCGAAAATGTTTCACATGTATATCGATTCTTCGTCTTGATTACAAAAATGTATTCAAACAAGCTAGACTCACTAAAGTAATTTTAAATAAATCTCGCCGAAGATTTCTTTTAATCAAGACTCATTATAAATCCTGAAACAATGAAACAACGTAACGGTTTCTACAATATATTTACCTTAGTAAGCAAATACATGCTAAACGAAAAAAGAACTTAAGATTTGATCCAGGATAGCTATTTTACACCAGAATTCCAAGAAAATGTGTGCATAATATCGATAGTAAAAGAAAAAAACATTAATTCTTCTTCATAATTGCTTCTCATAATCTTTTTAATGTCTATGTTTTCGTTTTAAAAAACTCCATAAAAATAGTTATTTCTGCGTTAGAGACGCACAACGTATTTTCAAATACTAACTTCTTTGTTTTTCTTCAAATCAGTTATCTTGTAAAAAGTATTGGAAAAAAGACGAAACTATTTTCGATTTCCTCTTTTCACTTATATATATATATATGTATATATATATATATATATATATATATATATATATATATATATATATATATATATATCGTCAGCAACAAACTGTTTCATGTTATCACAGCTCTTAAGTGTGGCAAGAGAGGCAAGTGTTTCAAACCCGAGTCGAGACTTGACTTTAAGTCATGAGCACATGAAATCTTAATCTTTATATAAAACATATAAATCACCGAAGAATGCTCACTTCTTTTCTTACGAAGAACTTCGTATTATTTAACAGAGAAGGTTAAATATCTAATGATAGTTGGCGATTGCACTTACCTCAGTGCTCACCCCAAAAATATAGCGGGGTAATATGTAGTCATAAACACGCCGACTGATTCGCTCTATAAGAGCTCTTCATTATGTCTTAACTGGCAAATGTTTCACGACAGGATCAAATATGTAAACATGTATACGATCAGCACAATTCATATAGTTCAAGGATAAGGATGAAGATGGTGAAGCAATTTTGAAATGAAGAAACATCTTGCTTACAAACATTAATATGTTGTGAAACAATATATTTCCGATGAGACATATTAATTCACAAGGATGACGAAGACATTGTAATAATCGCCGAAACAAATCTCATCATTTGTAAAATTTATTAAAAACTGTTAATATTTTTTATTAAAAGATTTGCATAAGAGTCGACATTGAAAACCTACACGTTCCTATCTTCAGGCCACACTGACGTTGTTGGAATAAAAGAACATTTTTTTCGAATAATGTCTTCTGTCGTCGAAATTTCAAGTTGATGGCGTTCAAACAGTTATCAGATGAAGAACCAAAAGTTTACAAGAATCATCACCACACGATTGTCACATCCCGAATCCAATACTTCTTTATGATACCACAAAGACACACACACATCTATATAGTAATAAGCTGAGGCATTTCTTGTTCGTATTTAAGTTATTACTTTTGACACAAATTAAAATAATAAGATCGCCCGTCAGCACAGATGGTGATTAGTGATTAAGCTAATGTCGTTGAGGCAAAATAAAACATTAAACATTTTAAAATGAATTGTTCTAAAATCGAATTTGATTTTTCTTGTTGACTAAAAAAAACATAACTTAAAATAAATACATATCAAAAAGTGATATTTGTGTTATTTATTTTGAAGAATATTTAGCTTACAATAATTTTTATGACAAAAATACAAAGAATATTGTTTTAAAAACAATTAAATTGCTCCAGTTTTAAGAAAATAAATGATACATATTCGTTTTATTTATTTAAATAATATGTAGTTGGCAATGACAATTATTTAAATAATATTTAGTTGGCAATGACACTTATTTAAATAATATTTAGTTGGCAATGACAATTATTTAAATAATATTTAGTTGGCAATGACAATTATTTAAATAATATTTAATTGGTAATGACAATTATTCAAATAATATTTAGTTGGTAATGACAATTATTTAAATAATATTTAGTTGGCAATGAAAATTATTTAAATAATATTTAGTATGCAATGACAATTATTTAAATAATATTCATTTGGCAATGACAATTATTAAAATAATACTTAGTATGCAATGGCAATTATTTAAATAATATTTAGTTGGCAATGACAATTATTTAAATAATATTTAGTTGGCAATGACAATTATTCAAATAATGTTTAGTTGGCAATGACAATTATTCAAATAATGTTTAGTTGACAATGACAATTTTTTAAATAATATTCAGTTGACAATGACAATTATTTAAATAATATTTAGTTGGCAATGACAAGTATTTAAATAATATTTAGTTTGCAATGACAATTATTTAAATAATATTTAGTTGGCAATGACAATTATTTAAATAATATTTAGTTTACAATGACAATTATTTAAATGATATTTAGTTGGCAATGACAATTTTTTAAATAATATTCAGGTGGGAATTACAATTATTTTCACAAACATTAAATGTCATTTATTTTAATAATAACATTGACCCTGACAGTCATCAATTTATTCAGAAAGAATATTATTATCAACAATACATCATATAAATTGACTTAGGAAGTACCATGTTAATCACAATCGTATATTTCTATTGTCAGATCTCGCACATATTGCCATGTTTATAATATTGCATTATACCAAAGCTGTTCAGTTTTTAATGAAGTTGCTTTTAAACAAAAAAAAATTACAAAGATCATTTACAGAAGATATCAACTTAGTAGAATTTTTAGTCACCTTGTCAATTGCCATTCTTTTTAATCTGTCTATTACAATTTGTAAATGTGTAATCAATAATTTAAACTTCCCTCCATGTGATTCGTTTATTTTCACGAAAATAACTAATTCCGAAATATGAAATCTGAATCCTCCGGGATTTTTATCGACCGTAAATGATTCGGATTTCTCATACATTTATTCATTTCCTGACAACTGACGACGGCGATTTTGTTAATTTTTTACAATACATTTTTCCTCTAGAGATACATAGATAGATAAAGAGAGATAGTTAGATAGATTAATAGATAGATACACCAGCGAATAATTTACGATTATTGGAACCTATATATATATATATATATATATATATATATATATATATATATACTTATTATTATATAGAAGAGGTATTATGTATATAGATAAATTATCTATGTACATAATACACCTTACATGTATATCTATGATGTAAAATATATATATATATAAAATTTGTATATGTATATATACATATGTAATATATATATATATATATATATATATATATATATGATATAGTTATATATTAAATATATATGAATATATGTAGTATAATATATATGATATATGTATAAATATAATTTATATATGAGCTGCATATGTATATATATCCCATATAATGTATATACATATATAATGTATAACTATTAATTATGATCCATATATAATGTGCATAAATGTATATCATGTATTTATATATATATATATATATATATATATATATATATATATATATATATATATATATATGTATATATATATATATATATATATATATATATATATGTATATATATATATATATATATATATATATATATATATATATATATATATATATATTCATAATGTATACTGCATATAAATATATATATATATATATACATTCTGCACATCGGTGTGTATAAATAATTCATGTGTATACGCAATACATGTAATTTATGTATATACGTAACCTATGTATATAATAAACAAATATATTCTATGTATATATAGTTTATATGAACAACTATTTTATAAATATTTATAATATATTTGTGTATGTACATATATATATATATATATATATATATATATATATATATATATCTTTTTATATATATATATATACACACATATTAATATATCAGTATAATGTTATAAATATACATATAGGAAAACATAATATTAATTAAAATAAAATCAATATATATATATATATATATTATATGTATGGATATTTTGTTATTATAAATGTGATTGTTGTTGATTAATGTGTTTTGTCTTTTTTTGTTTGAGTTGTAGGCATTGGTAGAGATGTCTAGAGTAGATTGTGTTTAGTGTTTCTGAGATTTCCGTAAATGTGGTGTGTGGGGAAATCGCGGAGATGAGACTTGTTTCTGTCGCATATGTTAACATATATATATATATATATATATATATATATATATATATATATATAAATTCAAGTTGGCGTACCCGCGCTTTCAGACATAACGTTCTTTTCTGACTAAAAAGTTAATTGCCATCTGACTATGAAAAAAAAGGAAAGAAAAACACTTCTTTCACAAGATTAAAATAAATGTTATTTATTTTAATATTACACATTGTTATGTTTTTTTTCAAAAAAAAATACTATATATATACGCTGATTTTTTTTGGATATTTCTTACTGACGATTGTTTACCGGTGTTTACTGGTGTGTTTTTATTATGTGTCGCTTACCTGAGCGGTGTATTATTTTTAAGAATATGCAGAGGACTGTCTTTGCTTGAGTCGCCCTTAATCATACTTGTCACTAATTTGTGTATATATCGATATTTTTATTAATTCATGAAATTATCTTTTATATATATATATATATATATATATATATATATATATATATAAATTTTTTCGTGCAGAAGTTAATTTATGAATTAATGTTTAATATACATATATATATATATATATATATATATATATATATATATATAAATTATTTATTTATTAATTAATTAAAAGATCTACTTCACTATATATATATATATATATATATATATATATTGTGGGTGTACATTTATACATATATTATGTATGTATGAATATTTTTATTTTTTCAGATATATACAGACGCGACACTGACATACCGATGTTTTAATCTGTAGGCATTTCATTGTCTGATGGTGTTGGAGGCTGTGATAAGTGCTGTTTCCAGCCGTCTTCGCCGAGCTTTGTTTTGAATGTGGTTGGTGATTTTGGCCTGTTAAAATTTCAAAGCATGATCGTGCTCTAATACATGGGGAAAAAGCGCACTGAGAGAGTTATTGTTTTTTATTGCCCTTTATAACTCTCTCAGTGCACTTTTTTCCCAGGTATCAGAGTACGATCATGCTTTCAAATTTGAACAGGCCAAAGTCACAAAACACATTCATAACAAAGCTCGGCGAGGACTACTGGAAACCGCACTAATCACAGCCTCCAACATCATCAGACAACGAAATGGCTTCTACAATATATCCCCCTTAATAAGCAAAATTATCCTGACCGAACCAAAACTAAACCTAGATCATGGCTAACCTTTCTTCTCTTCGTTCTCAATTTTACTTATATACAAGTCCCCGCACACACACTCACGCACAAATTCCTCTTTACATACATTGTCATTCACTACGAATCTAAACCACAAATAACAGCCTTACTAATTAACACAATCTAGACATCCTCACAAATATTTAGATATTTAACCCCATTTTGCCCTCAATTTAATTTCAAACCATCAACACTGTCTCACCCATCTAACCCTTTCGACTACTTCTTTCACACTCTAACCCACCAACCCCGCCTACTTTCAAATTATCTTCATTTCTTCAAATCTTTTTCTAAAATTATGATACTACCTACATACCAAAGACATAGATTTCTCCCCGTCCCTCTTCTTTCCCCAGCCCCTCAAAATACATGCTACACATCACCACAACAAAAACCTCGGCAATTCCTCCAATCTCTCCCAACCTAAGACAAATTCATTGACACTTCTACCCCTCCCCTTTTTCACTCACACCCATCCAAATTCATTTCACTCTCTGCCACTGACTTCTCTCAGCCCGGAACTTGGTCATGCGCCCTCAGTAGCCACTGTTACTACTTTTCCTCATCAACCCATCATGTCAACCCAATATTTCGATGTACTTGCATGACATTTTTCTTAAAATTATCATCCTGAGGAAGTCTTATAAATGAAGACGAAACGTTGATGAATATACATCAAGGAAAATGTCTCTTGGTTTTTTCTTTTTCATTTCCCATTACGTCGGATTACTCTCACCCTTCTTTTCTTATATATATATATATATATATATATATATATATATATATATATATAGTTATTTATTTATTTACTCAGGTAAACATTAACAATCAAACTAAATGATATTACCTCTACTTTTAATGAGAGTTTAATTACAAACGAAGAGCATACAATTCGACACTCACTCAAGGTGAACCGATAGGTGTTTTCATTATATCCAATACCAAATCAAGAATTATGGAGGCTAGAAATGTAATATTTATTCTCACTAGAGTAGAATCGTTTTGATTGCTTTTAAATGGGTTTATTTCAACCTTTTGATATTTATTAAAAAGCTCGAAACGCGCCTCAGTAGTATAAGACTGTCCTGAATACGCCTCTACAGCTAATTGTAAACATGGCTGAAATGAGGATGACAATCCCCCCTGGATGTGTCAGGTGCAACTATAACCGAGAACTGACCCGTCAACATTCCCCAGTAGCGTCAATAAATCAATCCTCTCCTAAAGAACGAGGTAATTAATGGCACTCTGCACCTCCTAGGTCCGAGGAGCCAGACCATACCTTGTTCCGACAAAGAATAGTCCGATAGTTTATGTTAGCCCCTAGGTTGCCAGGATGATTCCAAGCCGAACCGCAGCTGATATGAAAAGTTATATTATTAAATTTGATGTGGGGCATAGTCATACTCTGTTACAAGGCGTAGACATGAGTTATAAGTTAGTTATGAATAACTGAAAGATTTGAATTAACTCATTTCTTATGTCATAATTTTGCTACATATTTATTTTTTTGATACTAAAATTAGTTTGTCTTCATAAATATTAAAGTAATATCTCATATTTACAGCAAGTCTAAATGGTTGAATGTGTTCCTTTCAACTGAGTTATAAATCTTTTACTTGTGTACAAATGTTCTGATTATGTTCTAAAGATATGGCAACCAAATGTTTCTCTGTGACTTGCTTACGATTGACTCTGGCTTCTTACTGCCTAGAAAGACAATGCATTACATATAAAAAAGGTTTTGCCTGATGGGGAGTTAATAATGATGTATAAGTGCTACAATATCTAACATCACTTCTTTTATCCGAACATTGCATAAGTTCTGACTCTTGGTGCAATCATCTACTTTGGTCAGAGTCAGGTACATCCTATGATGTGCTGGGTGATCAGATAAAATGTTATTGCTTTGACAAATTAAATTCCATCTAGCGGGAGGGGGCTGATCTCTTTTTTTCTCTACAGCCTATTTCTTACATAAGAGACATTGATAGTCTTACTCTATTGTTATTTTAATGGAAAGTGCTCGAGTTCTTCTTTTAAAACTTATACAGCAATGGCTCGTCTCTCTGGTACCACTGTAAAGCATTTTAATGTCTTGCTCCGTGTGACTAACACCAAACAAAATTTCCATAAACATAATCTATTTCCAATAATTATCTAGCTGTGGATCATGCTGTCACATGTTTGCTTCCCTGGGGGCTACAATATAGTTATGTTCAAACTTAGTGTCAATAAAGACATCATAAACCTTCCTCATACGTCATCAAATTCTATTAATTTCATTTATTATTTTCAATCCGCTCATAATATTCGACATCGTCTAAGATAAAAACTAATTATCTCATTAGATAGTATCTTAAAGCGGCTTTAAACGTTGATAATGTTGACTCATTAGTTAAAAGAATGCATACAAAATTTAAAGACGCCTGAATTAAGCAGATCAAATCTTCTTCTGTCATTTTTCATAGTATTTCCGAATACAGGTTAGGATAAAAAATATAGTATCTGTTCTCAGCCAAAGGATAAGAAATCCTTCTAGACTGAAGTGTTACAAAAACTGCTGTTCAAATCCTTTTTTATGAGCTGGATTTCCGCACATAAATAACGACCTTTCTGTGTAAATGTGCTCTTTTGTGGACCCAAGTAAATAGAGACGAGTTGCTTTAAGCAAGGACTTAGAAGCTTGCTTTTTTATTTTACTGTTATATATCTATTAAGTTAGGTACGTTAATATATGTGTTTGCACATGGATCACTCTTAACTAATGAACTGATCATCATGAATGTTGCTGCTCGGTGTAAAGGGTTGTAATGTAGGCTATGTTTAGTTTAATTAATTTTATGCAAAGGGTGTGAAAATGGCGTTGGAAACTTTTTGTGAAAATTGAGATGCTTCCAATTTTTGCTAAATTAACTCTATAGTTATTTTACATCAATTAATAAACATTCCCAAAATTTCAGTATTTTGGGGGTTATTTCAAAGGGGTTTTAGGGAGCTTAATATATGAACAGATTTACATTTAAAAATTAAGATATTTTAGATTTGCTTTGCATTCGAGCTATAGTCATTAGACACCTATTAAACAAGATTCTCTGAATTTGAATTTCTTCGTAAGCTTTAGCCTTACATTTTATACATTTTTTAGAAATCAAAATTATGTAATGGATTTTGATAAACATTTGAATAAGGATTTTAGATTTAAGGTTTGGTAGCATTATGCCATGATTTTAATTTTCGGAAGGGAGCATAAAAGCGGTGCAAACTTTTCTTTTACCGAAGAATAAATTCTACCTGTCCTAGAGCGAGTATTCTTCTCGTAGTGTTATATAAAAGAGCAGTGCAGAAGAGTAATCCAATGTCTTTCATTTTATGTTGTATATTCAACCTGACCGAATCTTTCGATGTTTTCAGTGGCACTTTCTTCATCCTGCACATCTGTGTCATCCAAGTTTGTTGTATTTAATAAGTGAATACTTTTTTTATGAATTTTAATTTTATACACAGATGCGTTGTTCCTGGAAGGAGACTAATGAGAGATACAGTGGCCCATCCAACACCTATCCCTAGGGACGAGTGTACCATCGCTAACATATCCGATGTTGCGTACCTACATATATAATATGTTAACTCCCTATACAGCCATCCTATCTGTTGTGGGGCATGACGTATACGTTCGTCAATTAATTAGCTATATGTTTTATATGGTGAAGTAACGTGCCACTTTCTCGATTGATAAGGATATGTCACCTACATCAAAGCAGACAATTTGATCTTCATATTCAAGCATCGGTTTTCATTTGAATTTTCGAAGAGGAAATTCGGCTTCATGAAGTACAGAAGTTGCATGCTGTTCACGCTCAACTTCCCGTGATTCGTATATTCTTCCTTGATTGAACGAAGTCTATTAATTATTCCAATCACGAAAGTCAACAATATTTTACTTTCTCAATTATCACGCCTCAGTTGCCTCTCGTGTGAACCTAATGAGTCAAATCAATTAAGATCACACTTTAACTAAGGAAATTTGAACAATAAAGAAAAATCACACACACACACCTTAAAACACATTAATTCGTGTGTGTATATATATATATATATATATATATATATATATATATATATATGTATCGGAGAATAATAATATATTTATAGCATATAAGCTACATAGAAATGTTTATGTGTCATTCCCGAAAGAAGGAATCAGGCTAAATGTGTGCATATATAGGATGTGGTGGCTTTAACTCGATATAAAAGCAATTGCAAAAAATACAATTACACATTTAAACGTTTCTGTGAAGCTTACTCAGCATAAATATATTTTAATAAAACTACTAACCCCTACTCACGTATTGAGCACTGTTAAAGTAATTATATATATATATATATATATATATATATATATATATATTATATTGCCATACAATGGTATATGTTTATATACATGAAATATAAATTATTTATATGTATTACATTAACTTGTGTTTGCGTCTCTTCGGCTCATCAGTGCGGCTAGCCATAGCGATATTTGAAACCAAGACCCCAGTGACTCTCGTCACGCGGTCTAACAACTCAACCAAAAAGCTCGTAGTGGGATAAGTGTATCGAATCGAAAAAGATGTTATTCATGTTTTCTTATTTACGATATTATAATTGCAAAATATTACTCATTTTTATGTGAGAGCATTTCCTCAATGCTAGGTAGAAAACATTATTTCCTTCGCCAGAAATATTCAGACACACACACACGAACATATATATATATATATATATATATATATATATAATGTGTGTGTATTTAGCAAGCATTTTCTCATTTATGCAAACATTGTTAAAAGTTACAGAATTTAGTTATTTAATGAGACCTTTTTTCAATTTTCCTAATGTGTTCTTTGTCTTAACTTCAAATTTAATGTACCATAGAGGTCACGAACGTTTTCAATTATTCGTCGAATCATTCTTAGATGTTAATACAATTGTAGTACGTTAAGCATTTAAAAATCTTGCCAGTGGTTTCATACCTGATGTTATTAATTGTAGGTTGTTATAATTTTATGTAGATCGCTTCCAGTATTATTCTGTGATGCGACTCCGGCGTCGCGGAATTCAAATTGTCACGGTCTTTCCTTGAACAATGCGAAAACTTTCTTTGTGCACTGCTCCCCGTCTTTTAAAATGTTCATTTGCTTTTTACACCTGAGCACGATTCGACGAAGAATCGAAAATGTTCCTGACACTTATGGGACATTTATTCATTTTTTAATTCTGTTATTTTTAACAATGCTTGCATAAATATATATATATATATATATATATATATATATATATATATATACATATCACTATACATATATATATATATATATATATATATATATATATATGTTTTAAACTTTTTTTGAAGTTAATCATTTTTAAGAACAGGTAAGAAATATATTCTTGCACAAATAAACTATAGCACGCACTTATATGAATATATATATATATATAAATATATATATACACACATCTCTCCCTCTCTCTTTCTCTCTCTCTCTCTCTCTCTCTCTATATATATATATATATATATATATATATATATAGACACACACACACATATATATATATGTATATATATATATATTATATATATAATATATATATAGTGTATGTGTAGGCATTCGTATGTTTAATATGTTTAATATGTCTGTAAGGTAGTATATAAATGCTAACATAACTGTTTAAATGCATCTCATGCACAAGAGTCTACATTTTACCTATACATATAAGCATCAGTTACTTGTCTATATTAATTGCAGAAATTCAAATATGTAATGCTTTTTTATATTTCTCTGTTTGTTTATCGCGTATAACCTCTATTTTCGAAAACATATAAGATTGTTTTGATGAAAACTTGATTTATTTGCCCTAGGAAAAACAGTACAACAAATTCATTAAAACATTTCAAGTTTGAATTTTATCTTTGGATTTGAAAAGATAAATTAAACGAGGGAATAAACACAACTTGAACTTTTATTCCGATAAAACCAAAGTCTCTAGCTTTGATTAACTTTATCTGTAAATATTATGATTACAACGATGCGTTTTTTTTTTCTTCTTCGCGATGCGATGTATATCACGATATTTAAACCATTAAACGATGTTCATCACGCTACAAGATTTACTTCCCAAGAAATAGGTTTCTAAAATCTAAAAATGTATATCTTTCAACATTTTTTAATTAAAATACGCGTCATATAATTGTAAAAGTGGATTTGTTTAAGCAGATCAAAATAGTGTTTTAACATTAAAACAGAAGACGCTCTTTCTCACATTTTTATCATTTTAATTCAGTTTATCTAAAAAGATCAAGAGGCACTTTCTAGAGGCTAACACTTGATTTCCCTATTATTAAAACTTATATCCGATGGCTCTCTTAAGGATAGACGTTGTCCCTTTTAGGGCTGCTATCTCCACTTCCCTACAATTTGGTCTTCCGGGGATTGTGTCTAAGTATTTTCTTAGATTTTGTTCACTAGACCAGTTGCTCCCACTGCAACCGGTATTATTTTTATTTAGTCGAGGAACCATGTTACTTTTAAATCATTTTTCAGGTCTTGGTATTTGGTTATTTTTTCCGGTTCGGCTCAATAGAGGGCATAGTCAAATCGGGACGGTTACGTCAATGATGAGAGCAGTCCTTTCTGGTTTGTTCCAGATGACAACGTCTGGTTTGATGGTCTTGTCTTTCATGTATCTGCCCGCCTGTATGTCTTTATCATAGAACACTGTCACTTTTCCACTTGATGGTATGGGTGAGGGTTCATGTTCCCAGATGGGTAGTGATCTTTCAAGCTGTATCTCTCCACAGATCTTCTAATGTAGGTATCTACAAACTTTGTTGTGACAGGTAGTGTAATGACCATCAGACAAAAGAATCTTGCATCCAGACATTAGGTGGCTTGGACTTTCAATGGCCGAATGGCAGAACCTGTACTGGTCAGTTTTTTTGTAGACCAGTCATTTTCTAAAATCCATTCGTAAGTAAGCCTTGGTCTTGTGCAGCTATTAGTATCCGTTCCTCATCAAACGCGGCGTTGCGACACTTGAGTCATTATAGTGAAGCCTTTTTGTCGATATAGCTCTGGTTATGTTCTTCAGTGAACTTTCGTGCTCTTTTATTATGTCGCCATCCTTCTAGTCTGGTCTTCAGCTCCTTTTTTGTGTACTGCTTTCTTCTTCTTGTGCGCGATCAGGGTTGATGGGTTGTTATAATCTTCGGTAGTGTTCTCCAGTGTGTTTCCACTGAAATTATCGGCTAGTTTTATTGCTGAGGTCTGCTGAGGAAGGTATTTGGTGTGATGTCCCTTCACCATTCTCATTGTTTTATCACAGGAGCTCTTTATATATTCCCCCACACTGACCATTGAGGCTCGGTATTCGTGGTTAATCTCAATGAGCCCCAGACCACCTTCTGTTCACGGTAGGTACAGCCTGCCCATACATTGATGTCGGTAAATGACTTTGATCGGATATGTTCCATCGCCTAGGAGATTTGCCCATGTATATATATATATATATATATATATATATATATATATATATATATATATATATATATATATATACGCTTTAAGAGATATATGTGTGTGTGATTATGTTTGTGTGTTCTACTACTGAAAGAAAAGTTAAAGAATCTACATAATATCTAAAAGTGTATTCTTATATGGAATATACCGGGGAATATAATGGAAGTATTCCCGGATATATAAGTACACCCCCTGAGGGTGTTTTGAAGGTGTAATCCTCTTAAAACTTTAAATATATTATATTTTATAAAATTTGAATCATGTGCATTAAATTTCCCAGGGAAAACAATGGAAGTAGTCCTGAATATCTAAGTGCCCTCTTAACATAAAACGTAAGGAAGATATGGAGGCCGAACCTCCTTTCAAATTTCAGATATAGCCCATTTTGAAGATGTTAATATTCTCTGGGAAAGACAATGACATATCTTTAAAAGTATTAACATACATCTGAATAGCTCAGTTGGTACGATATCGAGCTAAAACATCAAGGTTGCAGTTAAAGTAAATTCCCCTTAATCTGAAGTTTCACATGATGCTATCCAATACTCTAACCCATGGAAACGCTTGGTAACCTTGATATCATATCATATCATATATATATATATATATATATATATATATATATATATATACATATATATACAGGGTGTCCCAAAATAATGTATACACCATTTGAATTGTTATAACTCGTTCAATTTACTGATTTTTATTTGCAAGATTCACACACAAACAGAAGAGTAAGAATATACACGTAAAAATACTGACAGTAAAATTAACAAAAACATAGAAACTTAACTTTCAACAAAGATAAAGGCTATTTAGGATAATTTCAGAATGTTCATAAAATGAACCCTCACCCTAACCCCAACTCGTTCTGCTCAATACATTTTCCATATAGTGAAGACGTGAACAATTGTACCTACAAACGTCCTGCAACATTTACTCATTGAGCACATTCTACTACAATTGCTACTCCCATTTGTTTGCAATTGCTTCAGGTTTCTTGCTTTAAACATTGTAGCCTTTACGTTTATTAAAAGTTATTTTTCTATGTTTTTGTTAATTTTAGTGTCAGTATTTTTGAATGTGTATTCTTACTCTTCTACTGTTCTATCAACCTTGTTTGCAAGTCAAAATCAGTAAATTGAACGAGTTTTAACGATTCAAAGAGTGTATACATTATTTTGGGACACCCTGTATATATATATAACAAAGTAACACACCTCTCGAAATCGGAATAAAACCAAATTAAGACAGCAAATTGTGTACAGATAAAAGGCTCGGTATCCTATTAGATAAATATATGTCAATAATAAATGATGATAACATGTACTTCGCTTTATTAATTTACTGCAGTTTCGCGGTACTACCGATCAGAAGACGGGTATCCTACTTGTATTAATCGATTGATACTAGTCGGAGACACTTCTGATGATAGGTTAAACCGTTACACTGCAGTATAATGTTTACGCTAAGTGCATTCAAAATGGTAATACATACACACACACACACACATATATATATATATATATATATATATATATATATATATATATATATAATTGATATATATAGTCTTTTAATTTGGAAACATCAACTTACAGAATTATACTAAATTTGTCTGAAGCCTTCGGTCATACTGTAGGCGACGACCATTAGCAGAAGAGACATTTAAATTGAATTATTGAATCATGTGTGCTTAGATTACTAGCATTCAAATATTACTTTCATATAAACTAAATGAGGAAGATATTTGCATCCACAGGAGGCAGTCCTCTTCATTAGTATCAGTCGCACTGATATTCCAATGATTAGATATTTATTGACAAAGAATGAAGGCTATTTCAGACGCTAGGGCAACGGGCATTAATGGACTAATACATAATCAATACAGTTGTGATATTTGTGTGGGACATTTACCATTACGAAGAATAGTAGCTTCGTATACTTGTTTAATGAATGTAGTTTGGTCGTTTGCTGGTATTTCAAACTTACATATAATCGTACATATAATGTGTGCAATTGCAATACCATATTAAACTGTATCTGTTGGTAACCACTTATATTGCGGTTTGTATAAAGTATAGTAGACCTTATATAAGCAAAAATAGGTTTGATGTGCAGGAGTTTGTGAACATGCAATGTTTGATTATGAGCACTAGGTGTCTGGGTGAGAAACGAGATGACAATACACATAAAAAGACAATATGTAAAGTATTAATTTGTTATGCTTTACTTGCTGGTTTCATGTTCTTATCAATTGCGTGTTATACAGTGTCCAACTGATATTTCGTGTTTAATTCGCTCCTTCGCAAAGTAAATCCATATCGGATCCACGTGTGTTTCGTGGATTGATAGGATCTACGTAATAAGTGGCTGTAGTGATGAATTACAGTATCGCAGAAGAAAATCGGAAGTGTTTATTCATTATTATGCTGTTGCCTTTCAATATATTTGAAGTCAGTGTATGAGTCTTGAAAGTACAATGTTTAACTCTTTGTAAAAGTACCACATAATATAGTGAGAGATACATTTTAATTAACTTTTAACATAACGTTAAGATGAAATGGATAAATTGGTATTTAGACTGCGTTCTACACAGCTTGCTCACTTCTAACTATATGTGAACGTCGTTGCCCCCAGAAGGAGTTTATAATTTATTAATAAATTATAAGCACCTTCTTGTGGCAACGACAGTGGCACGTGGTTAGAAGTGAGCAAGCTGTGTAGGCTCAGTTAAGATAGTAAAGATCTATATTTTTGCACGTGTTTAGTAAGAATCTTAAAGTTAATTGCCATACTGGGTTATAATATTTTCCTCATCTGCATTCTTATATAAGTGGTCGCTTTACAAAATGAAGTTTGTTTTTGTATATATTTGCACGCGGAAATGCCAGTCCCAGGACAGATAAATAATACGCAAGACACACAAATAGCAGATATACTGAAATAAGCAGTATTAAATAACGAGAAAGGAGAGAATGGTATAGTACATGGTAAACATAAGAGACATGTATACGATACAATCATAGACAAAAAAATTGTAATCATATAGGTGAATACTTAAGGATGCAGAAAAAGGAAAATAAGATATAAGTAAGAAAAATAGAGAAAAACAAGAAAGGTAATGAATAAACAATTGTGTTGTAAAAACAACTGCAGTGTGACTCTAAAAATGCCAGCCATAAATTCGTTAATAAGGAAACACACAATACGTTCTTCTATCCAACCATATTTGGTACAAATACACTTTAGTCTATGCCTGACTTGTTAACAAAGTTTCAGTCCCGAATATATAATAGTTTTCATATCGCTGTTCAAAGATCGTCGAGAACACTTTAGTGATCGTCTCATCAGTAAGAGATGTGATCTTGAGTGCGTTCACAATCACCGTTCAATAATCTCCCAGCTGTTTTTCTTTGTGGGATGATAACGATAATGTCTATTAAAAGAATCCCTAAACTATTCCTGAATGGAAGAGAGCAATCAAAAACGAAATTTAAAAAATGCAACTCGAGAAGTGTGTCAGGGTTATTGACACTTTTTCACGTTGTATCCAGCTTATTATTTAACGAGAATAAAACAGTTGGAAATTCATGACTGAGACTTTGCGGTCAAGTCAGGCATACACTGAATGTTATCTATATAATGATTTGGTTTCATTGTAGAAATGATTGAATGTTATTTCTGGAGTGTCATCTTGTATGAGAAATACTAAAAAGTATCATTCATATATATATATATATATATATATATATATTAATACGGAATACAACTATAAAAGGAATTAAAGAATAGTCTAATACATAAATGTGACAATCGGAAGAGAAAAGTCTACAACAAAATGATAGAGTAAAAGGGGTAATTATGTAAATATGTTCGTTAGGTATAGACAAAACATACAAGAAAAGTAAGATATAGAAAACTAAATGGAAATATCATGAAAAGGGATAAAGAAAAAAATATTGGTGTTAAACTATAACCATAGCGAAAACTAGGAAAAGGTTTGAAATATTAAACGCAAAGAAAATGGCTCGGACGGCGGCTTCTATAATACAGAGTGCGTTGGGTAGTTAAGAGCATATGTAATGATTTAATAAAATAACTATACTCGGCCGAAAACAAGTATTATTTCATGGAAATATGTACACATATATAATTAAAAAGCTGTATTAGAGTTGTATTTAATTCTCTTGCTTTTAATGCAGCTGACTACTGTAAGGAAATGACGGAAGGTTTGACATCAAATAATCAAGTGGTCCTACCATCTGTAAAACAATATAGGGATTGTCACTCCTTTTTAATTTTACTTAAGTTAGTTCTCAGGTATCTCTCTCTTTCTCTCTCTCTATTTCTATGTATATGTATATCCCTTAAATAATGTTAGAACAAGCGTAAATTCTTGGAAGCAAACTAATATAGTGACTGCAAAAAGTAAATTGACTTACAAAAGAGTGATTTTCCACCGAACGACTTGGGACTAAACATTTTTGGGGTGTTTTTTTAATAGTTTTAATGGTTGAGAAACTTCTAAAACTATATATATATATATATATATATATATATATATATATATATATATATATATATATATATATATGGTTCACAGCCGTTATCAGCATGGGTAACTTGGACAAAGGTCAAACCTTTGATGTTGATGTCAGTAGTCTAGCCTTTTACCCCTGGACTATGACGCCTTGCCTGGAAATATGTACGATCTTCATCACCTAAATATTTAATGTATATATATATATATATATATATATATATATATATATATATATATATATATATATATGTTGTTTTATTTAACTTCAGTCAACGTTCTCAGAAATCAAGGGTACTTGCCTAGGGCTAACACTTGATATCTATATGAGATACATAGATGTTTGAGTGGTCAATTTAAGTATTCCATTACATCTCAAACGTCGATGAATATTAAATTCCATCTTCCTAATTGACCAGTTAACTATGTTGTATATATTTCTGCGGTCTCTTGGCATTGCCAGATTCCAGTATAAGAAGTCATCTAGTAGAATGCATTGTCTAGCTTAGGTATATTACTTGGGGTGAACCATTCCTTATATAAGCCAGTGTGTAGCCATTCCGAGAAGATCTTATTTAGGCCTCGAATACTATCTTATTTTGAATATTTGGTCAGGGTTTACTTGTAGGGGGAAGTGTTCTCATGCCAGGCTGTTCTAACACACCCACTTTAAGAAAGATCTGTCTAGTAGGCATTCAACCTCTCCTGTAGGCATTAAAACTCTCTTCAGTAAGCATTAAAATTCTTCTCCATTAGGCATTCACGTTTTCTCCTGTAGGCATTCAAATTTTTTTCTATGTGTGTATTTGGAATTGTGAACATACTGTGTGGTATGCTACACACATAGTAGTCCAAGTGATGTAGACCTGGTGAGTTTGGTTGCAAGATTATGATATCAAAATAAGTAACAGAATATCCAACCTTTACCTACAGGAGTGTAGTGTTAATTCTGCTTGCTTGCTTGAACCGATACAAACATACGTTACGCCTTCGATAGTAAGATTAAACAATAAAATATGTATATTTATAAGTAAGATGAAGAATCTATAATGAAGCGGGGGTTGAGCTATCTAAACCGCGCTTCAACTAATTCCGTATCATTTAAATCTAGTTACAGCATACAGATCTAGCAGCCATTACTATGTACGCGATTAATCCCCGATAGGAACGCTGAATATTTTTTACAAACAAAACAGGCAACTGAATCACGTCTCCTTGTGTAGGTGCGCGTATAGGTATATGAACCGGTTTTCTTTATTATATATGTTATACAAATTACATACATTTATCGAGAACTTAGTATTTATTTTTTTCACTTGTAATTTTTTTAGAATAATTACAAATTCATTCAAGACATAAAGTCGAATCTCGAAACTTAAAAAACATTAAATAGAATATTAACTTGTTGGTAATTTTCATGTTCGGTTTTCTGGCTTGAATGAGTTGTCAATTTGTATTTTCATGTGACACGTGATTTTATGCCTTTCATTTACCAATACTGGCTCCGGTTTATGCGTATACCTTTTGTCTTGAGTGTATGTTTTTGCATAGATCGCAGTGGACAATTCCCCACCCAGTAATTCCTGTATTTAGTATTCATTTCATGCTAATCTGCTGCCTTCATTTCTAATATAGTTTACTGTTTAGTCTCTTTGTCTACATAATCTAGATTTAGCAGGTTTCTGTGGTTGGCTAGCTTAGCCTTTATGTAGATCGTTCTGACTGCGTGTAACTGTGCAGCTCGGTAGCGATTCCGTTTCTCCATTTAGGTGATGTTTTCGAAGACATTGGCATGTGTTTATGCTTGTACCATTAATATGGATGTTTAAAATACATTCGTTTGCATAGACTGCAGTGTACGACGTTCCCAACCCAGTCATCTCCGTTTGTGTATTCGTATCGTTCTACTTTTCTGCATTCACTTATGATGCGTGTTGTGTAAAAGATACAAACATATTTTAATACCTAACAAATACACACATATAGTAAGTTAAATGTTGCAACCTTGCTGATCCTCTACTAATTGGGAGTAGGAGATAACTAGCGTGATTTATTAACAATAGTATAGCGTCGAACAGTGTAGGACTGGTATAATTTACATTTTCCCCTTCAAGTAGTACGGGTAAAAGGGAGCGCAGGTTTAATTAAAAAACAATGTGGTTTACATTTTCGTCTCTCAGTCTAAATAGTCCACATGTGATGGGTTTCTATATTTTGACGAGTTTTTGTAGTTCGTTCTGCACGCGAATTTTTGTACGGCTCTCAGTAGCGATTCTGTTTCTTTGTTCAAATCCTTTTTTTCATTTCCAGGTGTTTTCGTGCGTCATGATGTTGGGTAATTCTTTTAAATCATTATTACTATTACTATTATTTGATCAATTGAAAGAATGTACAACACTAAGAGGCATGTATCTTCTTTGGTCTAATGGTTAGTGATGCCGACGATATCATCCGCTTTGTTGAGTTCAAATCCACTTGAATCTACTATAAACTTTTACTTGATAATATTATTGAGTAATATTAATTTCTCTCCAGCTATATGTTTAGTAGGAAATTGTATAATACTAATAATTTCTTACACTAGATAGATAACCGGCATTGAGATGATAATAACTTTCATATGTGTTGGTTTGCTGTTAAACACACAAGTGAAACTAAATAAATATATATTTGAATTCTTAAAAATTAATTCGCAATTAAAATATTTACTTACAAGAATCAGGGAAATTACATAGCGAATTAATTAAAAAAATGTTATTTTATTTTCTATTTTATTTTCTATGTACTAAAGGCTAGATAATAACAATAAAGATTCTTTTCTATGACTTTTATTCAATATCGGAACAATTTTATTTAAAATGGGTAAAGTCTAAATTTTTACGTTTGGCGACATCAGATATTTTTCAATTACTTTGTTTGCATTTCATCTTTGCATTTCATCTCTTGCGATCGAACCATCTCATTTTTTGAATGGTTGTCGAAGGTGGTAACGTACACACAAACGATGATACACGCTGATTATCATACGAATGTTTTGTAATCTTTTGTAAAGAAAAGGACAGAACGTAGAATGGGGAATTCGTTCATTACGAGACACAAAAGACGACATATGTAAGATTTCAGTTTCATCGGTTTTAGTATGAAGATTTCTTATTAAATAATCTCTTGAGATTTCGTTTACAATAACTTGAATCATCTTCTTAACAGTCATGAAACAAACTAAATAATCCCGTCCTTTGTTTCGCTTAAATGCTTAAGAGACGGACCTTAGACAAAATGAACTGTTAGGCTTCAAGAGATTTATCGATCTATACTGGTTAAATTCAACCAATAATTGAATGAAATGTTCTGTAAAGAACTAAAAGTAACTGATGTCTGTAAGATACGTCCATTCATTTAGTGCGCGAAAACTCAATGAATATAGAAGATTAAAAAGAACTGGTATTCTTAAGATACGTCCAATCAATTGGTGCGCTATTCAAATTTATACGGAAAATTCTATTTTAAACTTAAGCCTGAGAGAGCTACAACAACTTATTTTTGACATAACCGTGACAGAATGACCGACGTAAACCATAATATAGCTGCTATGACATATATATATATATATATATATATATATATATATATATATATATATATATATATAAGAGAAAAAGAGAAGGTGAAAGAGAGAGAAGAGAAGAACATAATGCCGTAAGCATTTCATAGATTATCCAAACACCATGTGTATACATATAAGGTTTTTTTCATAGAAGTTAATCTGATAAAGTTACTGTGTTTTTGTAATAGCACACAGCCATAAATCTTTATTTATACGAATATGTTGGCTGCACATATTCGTACATGTTTTAACTATAGCCGGCTTCAAACTAAAATCTCATCAGACAAGTCTAACAGTAAAAATACGAAGAAAAATGAATGTTGTTCACTGTTGGGCTCGCTTGAAGTTTTAAGCCTGTAATCTGGCTATACCTGAAACATGTATGGCCAAAATAATTTTTATAAATACACACATATATATATATATATAGAGAGAGAGAGAGAGAGAGAGAGACAGACAGACAGACAGACAGACAGACAGACAGACAGACAGACAGACAGACAGACAGACAGACACAGAAACTAGTGTACACCGTCTCTAAAAAAATACGGTAAAAAAGAATTATCGTTCGCCAGTGTTTGCACTCTCTATTTATATACATATACTATTAAAATATTTATTAACAATCACAGAATTACGTCAGTAACTTAATTTTTTATATTCAAATTATTATCATTTCTGAGGACCGAAAAAGCAAAAACTTCCCACAGTTGTCTTTTTTATTATAGAGTGAACAATTTATTTCTAATCAATTTCAAGTGGCGGAAAATGTGTAAGGTGGTTGTCTGACTTGCTATTGGCTTTCTCGCCACCCGTCATCACTTGAAATGGTTTCGTCGGAGGCAAGAATAGGTGCGTGTTATACTCGTTTACAATATAGAAGCCCATCTGTATCCAGGTGATTTGGGCCTCGCCCCATCCTGTTCAGTCTCTCATTAACTTCGGTTGATTGAGGACGTCGGGATGGAGTAATACCAGTCGAGGATTCGTTCTCGACAATCAGTCCGGCAGGAACTGGGCCATTTAGTTGGCCTTTTATCCGCCGGGCTGAGGTATATTGTCCTGGGTTTTCCAAGGAGGTGCACCCTCCCAGGCCTTGCCTTCCCTCTTTGGGGAGGGGTAAGTTTATTGCTTGCTGCCTGAGACGCCCTTACCGGGGAATGCCGACGGGGTTGCCCAGGCTATTTGTGATAGGCCAGAGTGCTCCTCCTTTAGGGGCGCTGGCTGGCTTGATCTCCCCACTTTCCGACCTTGTGTCACATATTGCTTTGTGGGAAGCGATTAAATACCTGGGCTGAGACCTATCTTCAGTTTAGGAATATCTTTGAGATAAGCTAACAGATAAAAATTAGTGCAGTTAAGGATGAAACCTCTTACATATCATTGAATGACGATAACACTAAGACTGTTGGGCATTCATAACTGAAAGTTGGTGGGCAAGTCAGGCATAGACTGCAGTTTATTCATATCAAAAATGGTTGGATTGCATAATGGATTGTGACGATTTTCATTAACGATTCCATTTTTTAGGGGAATCCTGTAGCATTTATATTGAAGCAGGACAGACTAATCGATAAAAAGGCATATCGCAGAGATGAAAGGATGCAATTAAAGATTGCCATCCCGAATATTTATATGATGATACTTTTGTCCTTCGAGTCAACAGGTGTGGCGTTCGATCCCTAGCGGATTCTAGAGATATAGATATATATGAGCAGTGAAGGATGCAAGATAACGCAATTAGAACGTAAAACATATCTAACGGAAATTGAAATATACCTTTCGAGTAGGTTGGTCTTTACAACAGCGCCAAGTCGTGGTCTACGCGAGACACAGCAAAAGATGTAACATAGGTTATTTTATCCCATTAAAAGAAAGGCCGCATTCTCTTTCCGTGTTTCTGCTCCGACGAATAACCTACCAGAGGAAGACTGACAATGGCTACCATATCTAGCTTTAACAAACATTCAGACGGTGTATAGACGTACACATCATGTAACTGTTTGTTACTTGGCTTATTCCACTTCACTTTGTTATTGTTGTCAATAAATCTGATTGATTTGATATGATGTGATATATTATGCTGGAAAAAGAAGGAATACATCACAATGTTCGGAGAAAACAAAGAATTTTAAGCACGACTCAAAAAGCCGCCGAATAATCCATTTGAATTATCGCTAATTTCAGTACTGGAGGCTATAATTTCATGCAACTACCGAGACAGATTCGGGAAAATCTATTAACGTATACGACTGAGTTCATTTCAGGGCGTAAGTCTTAGTATTACTAGCCCAGCCAACACTAGCAGTACCTCATGATAGACGTAGGGTACGAAAAATGTGTCTGATACTACTACTACCACTAATAATAATAATAATAATAATAATAATAATAATAATAATAATAATAATTAATAATAATTTATTAACGGGCAATGTTATTTCTGTAGTTTTCATTTACTTTTCATAACCTCAAGGAAAGCTAACTTTTCGTAAGATATTAGTTGTTCCGAGTAATACCGAATTTTGTAACGATGTAAGTTTTTGTGATATTCCAATTGAATTTAAGTAACTCTCAATCTTCCCAATGACCAATCCAAGTGTTCAAATTACAATCGGTATCACTTATGTAGTATTAGCCAAGACTATGGCTAATTCATAATGTGTTTTAAATATGTTTAGAACTTCGTTTTAACATTACGATCGCCAGGAATGGCTAGGTCCATAATTGTACACGTACTCTCCTTTTAAGAAATATTATTAGTGGTTTTATTTTTATTTGTGTTATTAGTAGTAGAAGTAGCAATAGTAGTAGTAGTAGTAGTAGTAGTTACTTGAATATTTCTCGGTCTCTAATTTTTCAGGCTATTAGACATTCTTTTTACAACATTTTTTTACTATCTGCGTCTACATATACATTTCTGTGTAACTTCAGCGTTAGGATCAGGTTTAGCATGAACGCATTTTTAGCGAAAGCCGGATCAAAGAAAATAAGTTTGCTTAGATAAAGACACAATCGTTTGTAGTTGCTTATCCCAGCGGCCATATTTCTATAGACTCGGGAATTTATTTGGTATTTTCAGATGTGTTTCTAGATAACTAAGCACGAAACGGCAAATTTATATTTTATTTATTTTTTATTTAGAAACGAAAGATATGCGATTCGACATAACTTTTCTCTTAGAATAGCAGACTATTTCAATAGAACCATATCACTCGGTTTCTAATCGTTTTTTTTTCTCATGAAAATGTTTACTTAATTAAAATGCTAAACAAAGTTTATTTCACTAAACTTACCAATGTATTTTAAATAAGTTTGGATAGTGTGTATGTCTTTTAATAATTAGACAGTCCCTCCTTGTATAATGTCTTGATTTTGACCGATAATCTAGAAGTACTTCATAATAATGGCAAAATACACTTGATACGTTTTTTTTCGTACTAATGAGTCATAACTTATCAAGGCAAAAAGACACTTGAAGATAATGAGATATAATTTCAATATAAAGATAAATAATTATATGAGAGGATTGAAAATAATAAATGAGTAATCACATATTTAGCTGGTTCATTACAAGTATTTGTTGACATTGGATTTGAAGACGTCTATGTGGTAATCTGCAGGGAAGCAGCCCCGTAGTGATGAGTTCGACAGACGAGAAACCTTTAGAAAGAAGTTCTGCTCATGGAAATTTCGCCTGACGTTTGGCACATTGTTGAAAGAAAGGGACGTTATTTTTTATTGTGGTTATAAGACTAGTTCTTGCTGTAGATGTCTTTCAAGGACAAAAAAAATTAGAGTTCAATCGAGCATTTTTATGAAATTAACGATAGAATAGAGAAAGACTTGTAACGTCTCTTCTACGAGGAGGGGATTGTAAGAAACAGACTACTAGATTGCGAAATCAAATTTGTACTCTGCCGATGCAAGAAAAAGTGCTGTGAACGGCGCTTTGTCAGATTTGGCGGCTATACCCCATCTTAGAAAGGTAGTGAATTGCTATACACAATCTGTTACTCAAGTTTTACTGTTTCAGTAAGCCTTTTCTTCACAACAAGTGCTCTTACTACATCAGCCAGAGCTTCTAGTACCTCTAACCGACTTCTCTTATAAAACAAATATATCTCTACGCGATTCACACGGCCTCGATCCTCACACCCTCATTCATGGTCGCAACCACTTAATAGATAGCTTTGAAAATGTCGTTAGTTCATGTAACGATATGAATCTCGATCGGCTTGAATTTTCCCAGGGTGAATCAAAAATAAGGGGTAGTGGGAAAACAGAGTAAGAGTAGAAAAATAAGTAAAAATTGATTTACTTAATAAAAAATGTTAGAACAAACGTGACTTTTGGATCACACATTGAGATCAGCTTGGATTATATGAATCGAGAAAAGGTGATTTCCCAAAGCCAGTTAATAAAAATTAAAAAAACAAAATCTTAAATTTTGCTCTTTACGTTAACTATCTACCTCTTATACTATCTCTGTCTATCTTCACTTTAAAATATGATTTATTGTGATATTTTCGTGTATGTAAATAATAGTCTATTTCTATCTTGAAGTTGATAGTTAGTGTTATTACTTTTGACTCTTTATAGACAGAAAAATAGAAAGCGGGAATACTGGACGCGAGTGTCATAGACACCATATATAATAAGAGGCGGGGTTCAAACAACATACAGTGATAGTGTGTGAGGTTTATAGACCGAAAGTTGGTAAGGTCTTGGTCGATAAAATTTGACCGAAGCTACACTTGATAACCTGGTCATCACCCCATCCCAGGTCAGAGACATCATAAAAAACCTTGACATCTCCATAGCTTGTGGGCCTGATCTTATACCCGTAATAGTAATAAAAGAAAGGTTCTGCTGAACTGGCCCCTGTCTTCTCCAAACTCTACAATAAATGCCTAGCTGAATCTTGCTTCCTCGATAGCTGGAAAATAGCCTCTACAAGAATCCTATGAATAGAACTGATCCTCAGAACTACCGCCCAATCAGTCTATTCCCGATCTTGGCTAAAATCCTTGAACAATTAATCAATTAATTAGCAATTTAGCGATAGTCCGGCACTTAGTTAATGCTAAACTTCTTTCTGACCGCCGGTATGGATTTAGACGAGCACGATCTACTGCAGACACCTTAACAGTCATCTCTGAACGCATGTATCATACACTCGACAAGACAGGTGAAGCTAGAGCAGTAGCGTTTGATATATCTCAGGCCTTTGACAAAATATGCCGTAAAGACAAAGCTCCTTTCCTGCAATAACTACAAGAAACGTCTCCAACCACCGATTGTCATGGCCAATAGCACCCTACCTGAGAGTTCAACATTCAAACTCCTCGTCCTAACCTTCACAAGTAACATGAATTGGAACAAATACATTGAAGAGATTGCCAAGACTACAGCAAAGAAGGTGGGCTCCCTCTACGATGCTAGTTAATACCTCACACCTGACATGATCCTGTATCTCTACAAAGCCACCGTCCCCCTATACATGGAGTATTGTTGCAACATCTGGGCTGGTGCATCATCTACTAGTCTCCCCCTCCTTGACAAGGTCAAAAAAAAGAGTCGCCAACCTAATACGTCCCTCACTGCCAACTAAGCTCCAGCCCCTGTCTCATCGCCGCCATGTAGCATCATTGTGCTTGTTTTACAAATACTTTAATAGATTATGCTCCGATGAACTGGCTACTGTGGTGCCCACTCGACGTAAATTCACTAGACCAACTCGACAATCAGCTAAATCCCATCCATTCACAGTGGAAGTCCCCAGATGCCGGTGAGCCTTCTACTCCAATAACTTCTTTCGTCGTGCTTCTGGCGTCTGGAAATTCCCCCTGCTCCATGTTTCCCCAACAGTACCGACATACAGAGGTTTAAAACTAATGTAAACAGATATCTCGCTGTACAGCTCCCACTTTAGAATGACACCCTAAACCTTCCCCCTAATTCTCAGTAGCCCCTTACGTTTACAGTGGCGTCCTGCCTTGTTTGGAGTGAAATATAATGTTTTTTTAAAATTAATTACGAATTATAGCTAATTAGAATAATATTGAATATGTCTAAACGTAACTCAGTTACAGAACTATATAATTTTTGAGACTCTATTTCGTCATTAAAGTATAAAGGAAAAAAAGACTAGCAAAAATATTACAGGTATTTACATTCATACTACAAGTTATATCATTATTAAAACTTACCGATCTATCACATAATCACATAAATCAATCAGCTATATATGCATATATCCGTCCCCACGTGATGTGAATTACATATCTCGTCAATTATGCATAATAACCCGTCGAACCCGGTTAATCCGATGTACATATTACACGTATATTACTACCAAGTCATATTCAATAAATATTATAAATGGAAGATATACTTGAGGATATAATATATATATGTATATATATATATATATATATATATATATATATATGATATAAATAAAAAATATTTATATAGTTCAGATCGATACTTATGGAAATCTATCTAGTAATCTTTTAATAGTTACTTTAAATTTTGCAATAGAGTTATGAATAAAATTAAAGATAATAGTTCCATCATAATGTGATTTAATGTCAATTTTTGAGCAATATCGTCTTCAGAGTTCGTAGGCAAAGGACAACCGTACGATATTATAGCGAGAATTCATGCTGAAAACGTTCAGATATGTTCAGGATAGCAGCAAAAACATACATCACGAAATAGGGGTGATACAGATCCATGCTTGATTCTCATATTTCTTTTTTCAATTTGTTAAAGTAAATTTTACCAGAAACGCGTGTAAGTTTTATTAGATGCGAAATGTATATTAATCATGATATGATTAAGCATGATATAGCTAGGTAGGTTTCATTATATATATATATATATATATATATATATATATATATATACTGTGAATATGACAAACAACTTATGTCTGGATATGTTTGTGAAGAACATTTTCATTAGCCGAATTAGGGTCTTTGTTTTAGTAAAGAATTTGGGACATAAACGATTATGGCAGATTTATCGGACAATTCCTCAACGAAACAAATACCCTAACAAAAATTGTTTGTCATATACAACGATATTTGATTTAAAGAGAAAATGCTGCCTGTATTGTAATGTATTAGACCATTTTTTATTTATTTTGCTGACAAAACTAATTTAGCAATTTATCGAAAAATATCAATAAATAACATCTAAGTTCTGTTGCCGTGAATATGATAACGAATCTGAAATTAGATTTCTACTCTCTCAAAATTCATTAGATAATATTTGCATATTCATTAAGAGTAAGACCTACGGCATTGACACAAAAGATAAAATTGATGATATACATCATTTTGTAAAAAAAACTATTAGTATTTACAAGACGGATGATTTTATAAGAAAAAAGACACCAAGTAGAAATTTAGATGAAAAGAAAAGAAATAATATCAATTTTAAATTGCTTAATTTTTATGCAGAGATTAAAATATATTTCGAAAGAATGTTTATTAATAGCAGCGTTAATATAACGAAAGTAAGCCACATAATATTTATTAAGTTGTAAATATAGTTTATAAGTGTTCATAAAAAGTGGTCAAACAGATTCATACTTCAGTGAATATGTAGAAATCCCGATAATCATTTTAACAAATTTTAAAACTACGTAGAAATTAAATATGCCAATCCTATTCTTACATATTTGTCCCTAATACACTATTTTTCTCTTGCATGGGAGAGTAGAAATTGATCTATACCCCTATCAAGGGTATTACTGAAAATGATGCAGTAATGCAACAGCACCTCGGACTCATATTCTGCTTCAGAAACTACACTTCTCCCTCCCTCTCTTTCTCTCTCTCTTTCTATATATATATATATATATATATATATATATATATATATATATATATATATTTTAAAGGAACTTAAATTTCAGACAACAGAGAAATGGTTAGTATATGGAATAAGTTGATAAGCAATACCAAACGAATTCAATTGTCAATATGTTTAATCAATTTTCTTCTGCTTAGCCACTCATTGCATTTACTACCCATTTCTTTATATATATATATATATATATATATATATATATATAATAAATTAATATTGTATTATACATGGCTTATATTTCAATTTTATTAACTAACCCTGCAATACTTCGAAATTGAACGACCAACCCATACCTTATATATATATATATATATATATATATATATATATATATATATATATATATATATATATATATATATACTAGTAGAAAAATCGTACTAGGACGGGTATACACAATAAACATAGCATTAGTTTTACATTTCAAAGGTTTTTCTTTCTTTGGGGGTATGGTCCGGTTTCGGTGACACCCTTTTGCAATGGTAAAGTTTTTTAAAATATAATACTTCCACGTTGCCTCGAATGCATATTTCATAATTTATAACATGTTAAATAGTTTAGTTTAACAAGCACACACATATTGTTGAGGTGCATGCTGAAGCACCGATGTATTTAAAAATGTATTTTTTATGTAACTCAAAATTTGAGTTAAAGCAAATTCTTTTCTCTATTGAATCTCTTGTATCAAACTGTTTTGCCAGGCGAGTGTGAATGAGCGCATACTCTAAACGTTAAAGTCCATCAAACAATACTGTGCCCATGTTACTCACCGGGTTGCCGAATATATATATTACAAAATTCATAATGATCTGTTCATAATAAAACATTTATAAATCGAAAACTTTATCTGTATCCAACCTCTAAATGTTAACATTTACAAAATAACATAATAGTGTACCCCTATTACTTTATAATTGTCCGTTCCTCAGTTTAAGTGATTTACCTATATGAAGATATATAAAAATATATACATATGCATAACTTTATTCATATATATATATATATATATATATATATATATATGTATATGAAACACAACCCTGTCAAAAGATTTTCATTATACATATATATATATATATATATATATATATATATATTAGGATAACTACAGATATACATTTATCTTATCGTGATAAACATATGTTCGATATTGTAGATAGAGTATTATCATAGTAAATATTTACATGATAAAAATTATATAATTAGATAATTTACAAATTTATTAAATGATCAAGTGTTCAAACAAGGAATTTAATATACTGACATTTTCATTCATGTGTTGAACTTACCGCTTCACTTTTGCCGAGAAGCTGTATTAGGGGCATGAAGTTTCTATTTAATTACTGACTTTTTACGAACTTCTGAGTTTGGAGTGTATTAAATTTCATTATTTCGCTACACTATACAATATACAAATTAGATTTACAATATCTACATTAGTGCAACTACTTTTTACTCGAACTATTTCTGCATTATGCATATTTTTTTTTTTAAACATTGTTGCAAATTTTCAATGTAATGCTTACCAATAATTTATAATTCTATTCGTTGTTCCCGTCTGATGAGACGGACGCATTTTTGAAAATCTATAAAGGTCAGTGTGTTATATTCCTTTTTTGAACACTTGATGTTTTAATAAATTTATAAATTATCCAATTTTATTTTACTAATCATTTGACTATTGCTTATATATATATATATATATATATATATATATATATATATATATATATATATATATATATATATATATATATATATATATGACAACTTATAGAGATACGGAATTATAAGACATTTATCATTAAGTATACAAGTTCTAAAAATTGAACATCAACAAAATGTTTCTTGCACGCACGTTTCTTAGAGCAAGGGGAGAACCCGTGAGAAGAAGATAGAATATGTGTGTGATGCAGAGAGAAAGAGAAAGACAGAGAATGAGAGAAAGAGAGAGAGACAAATAGACGCATCGGGGGTATACTCTTAAAAGGTAAAATGATGCATTTACGGGAGAGAAAACAGGAATAATCTTAACGCCTGAACGAACATGATCTTTGTGGAAAACGATACAAACAAACCGCAATATAAATGATATATTTAACCTCGATATGTATGTACCTCGTCCCTTCTGGCTTCTGGAAAGCAGTGAAAAGAAGTTGTGAAACTGACAATCGAAATACGCTTAATCCACCACATAAAAACGTTCTCCTGTCACATTTCAGATGGGTCGGGGCGGTTGGTAAATGCAAACAGTAAACGATATATCTGCTTAGGATGACACACTGGATATGGCCCCTAATTCACAGTAGCCCATTACGTATCTGTTGCAATGTTCCTTTTTGAGGGGAATCAAAGTAAATATATATATATATATATATATATATATATATATATATATATATATATATATATAATCTGCTTGATAGATCAGCAAGAATTCTACGGAAAATACGAAACATGATATAGTATTTTCACACCAAAAAGAAGGAGAGAAGTAATTTATCCCCCTCCCACGGCAAGGAAGTGTTACAAAATGTTAGGAAAGTAGGATTTGAAAAGCCAGCGCCGTAACAGAAGAGCACTCTAGCCGACCAAAATATGTCTGGGCAGTCCCGTCGGCATTCTTCACTAGGGGCGCCTAAGGCGATTAGAAAACTACAAACTCATTTTCAAAGGGCGATAAATTAAAGCCTGGAAGAATGGAGCTCCTAGAACTATACCTCAGACAAACAGAAGACAAGGCCACAGCAGCATGCCCAAGTCTCTCCACGTTTGAGTTTGGTAGTAAATAACTCTCCGGGGGGAGGGGAACGAAATAAATATCGACGACAAAACGAAAAGACGAAACATAGCGAAATAATGAAAGTACTCGCCTCAATACAAGGTTGCTTATTTTTGTTTCAAGATATGTTTTATTGATTGCTCGGATCGATGCTGAGGATGTAAGTCAGATTTCATTTTTGCGCATGAAAAATTGATATGGGATTGGAATCTTCGAGTAGGCTTATGGGATTACGTGGATATCCGGGGAAAATCCATCGACATTCAGAAAGCTTATCAATTGACTTGATAATCTGGTAATGGATCCTTCGATGCTATCAGTATCGATTCGCCTCGATTTAGAATTCGGTAAAAGGACAACCCTTTAAAATAAAAATGGGTCACCAAGATTGTATTTTAATTGAAGAGGGGGGATTAACAATAAACTTAGGACTCAAAAATATATGTCATTTTACAGCTTATTAAGCAAATGTTGAACGATTCCGACAATGTTATTCCATTGTTTATGGAAATCGCTCCAGACAAAACAGGAAACCACTTGATGTAAGGAGCTAACAGGAACGAAAGATGATTATCGCAATGATAGTAGATGTTTATTGAGCTTTGTCTTGAAAAGACAAAAGCTATAGGTAAGAAGAAAACAGTCAGCATGTAGAGAGTTCCACAAGTTACTGGAATAGGAAGTTGTTTTACAATGAGATATAAAAACAAGTAATTGGCGTAGACCACTAGACCAACGATTCAGACGAGCTGGAACAAAGGAAGCAGGGAATAGAACAGACTATTATGAAGAACACATCTCATGAATGTATTTATAAAAAAAGA
>OY744515.1:223650737-223653237 GCA_963556195.1 Sepiola atlantica | reverse complement strand
CAATATAAAACGGGGCATTGCCGACCTCCAATAGGATGACCGGAGACGCAGTGAGCGGTCGCAGGCAGCGACCTTGGTTGCGGACACCGTCGATTCAACCGACAGTTTAAAGAAAAGATGAGAACAGACGATGGATTAACGAAGACGTTGACTGATTCTCTGCCAATCGACATCAAGCGCTCGATTGGCTGGTAAGCAACACGGTGGGTCGATTCGCACCGAACAGATCTGTGACGGGCTTAGATGGGGATCGCTCATGAAATATAGGCATTCTTTGTGATCTGTGCCTACCAGACTCTGGCTTGATATGACATATCAAATAAAATATAAACGCTTATGTTTCAACTGTAAAATGTCGGTCTAAATGAAAGATTATAACTTAACGGTCTAAAATAGCTATTGGCTTCATCGTATTTCACCTTTTCAAAAATATGTAACGGAATTGGATAGCGATATCTTGACTGGTCCTTTTGATCTGTGACGACCATGAACTGGCCAGAGATCACAGATTAAAGAAACCATAAATACATGTGTTTCAACTCAATCATGTCTGTCTAAATGCAAGACATCTTACCGTTCTAAAATAACTATTAGTTTATTCGTATTTTTCATGAGCAAAACAGGTCGATGATACATTTCCACTCCGAGAGACATATCCGCAATTATATTTCAAAAGATTTCTTACCAAAAGTATTAACATAGAAAAAATACGGCTAAATTTGTTTCATGTCTCTGATTAACCTAGCGACAACATTTCAGTGCGACCAATTTAATCAAGTACCATTGACTTGACAATCTTTGGGCTGTCTATCTGTGTCTGGCATCCGTCCAACTGTTAACACATTATTTACATCAAATCCACTGTCCGATCTAAAATATCGCATATTAGACGAATCCTTTCTGTTCTATCTTTGTCCTGCTCATCTATTGTCAAAGACGCCCGAAAAGACGATTACCCTTCGACAAAGCGTACCCAGTCGTTCGTAAATGAAAATGATCTTTCGACAAGCAGCTTAACACAACTCGCAACCAAGCGTAAAGAAAACTTGTAATGGTCTTGCGTTGATAGTTTCCTTAGCGGCTTATCGGACTGGAGTGATTGTTGTAGCGTAACTATTGTGTCATAGTAACTACGAAAATAGCAGAATAGACTAAAAGGAAGCAAAGTGCTTACCCTCCTTCGCATACAGGCGCTGCTTCTTTTATGTCGAAGAGATTAGATGATTTACTATCACCGACGCCACTGCCTGTGAATTCTTCACGTCATTAACATCATTCTGATTTCCTCATCACAAAGACATAAAAGAGAAATACGTAAGTATAATTAGTGTGTGTTTAGCATATCTCTTTTTTCTATTCTCGGTGAAACAGAATCTTGTATGTAAAGAAAAGACTAGTTTCCCTCTTAGTTTTGTGATTAATAGCTTTTTTTATTACAAGCTACGTGAAAAATGTGTCTCATCAGTGATTTAAGGCAAATATTGACCCGTGTTGTTAAAAAAAACAATAGATTATTACAGATTTTTGAATTTTTGTTATCATTAATAATAAAAAATAAAAATAAAATATATATAATGTCGCCACCCGTTAAATATAACAAAAATTAATAATAATTAAAGTAATAAAGTAGTAAAATTAAAAGTATAATCGTAATTTCCTCCTAACTGCATTCCTGGTATATATCTGCGAGCCTCATATTTTCAGAGTGATAGGCATCTTGAATTTGCATTTCGCTTCACAGTTTCACTTTTTAATTCCTTTTTTTGAGAATTGGGAGCGTTTTCGTGAAATTATTAAAAGATGTTCCACCATCCTGGATATTTTATTAACATCTCGCAGTAAGTCTCATATTTACTGATGTGATATGTGAAAGATCTATTGAAAAATAAATAGATTTTGTGAAGATTAATAACTCAATTATTGTCTTCGATTGTTTGTTTTTATTCACACTCGTTTTCACCATTCCGGTTTTATCTGCATTGCTATCAGCCTTCATAAATATCTATTTACTCCAAAATAGATTTTCTTCGAGTTCATCAATTTTAATATTATTTCCTGCTCAATATTTTAGGCATGAATAAATGGGAAAATTGTACCCTCTAACTTCCATTATCGACACATGCAAAAATTCAAGATAAAACTTTCAATGTTTCGTTGGATATTATTATTCCTTCTCCCTTTTTGATAAACGACCAACGTACATTTGACTCTAGATAAAAAAAGAGAAAAAGCAAAGAGGTGAGGAAGGAGGGATGGACGGAGGAAGAAAAACAGTCTAGTTTATGTATTTAATAGTGTCATCGTTTCGTAATTGCCCACCTTTGGTTAATATGTTAGCCCGCCGTAAATGAAAACTGATGTACCTAGTTCGAACCTCACCTGAAACATAATTATTTTTATTCAGAGTTTCTTCCCAAATTAACTTAGACTTTTAAGATTACATCAGTTAGCACATTCACTATTTTGATGGCAATTAATCTTCATTCTGCTCCCTTTTTGA
>OY744515.1:223635737-223645737 GCA_963556195.1 Sepiola atlantica | reverse complement strand
CTCACGCCTCAAACCTGTCCCGAGATAGGCTGAAATAGAACTTCGGAGGCCGAGTGATCAGTCTCAAAACTAATTTTGAGTGGCTACCCCATAGCCCGGACCTAAGCCCCCCATATTTTTTTCCTTTGGGGCTATCTTAAGGACAGAATGTACGCAGGGAAACCTAGAACCATCATGGAACTCAACGAAGCCATCAGGGAGGAGATGAGAGCCAATTCAGTCTGTAAGAACGTCATGGACAACTTCGTTCTGCGCCTCAAGAAATGCACGGAGCTAAATGGAGGCCATCTAGAACACATGCTGTAGAACGAAGAAAAAAAGGCCAAAGACCCTAGTGTTTTGATGTGATGTTTAGAATATGATAAACTAGTTATGATCAAAAACATTTCATTCAGATGAAACATTAAGAAACGGGGCCTAATTAGAGTTGGGCCCGTTTTTTTTTTGTGGGGGGGTCACCCTGTATATGTGTATTTCCCCATAAGATTTTATCAAAAACAAGAAATATATGTGTGTATATATATATATATATATATATATATATATATATATATATATATATGTGAATATTTTAAATTAAAAAGATTGTTGTAATTTCTGCGATAAGCCAGTTCCGCTCGAGCGTGGAACACTGTAGACGACATGAAAATTCAATTGCCTCCCGAGTAAGTGTATCTTAATTTCAATGACTGTCTGTGTCGATTTCTTGTGGCCGTATGGTCCTGAGCGTTCGTCTCGTGATTTTCGCCTGAATCTACGAACTGCATTCGAGCCCATGCGACAATCTGTAATCGCCACTGTTACATGAGGATAAGAGAGCCCTGGGCAATGTCGTCTGTATGTGAAAACCACTTTAATATTTAAAAACATTTATAGTTATATATATATATGTGTGTGTATGTGTGTGTGTGTATAATTTGAGAGTGATGTATATATTCAAAAATGGTTTTATTTTTTTACACATTCATGCAACATTAGTAATATAATTCAAGCCAAAAACACCGATTAATTTAGGTCATTCACTAGAAATGCCAGCTTACAGAAAATGCCGTCACTGCTAACAATACAGAAGGATTGTCATTTTTCGTGTTTATAGTGAGAGTGGTATTATACTAAAACTAATCTATGCTCTCTATGTATGTATATATATATATATATATATATATATATATATATATATATATATATATTATATAATTCCTTTTTTATTATATTTTACCTACGTACGAAGTCGTTTCAAGCTCATGGCTCTACACAATCGCAGACGGCAATAGGGCGAGGACTCAATTCTACAGAGACACCTTGAATCTGTAAGCATTCACCCAGTTCCACTAGGCCACACGGAATTGTCACGTAATAATGGAGGAATTAAGTAATATTTACACTGAAAACAGCGAGCATAAATACTTAAACATTCCATAGTACTCAACAAATGCGGCGCATTGCACTGCGGCTTTTAGGTTAATGTTTATTCTTAATCTTTCCGACAGTGCCTGACTTTCAATTTTACTTGAAAGCGGCTTCTAATAATATTAAATTAGTGTATTTATATTTTACCTACGTACAAGCTCATGACTCTAATCAGCGGAGGGTTGTAACAACCTCAAACTATAAAATAAATACTTTTTGTAATCTTAAACATTTAGGTGGTACGCCCACCCAAATTCGCCCCAAAATACTTTTAATTCATAAACTAATGAGCGGATCATTACTATTTTTTTAGATATATATTTTTAAATACAATTAGTAACATGTGCACATTATTGTTTTTAAATGTTAACGTATAGGTGGTTTATATATATGAAGTTTAATTGTTAATCTATTTATTTCTATTAACAAATTAATTTGTGAATACATATCTGCGGAAATAATATGTATGTATTAATAAAATTCTATACTAATGTACTTACTATAATGAGTTATGTAGGTGTATATGAGGCTATAGCGCATGTAACAGAAGCACATTTTTTACACTGTACCATGTTTGGGGTGCCAACGAAAGCAAAACCATTAGAATGTTAAACTAATGCTATATTCATTGCTTATACCAGTCCTAGGTAAGGTATCTTACATTATATATATATATATATATATATATACATATATATATATATATATCGTAAGCAATGAAAATATATATGGCAATCAAGCTACACAAAGGCTCCTGTGTTTCATCCCCGGGGGGAATTATATATGCATATATACACAGATAAATATACATACATATACATATGTATGTATTGTGTGTGATGCTTTCTGTGTGTCTTCATGTGTTTATGTGTCTGCTTGTGTATGGGTATTTGTCTTAAGTGTTTACGAATTAAACTAATAAAACATCCATTTCCACCTATATATTCTTTAAATTACTCTGAATTTCTATACTTTGTAAACTGTTCCTTTCATTTATTAAGCATACACAACCATGTATATATTAATATATATATATATATATATATATATATATATATATATATATATATATATATATATATATATATATATATATATATATATATATATATATATTAGTCCCTGAGTGTTTCTCAAAATAAACAAATTAACAAACGGACACTTGATTAAAACATAACAGCTTTTCTTTAATTGAATGTCCACAGTTTTAAGTTTGTTCAACATTGTATATATATATATATATATATATATATATATATATATATATATATGGAAGCTAATTTAAAGGACAAATATACAATACCGACAGAATGTGAAGGTGTATATAAAAAAGATTTTATAATAAAGACCATGCGATCTGTACAGCCTATTCCCTATTTGATCCACGAAATTTATTACTCTGTCAATGGAAATATTTTGAATAAATTAAATCCATTACGGAAATTATTTTACATGATTTCTGAAATTTGTTTGTATTTTCATAATGCTCACAACATTTTGTTTTTATCGAATAATTTTTGATGCGCCAAAGCATCTATATAATAAGCGTTGTCCGTCTATTTGGTACTTTTGAAACAGCATTTAGTTGAATACGTGCATCTCCATATGAGGCTCATTCTGACCGTCTGGCTTACAGTCGCTCTGTCCCGCTTGCTATGCATTTTACAGGCTAAACGCACAGAGAAAATCGACGCATCTTTATAATCTGATCGAATTCCCAACCTTTTCACTTCGAAACAAAAACATGAATTGGAATTTGAATTAAATTGATAATCGTATTCGTCAACTTATAAATCTAAATGGGTATTTGCTCGCCTCCAGATTATCTGAAATTTAACAAAAGGGTATAATCCATGGATTAAATATAATCCGTTTTGTGTATGAAATAGAACTATATAAAATCCTAATGTCCGGATAACCAGACAAACGAAACTCGAGCATTTAAGCGGACGCAGTACTGTATAATCAATAATTATGAAGAGATATATACACACACATATATTCACATAATTTTTTAAGCAAACAATGTCAACAGCGTTTGCTAATTGGTCATTATATTCAATGTTTCATTTCTTACGTTTTTTTTTTATATCAGTATTGAAATTATTAACAAAAGAACCACAATTAGTCATTTCAATTCCGCTATTCAGCCGTCATTTGAAAACTTCTCAATGTCTAAAAACAGAGTACCTTAAAAACTGTGCAACCTTTTTCTTCTTTTGTTTATTTATTATCTCACCAGAACAATACGCCCACGAAAATACATTTGGATGCTCGGAAAGTTCTGAAATACGCGAATAAAAACTAATTCATTCGAATTCCATTAGATTTCATGAGCTAATCGTTTTAGTACATCTAACATATCTGAAAGTGATATTGCACGTTTTCTAGAGTAGTCCCCAAGATTATAGTCAAAAGATTTTCTGTCATACTCTTAATGTCTTCCACATCGACTTCCATGTTCTAAGCGGAACACCTGGAAACGTTAATTCACATACATCATCATAGTTATATACGTCAAACCGCGCGGGGTTTCACATGTTTACTCTTTTCCAGATTATCTCAAATTTTACAAAAATGGGGAATCCATGGATTAAATATAGTCCGTCCGTGTATTAAATGAAACTACATCTACGGAGTTTGGGAAGTGTATATCATATTTCAGTTACTCCCAATTCCTCTCTGGCCCAGAGAAGTTATACCTGCCAGAGTTCTGTCTTTGGATTAAATAGAAGCTATCTTTTCAAATATTTATTTACAAAAGGTCTATAAATATTTTCGGATTGGAGACCATAAAATATAGAAACGTTTACTAAAATTACTTAATTCGGCAATATATACCTTAAAATAACTAAATAAATCTAAATAAAGTAGAAGTCATTTATGTAGATTGTATTTTAACTAGTTATATTTATTCATGTAATTAACAAAAATTGAATTATATACGGCTATATTCACGTTGGCACAAGATCATTGAAGTTAAGGAAGGTTTAATATGGGTAGTACAAAGTCGGTGATTAACTGGGAATGACAAATACTGTATCGGTCAGGAATCTCTTCAACTGAAGAAATATAATCAATCCTATACACAAAGCATGTTTGGCTGTGGCATAATATCATCCATCATTAGTTAACATCGTTTAAAACATAACAACAACAACAACAAGTACATAAGGTGTTAAAAAGTATTTTTATTCTGGAAAACGTTTTTATTCATTAGGAAAAATAGTTATTCACTTTGTGGCATTCAATTATATTTATTTTATTTCCTTTTTTGTTGTAGATGTTTCTTGGGGAATTGACTGATGAGATTATAGCGTAAGATTGATCTAAAAATGTGTACATTTTAAGTCAAATGTTCTTTATAATTAAACGAGTGTGCAGCGTCCGTCACAAATGGCGAGAAACAAATCGCGTTTCGACAGTGTTCACGTCAATATCTATATAAACTAACGTCTGAGTCGGTGAAATTAAAAATAATAAATGAAAAGTAAGCGCCGCAAACCTGAAAAAAGTATCAATCGTTATAGAGCGAATAAGAAAAAAGACAGAAAAAACATCTCAATATGGAAATAGAGTGATGGATGTATTTTCGAATTCATTTCAGACGGCGGGGATTGTATTACTTGCTATTAGCTTTTTCCCCCGTTCAACATTTCAAATGATTTTGACCGGCACGTTTTGTAATCGCATGACTTGAGAGAAGTTCATTTATTTATTTATTTGTCTACATACAAGTAAATACACATTGGTGTTTATTATAGAACGAAGGGTGTTGTGTATTATTATTGTATGCATTATACCTCTTGTTATAAGATGTACATATGTGCAGGCGCAGACATTACGAATCAATAACAAAAATGAAACTTTCATGATTTCTGCCATCGATTTGTATTACGTTATTCACCTTATTTATTCGAACCATTTATTTGATAATGTTTTGTTAGTCTCTTCTGACTACGGCACCCCGAGTTGTCTATATAGCTCTGCCTCCCCCACTTGGCTTTCTGACTCTATTCATCAAAATAAGAAAATAAGCCATATACATATATATTTATTTCTATTGAACAATGGGATTTCTTCTTATAAAAGACTTTACAGACTGTTCCAAGAATCATAGAAAATTGTAAGAAAACTGTTTACAATGCAACGCCTCCGTCACTATCTAGGGCGTCAGAAGAATGACAAGGGTTTTGTGTTATTAATCGAATAGTGTCTAAATATCGAAAACTAACGCTTAAATGTTGATCTGTATGAGAAAAAGAAGTAGGATGGAATTATGGTGTTTATGAAATGCCTTCAAGAGTAATTAAAATAAATAACTAGTTAACGTAACTGTCTACGACGAGTATCTCACATTTTCGTTGACTAGCCATCATTTCAGGTGGGAAAAATACGTTTTTTCTTACAATTTATAAAAAAAACACAAATAAAATTATTATTTTTATCTGTAAACATTATTATTCGAATAAAACAACCATGAAGTACTAGTTATATAAGACATCCTAAAAATAAAGTTTAGTTTACTCGCACTACAGACTAAGATACAAACTGTTTAGCAACATAGAGGCAGTGGGAATTATTTCTTATTTGTTAAGTTTAGCTTCATGCTGTTTATTTAGACTTTTTAACAATGAAACTCAACCGTGAAATAAATTTACGATATTTAATATGAAAAATACATTATTTGCTGAATGAAAAATAATAATGTAGGTGACATGGTAAATGTACACTCTTAAACTCAGTGTTTATTTTGATAAGTTATCAATTGTACAATAAAGATTATATTCGGTCCACATGTTTTTGTTTGCCATAAACAATTAGCTATTTTGTATTGTAACGTTCAAAACTAGTCATAACTTTTTGTTGACTAATGAAAACTATATTCGGTTACTCGTTACCTCCATTTTATTTTTTACCTATTGCAAACCATGGTTATTATTACTACCTCGGAGATACGGTTAGTGGTTAGGTTCTTTTTCTGAAAAATGTTATCTTTTCAACCCCCCAAATACCCTCATTAACCAAAGTACTAACCCTAATATACTAACTATATGTAAAAACGAAGATAACACGTCATTGAATCGAGGTATCATCGTTAATCAAACTATTGTTTTGTTCGTTTTTTTTTAGTTTTTTTTTTAATTTACCTCCTCTCTAGAGGGTTAGAAGCAAGGTCAGGTGGGTGTTTGATGAAAGTGTTTCTGCACAACGAACTGGATTCAAAGTTGGAACACCTAGGTGTTCAGTCCGTGTCGTTAACTGCTTAGTCACCGCCACATTTAAAAAGAGCGCATTAACCCAAACACTAGCGATAAGTCCGAGGTTACATTTAAATGTACTAGTTCTTGAAAAATCATATTTCATGACTCTTCATTCTAAAAAAGTAAATTATATATATATATACATATATATATATATATATATATATATATATATATATGTAACTGAAAGTGTCGCTGCGTGCGTCGTTACTGAATAGATTTCTCATCGTTGGTTGAACAAAAGTTATGATTATTTTGGAACTTTAAAATGCAAAATATTGAACAATCACTAGCGTACGTTCGTTTTTAATCATAATGGCTTTTAGTTTTACCTTAGATCGAGGGGGCAATATGAAAGGCGGTCAAACATACGATATACGTATTTGATAAATATAAGTGTGCAGAAATAGCTGGCATTTTTCGTCTTGACGAGATCAATACAACTTCTTCACTTCTCGTATTTGACCATGTTTAAAGAGATGTCTCTTTTTCGTGAAAGGAGGATGGCACTTAACATTTGTATGTCGTCTGTCAGACACTTTACAGATAGTCAATTGTACAGGTTTGCATTAGCTTCCTTCAAAAAGGACACTTCTTGTCAATCCTTGAAGGGTCACTTGAAAAAGGTCATAGAGAAAATCGGTCAAAATATTCAGCAAAATAACGTAAATCAGACAAACAGTAAGGTTATATACTCATACAGAGTATCTATATAAGAAGATTGTTTATGTTTCGTTTTTACGTTTATTTAAACTTAGAAGGTGACGTCATACCGGTAAACTGTGTTCATGTTTTATGGAATCTATTGAGTTCACTTCGTATTATCTCGATGCATAATTCTGTCAATGTGTTTAGTATGAATATGTTTCTTTAAAAATGACATATATCTTGACATATCTCAATGTTGAGAAAAATAGCACAGAAAGTAACAGAAGAAAGATAGAAGGTAACTATGATAGAATCGCACACGACTGTCATAACACAAGATTGTTACTCAGCCGAATGAATGTCTGTTGAAAGAGGCACACATTGACTGAATGTTTTCACTGTGGCTCATAATCGATATTAATCCATTAGGAAATTCATAGAATTACACTCCTTGATTGAGTCGCATTGCCAATCAGCTCGCTTTAATATTAGTAAAGATGGGCAAATTGAATTGTTGTCAATTCTTGAGAGGGATGGGCTGCACCAAATTATACATGTTCTAATTAAATCCCCAATTGTATAACGACCACAGACCCAGTATCGGCTATGTATGATCAATGATCAAGAAGAAACTAACAAGGATATATATATATATATATATATATATATATATATATCCATGTTAGTTTCTAGTAATAAGAAAAATGTCAGCCCAGTGGGTTTTTAAGAAAACCTTACGAATTTTAAATCTTAAAAATACTAATGAAAAATAAAAGAAATATTTCAACGATTTTTAAAATATATTCTCTATTATTTGTTTAATTTTTTTTCTTTTGTGAAACGAAGGAAAACTCTTTTTTACATGAATTACGTTTTATACGTTATAATATATTTCAGTTATGTTATGGACATAACTGGTAATTGTCCATTGTAACCGCAGTTAGAATCAAAGGTAATTCTCAAAATTGTCATCAAATTCCTTGAAAAATTTTACCCATGTTTAAACATATTTTAATGTACTACCTGTTAACATATCAATTTCTATAACACACATACAAACAGACATTGAGTGAATACTACATGAGCCTTGTTATATTAGTAAAAAATGAAATTGCTTTCTCTTTTCTTTCATATAGTTTTCACAACGGCAACGTGGATAAGTGTGTTGGGTTAGGTCTAAATCGTGACTCCAGTCTAGAATTCCAATAGTGCAACCGGCATAACATTTATATATAGCCACTCTAATTATGGCTAGTGAACATGACATATATGTATGTGGATATTAACTATTTATTTCCAAAATATTTTAAATCTTCCTTCAAGACAAATAAGAAAAAACCTTCTATCTAGGTAATACTGCGAAAGTTATATCTCTTGCAAAATAAACTAGTACCGGAGACTTACTATATTCGTAAAAAAATAATGAAACTGTCACGACGATCGGGTGTTGGTGGGAGTCATTAATGACTCGGGTCCGGGGTTCAAATCGTGCGACCTGCAGAATTATTATATATATCCACAACAATGTTAGTGAACATAAAACATATATCTCTTGATATTAAATATTTATTTTAAGAAATAATTATAGATATGTAAGTTATTCCATTTCTATACAAAATATGATTAACGAGCGACACGACGGATAATACCACGCATTTTATTAGCCAGATTCCGCTCTGTTATTGCGAAACGGTGTTAACATGAAACGATGTAATGTGTTGTAAAATCATTACTAAACAAATAGAACACTCTTATAAAATGGGATAACTCTTTGCATTTGTGAGACGAGCAATTGCTGTTAATGTATTACAAAGACGGGCAGGAGATTCGAGCTCAGTCGAGCAGCTTCCATGGAAATAACGATAGTCACGTATGGTTTGTGAGAAAATGGTATGTACCGAAGGGTAGAGATTATCCTCCACTAGATTTCAAAGTCGATTTTGTAATCAGTTTTTTCTTTACGTTAGGGCATAGAACTGAGTGACATCTTCCCAGTTGTGGCAGCATCACTCTGTCTTGGGGCGTATTACATTCTTGTATAAGTAGACGATTGCATCAAGAGTCAGATACTTTTTGTAGCGTTAGAATGTAGTAGTAGTCAATGTGAATATAGATTATAATTGAGTAGTTCCTATATGTGTGTATTATTTTTATATGTGAATTCGTGTTCCTCAGTGTTCATCCGTCCGTGTGTGTGTGTATTTATTTGTGGATTTATAATTTATAAGCTATAAAATTACAAAAAACGATTGATATGCCGTTAAAAACAAGACCAAAGAAAACTGATTAACTATAATTTGTATTTTTCTTCAGAAATTCTTTAGAAATATAAAATGGTGCCAATGTATAGCATCAGCCCATTTCATCCACAGTTGAAGGGAAATCGGATTCCGAAATATGATTACCCATGACGATAATCGTAACGCTGCCCACGCCTATACTTACCTATTTATTCCTTTCTTTCTTTCTTTTATGTACCCGCATATCGTCTCTCGGGTGTCGTAAGGATAAATAGTTGGCGATCAATGGAGATGGATGCCTCCAAGATCAGCACGTTTCTACCACTCGTTGGTTTCGGGAACATTTATGAATCTTCCCCCTGTCGGCAAGCTGTGCCGTTTCCAGTGCTATTTGAGATTGATTTCGCTTAAAATGGATAACGATTATTCACTTTTCCT
>OY744515.1:223628237-223630737 GCA_963556195.1 Sepiola atlantica | reverse complement strand
GGCGACAACATCTTAATAATAAGATTAAGGATGGAGATTATTAGGAAGAGGCTGAGAGGATAGCCGAAAGAAAGATTAATTAGAAACCTGTTAATTCTCTGTGGTTTCGTCACGATTTGCAGGTCTCAAAAAGTATCTACATTTATTTTGCTGTTCTTAATCAACTTAATTTAATGCAAATCAGTAGTATAAATTGTAGTTTTAAGCTTTCCGTTATATAAGAAAAAAAAAATGATAAATATTACAATCGATACAGATATGTTATCATTTCTACAAAAAGGCACGTTTTTATGTCTTACTGCCTGGAGTTATCGCACACACTAACATACGGGCAAACACGCGTTTTTCGTATTTGTACAGATAGCATAAAAATAATTTAATTTATTTCGTGACTATTTTGATGTAACATTTATGTAACTCAGCGTGTAATAAATTTTGAGGAATCCTTCAGCCAAAAATACCTGAGATATGAAACGCTTTGGATTCTGAATTATTTTTCAGATTTCACAAGATTTACTTAGTTGCATCTAGTTTATGAGACAGCGTTTTGATAAGCAAAACAGGATATCCATTTTTAGATTGTAAGAGACAGAATCCTTGAAGTGGGTTTTATACATTCTGTAAAGAAATCTATTTCCGTACCCATAAAATAAAGAGGCTTGTCATGGTATACTCCCTGAGATATTTACGTGGAGTTAAATAATAATTTATATTAGGATACTGTGTGGATGTATATGTACAAAACGTATGATGAACTCTACTTACAGGAAAGAAATTCAACCGCAAGCATTATATATGTTCACTGTAAAATAAAATAAAATTGTTATATAATTAGCTTTTGTTTTTGTCTCGACAATTTCAATACTGTAGTTCATTCAATACATAATATTTTTTTTTGGGGGGGGGGTGCATGTTTTCTTCTTATTCTGTCATTTGAGAAACACTCGTTTTCTGAATTATACTCTCTAGTTACACCTTTGTTCGAAATGATGTCAAACTGAACCCTGAACGTACTAGTTTGCCTATGGTACAAAAATTCGCAAACATGAGAATCTTGGAAACACCTCCACCTGAATCGTATACCCTCTACGCCAAAGCCTTTAATTTTTAAAGAGAAAACGTGCAAAAAATAACTAAAACCCAAAAGAAAGTGAATACAAAAAACTTTTTAAAATGACGTTAGAAAATCGAAAACAGTAGGCCAGGATAAGTTACCCCCTACAAATTAAAGAAAAGTGATTTACAAAGACATCATTAGAACTATGATTATTATTAACTAAAATCTACTTCAGTTGTTCTTTGTTAAATTTTAAAGAAATTAAAAGGACTGTATTGTAGGAAGTATTATTTTAAAGAACTACAAGGGGTAAGAAGTAACTATGAATATAAACTATGCAATTATAATTTTCTTATATACAAACGAGTCACCACTTATCAATGCTAAAAAACCACTCGATCATAAGGTTACTGCGTTTTTTAGATGGACGGTAGGACAACACCTTGTAGAATTATAGGGATGGTGTAAAGTGGGAAGAATTTGATTATTTAAAATCACATCTCAACAAGCATGTGTTAACATTAGACTTGGAAACATCCATGCCGTAGTCAGCTAGGAAAATAACATCGCAGTATTTGGTTCCGCAGACGGATAGTTCCTGGAAAAAAGGTTTACTTATATGAGTTCCGTTTAGTTTTTTGTACACAGTAGAAAAATAATTATTTACAGAGGTTGTAGGTAGACAATTTTTTTTTATCAATGTTTTAGAGATGACGGGTCTTAGATTTGGGGTTCAGTCGAGCACCTACCATGAAAGTAAATAATACCTAGAATATATCAATAATAATATAAGGTGTCACCAATGATGGTAGTGTGTTTTTCTTTATGGAAGTCACTCCAAGACAAGGCATGATACCACTTGATTTAAAAAGCTAAAAACAACGTAACGTGTTTATCATACACACAGGAGATTCATATTGACCATAGTCTTGGAAAAGCCAAGGCTATAAGTAGGAAGTAAACAGTCAGCAGGAAGACATTTCCACAAGTCTGTAGTTTTGGGAAATAAACTACTGGAATAAGAAGATATATTATAAGGAAGTATTAGAACAGCCAACTGATGAAGACCACTAGACCAATGAATCAAACGAGATAGAAGAAAAGAAGAATGAAATAAATCAGATTATTCTAAATAATAGAGATACAGCTCGTACATATGGATTTATATTTATATTATTTCATATTCATACACGTTCGTCCTAATATTTCGAAAATAAAACCTCTTATTTTGAAAGCGGAATTTAGCTCAGTTGTTCTTTATTTCATTTAAGACAAATAAAAAAGACGTCATGTTATTATCATGTATTCTTTTTTATTATCTTAATTCGTTAATCTTTTCTTTACCCTATCCTAAAAGTGCGTACGTGCTTTGGATTACTTCGATGTAGTTAATACAATCTAACAGTGTAATGTTTCGCATCAGAACACAGAAAATTGAGACAC
>OY744515.1:223595737-223620737 GCA_963556195.1 Sepiola atlantica | reverse complement strand
GGCGCAAGCTAATCTTTTGCGTTGCATTGTCAAGCAAAAGCTCTAATAACTTTGGATTAGAATAATAAAGAAAACAGATAATTTTAATTCAAATAAAAATCTTTACTTTTGATTTGGATAATGTTATTTTGCATTTAAAAAAAATTGATTATGCATACAATCTACCAATAATCTACCGGTTGTTTGCGAAATTTAAATTTTGAGGAAAATAATGCATATAAAAGACAATAAAAATGATGTTGAAGTATGTTTTAACTTAAACTTAATTTATCATTATTATTATTATTATTATTATTATTATTATTATTATAGTTATATAGCTCTGTCTTAAAATCAATTCAGCTCTATATGTATATAAATAATTATTCTGTCTTGATTAAGTTGTTTCAGAGTTAATATCTACACGACCGATTATTTATTTTCACGTTCTTCTCATATCCGCCTATTACATCTTAGCGGAGAACGTCACACCAACCCAAGACGTCTTACCTATAAACAAAAGTAAAAGTTTGTTTATTTTATATAAAAAAAAGAAGAGTTAAAATATATCTCTGTTGATGGCGGTTTTATCCTCCGAAATTAATTGGAAAAAAAGAAAAAAGAAATAAATCTGTTACGCATTGTTAAAATGGCTTCTATCGTCATTTTATTATATATATATATATATATATATATATATATATATATATATATATATATATATATATATATATCTATATATCAATACATCTATATATATATATATATATATATATATCTATATATCAATACATCTATATATATATATATATATATATATATATATATATATCTATATATCAATACATCTATATATATATATATATATATATATATATATATATATCTATATATCAATACATCTATATATATATATATATATATATATCTATATCAATACATCTATATATATATATATATATATATATATATATATATATATATCTATCTATATATATATATATATATATATATATATATATATATATATATATATATACTATTTTATTAAATAAATATTAAATTTATTTAATCTACAGGCGTCGGCGTTCCAAGTTTTGCTATCATCGGTGTGACGATTTCAAGCAGTTGTAAGGAATCGGGCTCGACTCTGCAGGCTAGTGGTCTAACCCTACGGCAACGGGGAATTATTACGTGCGTTTATAAATAAGGCAACAGAGAATAGGCAGTCGAGAGGGTAAAAGAACGTTTTTGGAACCATGCTTTTTGCCAGGTGACAGTCTATTTCTTACTCACTGAACCGGGCTCAACTTTAATTTCTTAAAGGGACTAATAACAATATTTTACTAAATAAATATTTAATCAGTTTTACCTACAGACGCCGGCGTTTCAAGCGTTTGCTATCATCAGTTTAGGAGGTGACAATTTCAACCTATATATATATATATGTTAAATTAATAATGGTGAGCGAACATTACGACAACGCCCTTCTTATTTCGTCGTTTAGTCCTCATATTTCATGAGTAATGGTTCTAAAAAAGGAGAAAGAATTGCCGTTCTTTTTGATCGGTTGTTGCTTTGAGTGGGTGACATGTAGGGATTTTCAATCCTTACATACTATTTCTAATCATTCAACCATCAATCAATCCATGTGATTAACACTTATCTTTTTGTGATTGTTAAGCCTTAACAGATATATAACAGTTCATGAATTTTATATTTCAACAAACATTATTGGTTACATATGTGCATACATGTTTCATATAATTTTATATTTCAACAAACATTATTGGTTACATATGTCCATACATGTTTCAGTTGTACTCTTCACAGAGAGCCCACCTCTTCAGACCAAAGAAATGGTCTGAAGAGGTGGACTCTCTGTAGAGGGTTACAATCGAAACATGTATGCACATATGAATAAAAATGTATACTTAAGAACAGCTCTACTTGTTATTGAGCACTTTTTATAAACACTTGAGTTTCAACGGATGTACATCTACAGAAACTAATACAGGAAATGCACTATATATATATATATATATATATATATATATATATATATATATATATATATATATATATATATATATATATATACATACATTTTTACGTACAAAACGTAATCCATGGATACGTGTTTCTGGCTCACAGTCGTCATCAGCATCTTAAGCACTTAGGAAGTGAAACAATTAAAAATAATAGAAAGCTCAATAAAAACGAGCTGAAAATCACCTAAAAAAAAATTATTACAGAGAAACCATTACATACTTGGGTGATAAAATCGTACATATTTCTACACAGAGCGTCTTGCCCCAGTGGTAGAACGCTGGACTATAGACATCAACATCAAGGGTAAGCCACGCTGATGACGGCTGTGAGCCAGAAATACGTGACTATGGATTACTTTTATGTACGTAAAAAAATAATATATATATCAGAAACAAAAAATACGACCTTTGAAATGAGGCTGATTAATAATGCAGTTTTTCTGCATCTTAAGCACTAAGTGAAACAATTAAAAATAATAGTAAGCTCAATAAAAACGAGTTGAAGTCACCTATTAAAAAGGTATTACATAGAAACCATTATATATATATATATATATATATATATATATATATATATATATATATATATATATATATATATATATATATATATATACTAGGAGAATACCCGTACCGGAATAGGTGAAACTAATTCTTCGAAGAGAAAAATTTTGCACCACGTTTATGTCCTCTTACGAACTTAAAATCAAAGTATAATAGTACTAAATCCTCTGCCTAGAATTATTATTTAAATTTTGATCAGAACTAATTACATGGTTTTTGTTCTAGAGAGTGTCTCACATTAGAGGCTTAAGCTTAAGAAGAAATTGAAATTGAATTTAATAACAATGGGTAAAATACAATACAAATCTAATATATTTGAATTCTAAAATTGGAGGTTGTGTATATATTATGCCCCATAAAACGCTTTAAAATATTTCAGAGAAACTTAAATTTGAGTAATATTTATCAATTAATATCTACTATCTATTGTTATAACTTCACAAAAAATCGGAGGTATTTTAATTCTCACCGAGAGCTGGCCCCCTTTACCCACTTTGTAGAGAACTAAATAAAATTATAGATAGCCTAATTAAATCACAGGTAGCCTTACATTACGACCCTGTATACCTAGCATCTGTGTTTCTATATTTATAATGATCGGTTAATTACTATCGGCGTGAATTCTCTACAGATGTAAACATATACACATACCTAACTTTATATAAATAGACATATATTAGAATCACTCTCAAAGTTAAAAATAAGGTCGTGTTTTCTTCTCAGTTATTTCCTTGGCGATTTCCTTTTTACTTGAGATTGTTTCATGTAACTCTTTCTTGTGACTTGTTTTCAAAACAATGTTTGGAGTAGGTAAACTGATACTCCGAAGACAAAGAAGAAAAGAAGGAAGGGAAGGGAGTGAGACAAGTATTTCTCTGATTAGAACATTTGCCAGAGCGTCACTACAAAACGTAAACAAACGTAATTTGCTTATGCCGAGGCCATATTTGTCGAGGCTATATTTTGGATAGAAATGTCTTTTAATATAAAAGTGGGGTGAAAGCTGTACGCAAGGATTTTTATCATTTGCGCACCATCCTTACTATATCAAACAATCATCATCAACTATAATTATACGTGTAGATATAGTTATTTTTTATAAATATGTGTACATATAGTTATTTTTTATAAATATGTGTACATATAGTTATTTCTTTGCGTTTATAACAAAGGAAGATCATTTAAGATTTAGTCAATGAAAATCAATCGAAATCGGAGGAAGCTGACTCGAAATACTATTCCATTATAGATGCCAGTATACTTAAATCATATGCCCTTAATAGGGTTAAGATGAAAATTCATATACACTAATTGAACAAAAGCAAGGAAATTCCCAAATTTTTGCACTTTTATTGTCATTAATTAAGGGTATGACTACATATAACCAAACCATTTCATTATCACATCACTACAGTATTCATCTCTATGCATGTGTGGATGAAGTGTGTGAGGTGCGCTGAAGAAAAATGCATAGCCCTGTTGTGCTCGCATACCCTTTATGACAATAAAAGTGTAAAATTTTGGGAATTTCCTTGCTTTTGTACATTTAGTGTATATGAATTTTCATCTTAACCCTTTTAAGGGCATATGAGTTAAGTATACTGGCATTTATCATGGAATGTCACTACTTTTGTAAAGGCTATGCCTCAACACAATGGTCATCTTAAAGGTTTTTTGGAATTTTCTGGAAAACTAAGATATATGGTACACTGAAATTAAAATGCCATCAACTAGATCCTAGAACCTCTATCTCTGCAAAAAATCAGCTGAATCCATCAAATAGTTGATGGCATACAGGGTGGCACATGGTACACACGGATAACATGAGTTCATGATTGAACTTTCTGGATCTCTGGGTTACATTGAGTAATGAAGCTGAAATTCTACACACTTATAGAACCTATCAAATACAATTGTTGTGCAAAGTTTTAACTAATTTGGTTTATTGGTTTTTTAGTTATGACTGATCAAAGAAATGAGATTTCCAGCATAGGCCATTCTTTAGGTCTATTAAGGGATAGGGCACTCTCGCGCCTTCCTTGACGATTAATACGCTTTGTATAGGTAGACTAGACGCTCCGGGCATAGACAGTTTTTCTGAAAAATTGTGTTAGACTATTAACAAATTTTCCAACGCTATTGATAATGTTTAACCATTTCTTTATTTATTTTATTATAGCTAATGTTTTAATCCATGTTTTGAAACATGGCGTAAATAATAAATCAATGACGTCACTTAAAAGCTATAATAATTTTCTTGAGGGAATCTTTTAAGATCTATTTATAAGAATATTGGAATAGCTCAGTTGGTAGAACGACGGACTGAAGATCTTTAGGTTTTGCTTTCTAATTCTGATGATAGCATCCGATTTATTTGTGAGATATTATTATGTCGTATTAATGAGATTGACAGACAGACTAACGCATATCCACAGAGAAATGTCGATTATTATAAGTTGTAAAAGGTAAAAAACAGGTCGCATAGCCTGGACGCGCACGAGTGTCGTTGCCGACATCGCACACTGCCCATGGCCGTAGCGGCGGTGATGTGTTAAGAATCAACGTGTCTAGGGCACAGCTTATGGAAGGCGGAGCGTATCCCTCTCCTTCCGCTGCCTTGAACCTTCCCTGTGTTTTAGTCAGGTACACATTTACTGCTGGGTGGACAGAGGGAGTTTTCAGACCCGAGAATTCGCATGCCGTGAGTAGGGTCGTCCAGCCCAAAGACAAGTGCTATAACCACTCGTCCACAGGCCCTAGTATAAGTTGACTAGCAAATAAATGGCCCCCTCCGGTCGTATTTTTTGCAAGCCTACCGCGTCACCCACTTCTCTCTCGCTGTCTGCGAGATGTCTTCCCATTTACTTGTCTATAATTATATAATGGTGAAAAACCTACATACAATACATAGTTAAAGCTAAATAAATTGTTTTGGACTATTGAAATCATTTCTAACTATATTGATGATGTTTACCTATATATTTATATTTTTATTATCGCTTATGTTTGAATTTATGTTTTTAAACATTATGCAAATCATAAATCTATGACGTAACGTCAAAGCTATAATTATTTTGTTAAGGGAATGTTTTTAGATCTATTTGAAATAAAGTTCAAGTAGTTCAGGTGGTAGGACGTCAGGTTGAAGATCCCAAGGTTTTTGTTTCAATTTCCGGTCATGCCGTCATCTTTATTTGTTCGGGATGTATCATGTAGTATTGATGCATTGTTTTCCATTTCTAAATAAAGTTAAGATATTCGTTTTAAAAGATTCTGACGGACAGGCAGGCAGACATATATACACACACACACACACACACACACAGATAACGCGTTCTTTCACATTACGAGTGGATGTAATTATTTATTTACGTTCATAACGAACGGAAATAATTCACTAGATAGTAAATGGAAATGAATCGACATCAGTAAAAGTTGACTCGAAATACTCTTATAAAAGCTGTTTTATTGGCAAGACGCACAGTGTTTCTTCCAAGTTCGTTTATATGATAAACGCTTTTGTTAATTTGAGGCGCAACATTGTTCGTGAGCAAAATGTTTAATAACAATACAACACAGCTCTATAGCTGTGTTGTATTGTTTTTAAACAGTTTTACTACAAACAATAATAACTGAGCCGGAATAATGTTTGGGAAATATGGTTACACAATGTTCCTGCTGAACCGGATAATTGAATTCAGTGATGCAAATATCATATAGTTCGGAATTTTTAAATGAGGATTAATAATTTGTATTATTTGGATTTTTCGGACTACTGTTTTCATCTAGATGTTATTCTCACAACGTTTCGGTCGACTTGGCGAACCCGGAACTCTGAACGGAATGTTGAGCAGAACTCTAGCAGTCTTAAGTAATTCATGTTGTATTCTTAGTATGGCCGTACTGAGGATTGAAGCATCAGCCTTCAGCACGTATATCAATTGCCCCACGAACCATTGTGATAATGACATCGAAGATAAGAACTGTCGTCCGAATAATCTCGATAATACATAATTAGGTCGTTAATTCTTTAACGGTGTTTTTTTATATAATATAATTATTTATTTTTTTTTTTACATGATTCACCCCAAACAAGGCAGGACGCCACTGTAAACATAAGGGGCTACTGAGAAAAAGGAAAAGGGGAGAAGGATTAGTGGTTCAGCTTAAATTGGGATCTGAGCAGCGAGATGTCTGTTTACATTAGTTTTAAATTTCTGCATGTCAGTACTGTCGGGGAAACAGGGGGCAGGGAGGGAGTTCCAGAGGCCAGCAGCACGAGGAAAGAAGCTATTTGAGTAGAATGCTCTCCGGCATTTTCATGTATATTTTTGTATTAACAAGATAAACGACGCATGATTCAGTAATAATCGTTTTCATATTGGCAGTAAAAATACACACACCTTGTTACATAAACTAATCATCCACCCGCAGTAATCTATACAATAATACGTTAACGCAATTCCATGTTCGTACGTACGTTATCGCCTTCCCTTTCTCTTTAAAAGATGGCATCCCCCTTTCAATTAAGATGCAATGCAAAAGAAGTAATCTTTCAAGAATTCCATCTGATGTCACTATTGCGTAGAACGTGAAACCTTTACTGAAGTACGCTTTCTTAGCCTGAGAGCTATGATCAAAGTCTTGTGTATCTTCTGTCCAGCGATGGTACAATAATATATCGTGAGGTCTCTCTTTCGCTGGATATTCATAGAGTGGAAATATCTCATAAAGTCCTTTAAGAGTTTTGGAAATAGACCTCCCACTAACTAGATATATTCTGAAAGTATTTTACAGACGAATACAACTGTGTAATTTCAACGGGTCTCACTACCTATTAAATCGATTTAATTCATGAAAATAATACTTTCGCTTCTCGCAGGAGTCGTGGTTGTGCGTGCTATCTCCCCCGAGAACAGAGGTGAAATTCGTAGCTAGAAATAAAACGATACCATATTTATGAAAATAATTCAACATTTATTAAAGTCGATGAATGATTTATGCAATAAGCCGCTACTAGATCGTCTAGTGCTGCAACGTGAAAGGAAAAACGGAAAGGAACAGAGACGGCACTTATTTTATAAACCCATGTCTTAGTTATTTAACGCTCAGGAGAGAGCATCTTGAAACACATTTTGCCAATCGAAGCTTCCACACAGGGCTGTCGAAATTTAAACCACCACGCAGTCAATCATCTGTCTGACGTCATTTCCGCCTAAACTTTATTGCTTCCAATGCTCACCAACATAGCTTATTTCCTTGCACTAAACACCATAATCTCATCATGACCTCTTTTCTCTAGAGTTTATCCTGCTTACACATAAAGCTGGATCCACTCGCACAAATATATGTTATCTTATACTTATACTTGATGAAGTACCTAAACAATAGATACAACTTGGTAGCTTATGAATAAAAAGTAAACAAAAAAGTTATGCCGCCATTTTATTGTTGTCGTAGAAGTCGTATTTTCAAAAGGGAGAGTTTTAGATTCATGGGAGAAACACAAGCTCGACAGATAAAAAGATATATTTCTGTGTGCTGTCCTACTGCTCAATTACAAATCACAATATCGTCTTTTCTATTCAGTTCATTCGTCTGCAGAAGACAACGACTACTTTGCAGAGTCATACGTTTTCAATCATCGCCTTTGAAGTCAGACACTTCCAGGTTTGCTTCTACCTGCAGGCACTGTCTCATTCTAACGGTAACATGCCAGAAATGGTTTGACCATATTTATAGGACACGGACACACTACTTTGAAGATAATCAGTGACACGAGTAATCATGCTGATCAAGAGAAAAAGACGTGAGTTTGATTGTATTTCGTCATTGATTCTTTTTATTATTCATGAGAATAAAGCGTTACAAATGTTTAATTAAGTTTACATTATATCGGCCGTTTTATTTAAACAGACGTCAACCTTGATACATTGCTTGCATGATTAGCCTAATGGATACCATCAAAGACTGTGGAATCGGTTATGCCGGTTAATTTCTTATCGGTTCTATTGTAATCATGTATGCGCTTATATCGTTGAGAAAGGTATGAACCCAAACACCCCTCCAATCTAAATATTAAATCCTGTTCAACAAAGTGTATACAATTAATAGTTGGTAATTTGTTGAGCCAAGTATATTTGATATTTACTGTGGGTTGGGTACACTTTCCTTTTTAATATAACCCAGCAAAATAAATCAAGAATAACCAAGTCCGGTGAACGAGAAGACCATTTCACATGACTACATCTTCAAATCCAATTAGTGAAACTAGCATTGAACAAATCTCTTACATTTGTAAGCAGTTAACATTATTGGATTTTCCATTTCACTTCATTAAATGAAACATATTCAATTATTCTTTGTGTCTAGACGTTATAAACATTCCGTATTTTATTTTGGCATAAAACGACGAAAAAATGCTGATATGCCGTAAAACTGCCAACAAAAGCAAACTATTATAGCTGTTTTGTTTTGCATATCAAAAACTTAAGGACATCGTCGAAACATTTGTGAGAACATAGTTAAGGAGTGGGGTAAAATGGACAATGTAATGTTGCTGATATTAATAATCTTTTATTCCGACATCCATTATAACATTAATATATACATCAACAGGAAGCTTAGCGTGCTGATTTCCAGCTATGAAAACAGAGTGGAATGGTAGCAATAACAATAACAGACCGATAAGGACAAGAATTAATCTGATATCATTTCGAATCTATTCTTTTCCTTCTTTTGTTTGACACGTGTTTCCTGTGCTGGCGCACTTTTCAATGTATGATGTGTCTCCTAATAGGTTAAAACGTGTTCTAAACAAATCAATTGATTGTTTTCTAATCTTGGAATTAACTAATTTCCATTTAATATTCTACATTTATTCGATATGTTATTTATTTGGTTTAGAATACAAGTTGTGTTTTTTTTTTATTTAACATCATAGCGATTTTCGAAAGTAGTTTGCCTGCTTTTTAGTTGTGTCTACATTAACGCAGTGAAGTCATTTTTTTATACATGTTCTTATTGTTAAACGTGACTCTATATATTATTTCGATAACATTTTAAGTAAGAGGTCAGAAGATAAAACTAAGGAGGCGTGCAGAGAGAATCCCTTTCTGGGGGCCCAGAGAAGGCATGGTCGGGTTGATGGAGATAGGTAACGCCGGCTCTGCATGCAATGGATGAATCTTAGTTTTCCACACACTCACACACACACGCGCTTTTTTCTCTTTCTCTCTTTATCTATCTATATCTTACGCTCTTTAGGTTCTTATCTTTTTATAGGACTAAATATTCAAAACAATTTCTCACTACTACATATATATATATATATATATATATATATATATATATATATATATAATAATGGTAATAATCCAGGTGAAAAATATCCACAGGGTGGTAATCCAGAGAATTTTAACCGGGTTTATAAAAAGTGCTCAATATCAAAATAGAGCTTTATGTATGATAATTTTATTTACACAGACATGTACAAAATCTGCGACACTGGCATGTCGATGTTATCGATCAACAGTTACTATAAACTGAGATCTCATCAGGAAGAGTTAGAATCCGATCTTAACCTCAGATCATATTTGGAGAAATCTCCAAATATGATCTGAGGTTAAGATCGGATTCTAACTCTGCCTGATGAGATCTCAGTTTATAGTAACTGTTGATCGATAACATCGACATGCCAGTGTCGCAGATTTTGTACATGTCTGTGTAAATAAAATTATCATATATATATATATATATATATATATATATATATATATATATATATATCAATGCCGTAATGACTGATTAAATACCTATCAATGTAATGCTGCCAATTAGCACTACTTAAAAAACATGTTAAAACATTAAATTCTTCATCCGTTGTTTTTCCACGGTGAGTGTTACAGATACTATTCGCCTGTATTTCTATAAAATCAAGGGTGACTTTGTTACCGGTATGCTTTAAAAAAGGCACCAACAATTTTCACTTAAATATATTTATCAAATATTAACTATCTGTATGTATATTCCCTTAAATAAAAATGTTGGTTATCTTTAGATTAAGCTACCTATGTCTAAATATTTCTATCTAGCAGTATCTAACATTGTATTTGCGTTTCTAAAGTTCACTCAACAACAGATAGATCTCTTAAGATTCTTCCCCTGTCATATGATTAAACCAACCAATCAAATTGCGTAAAACATTGTCACTGATACGTAATTAACTTCTGTATATGGTAAATTATATATTCACTTAAATCAGAAACGTACTACCGCCAAGTAGTATACAACACTTTCATTCAGTGTTGACAAGATTTAAACTTGCTATTGTCACATAAAGATTTAGTTTTGAGCCGAACACTGAAAAGTGAAAATATATGAATAGAATCTAAATTACTTAAAGTCATGGATGTAAACGATTATATTCAGAATGATGATTTATATAAGAATACATATTTTACTAGGAGCATACGCACCTGAATGTTTAACTTACGAAGTACGATATCTTGGATCGATGTAATGTCTATGGTAATGTAATGATAAAAGGTAATGAAGGGAATCTGCGGTCTGTTTTCTGGCCAGAGCTTTTGGTAATGTAGCTATCGAAAGAGAACGGAAGAGAAGAGCCATACGCAGAACAATCTATGCGACAGAGAGCTTCATGTTTACTGTGGCTAAAACAAAAAGAATCACGGGGCCATCATATCTAGTAATTTGAACACAGGTTTTATCGCTTAATCCAGACTTGGTCACTGGAGGAAAGTGTATGATGTTGAAATATGTTAAACACTTTATTATCCCATGAACATCGCTAACAAATTGTGAATGCAGAAACCAATCAACATAAGCAACGAACGTTAACCTGCCACAGATAATTTAAATAGAAAAGGAGCGAGACATAGATCACATCACACGAACCCAAAGGAATAAACTGAAACCTCCCCCCACACACAAATTCAGTCATACACACATGCATGTGGTGAAACCAGGCTCGGTTAGAACCACACAAAACTGTCGTGATGGGTCAAGGAGGATGAAAGGGAGGGGAGCATCGACAAAACCTTCACTAGAAGAGTGCGCAGAGTACTAGAACATAGGGGGTATTATCACTCAAATTCCATATAAGACCAACGGTCATTGCTAGCGAGAAACCAATGGTAAATAGCTGTTGCGATAACGCAAAGTGATTTTCAATAGTTTTACATATATGTAGAGAGCGCTGGAAATCTGTGAAGACTTGTGGTCACTCAGACTCTAGTGACACAACTTGCTATTATTGCCAGTGAGTAGTCACTAGTTATTACTTGAAAACCTCTAGTGAGTAAATGATGATGATGATAATGAAAAATAGTTGAGGGTCGAAATCAAGTCAAGGAGGTAGGTGATACAAACTAACCACAGGTCAATTTGAATTAGAATAACGCTGCGTAAACACATCAAAATATAAAAATGGCATTGCACGAAACCAACGGAACTATAACTGGCATGATATATATATGTAAAACAAAATGAATACCTCCAAAAAATATATATATAATAAAGACATGGCTGCAACAGCATACTGTGGTGCGAGAGAAAATGATCGTGTTGATAAAAGGCCCGAATAAATGGTTGAGAGGATTGAAAAGACTGAAGTGGGAGAATACCGTCCAGACATGCACTGGAATGGCACGAATACTGCTGGAGTTTGGGGAGAGTTATTGTTATTCAGATTCCATAGAAAGACAACAGCCATTATCAGTGATAACTCAATGGTAAACGAATTTTGTGAGGAAGCAAAAGGATTTTCAGCGGTTATCAAAGGAACCGGAGAGTACTGCAAATCTGCAGAGACGTGTTGCCACCCAGTGCCACTAAGTGATCATTGCCAATGTCTCATCTGAGACATCTAAGTTTATAATAGTAATAATAATAATAATGATAATAATGATAATGATAATAATAATAATAATAATAATAATAATAATAATAATAATAATAATAATAATAATAATAATAATAATAATAATAATAATAGAAAAAAATGATAGAAAAATGACTAGGAGAAATCGAAATCAAGGGAAAGACTGAGCCCATACAACGGATGGCAATGAGAAAAAAAACTGAAATCACAAGAAAAATCTTCGGATGCAGAAACGAACCCATTTAAACTACAAACACTAACCAGCCACATGGAAACTGCAACAGAAGTGAAATAAAACGATGGAAGGAACAGCACATAAACCCAAGGTCATTGAAACTGCAAAACATTTTATAAACTCTGCCCTCTTCCAAAAGGCATCAGTACGGTTGATACCACACAAAAAAGTTATGACGGGTCAAGAAGGGTGAAGGGCCGAGGATGTAGAGGACTAACCAGATGCCCACTGAATGAGTGCGAAGAATACGGGGACGTTGGGGAGGTTTATTGCCACGCAAATCCCAGTTAAGACCAATGGTTGTTACCAGCGATAAATAAATGGAAAGCGGTTGTTGCGATAACGTCAAGTCATTTGCAACGGTTATCGAAGGAGGTGGTGAGTACTGGAACTCTGAGGAGACTTGTTGTCACCCAGACTACAGGGAACACCATTGTTTATTATCAGTGAGTAACTTCTGATGATGACCTGCGTGATAACTCCTAGTGAGTACAAATAATAATAATAATAATAATAATAATAATAATAATAATAATAATAATAATAATAATAATAATAATAATAATAATAATAATAATAACTAGCTGGGCCAGTGTAAATTACACGAAATTATGTTTTCAATACTTATATTGTTCCTAACCTATACATGTTTTAATAAAATATGATAAGATTTGACCTGTAAATTTATTTTTTTAAATGAACAATACATGAAACAATTTACGAAACTTCTTTATATACACTACTTTTAGTGAAGGTAATCTTTCGACGACTAAACCTTACTTTGTAAATGCTTTAGATTAAATTAAATGTGGCTCTAATTCATGAGTAGCATACAAATATTCGGAAGGTCGTTGCTTTTTATGTAAGCATGACACAGAAAATAACACACACGCTATCGTATTAATATGTGTCTTCCCGGTCGTCCCCTCCCTGCCTACCTCAACCCCCTTCGATGTTGTAAAAAAAACTCAGAGGTTAGTTGGGATCTTACTATTAACCAGTCGGGCCAACGTTGAAAACCGACGTCAAAATCCTACGTCGCTAACCGTTACGTCAAAGGGAAATACTTGAAAATGTTACGAAAATTAGGTGACTTGAATGATTTTCCAAAGCTAAGTGCAGCACGCATGAAAAGAGCTTTTGATGTAAGCGTGACACCTGAACACACAGGTTATCGTATTAATATATAGATGATGATAATAATAATAATAATGATAATAATAATAATAATAATAATAATAATAATAATAATAATAATAATAATAATAATAATAATAATAATAATAATAATAATAATAATAATAAGTAAAGTTATATAAATGAATTAAATATCGTATTCTGAATTATTTAATACAATATTTTATAATACATGAATGCTTTTGGTAAGTTGTGACAGCAGGCCGATTTCTATTATTAATCAGTTTTCACAAAATTACTAAAAATTCATCGATCTCTTCTTGTTTCTAAAATAACTAAGTATACGAACACGTATAGTCTCCATGCGTGACACGGTATGTAATGCCGTTGTAATTAAAGCGATTGAATAAAGTTGCGCATTTAATGTGTTATGCAACCATCCGAGTAATTAATGTTTTATAACCATATTCGTATTTTATAAGGATCAGAGGGTGATAATGTAACTTCTTTGTGTACGATAACGACCATGAGTATAGTTAAAATGTGTGAGTCCAGAGATATCGATGCCATTATCAGGGAGTGAAATGTTCGCTTGCAATGGGTGTATGTATTAGGACTCAAAGGATCTGATCGCGCCTGGTCTCTATTTTCGCAAAGCCCAAATTTATGTTAAGTTTCAAGCGCTTCTCACTTCTAAAACACATTTTTTCAACTGCTTTTCATCATCGTGATTAGTCGAATGCAATGCTCTCCTGAGAAAACTCTATAGCACACAGTTTTCAGTTCTTTTAGAAAGTATTCCGTGTGTATTTGTCACGTTTATCTGACTGCTCGGTGGTTGTTTACTTTGGCACAGTTACCCAAACAGCAATATTATTGAGCATGCACAGTACATAAGCAGACAACTTCAACTCACTGCGTTGGTAGAATTGTATCGGATAACCAAATAACTCATATTAAAATATAATTCGCAAACGGACACATTGGTTGCACTTTCTTATCCTTACGATACCTTTCAAGCTGCATATATTAAGTATTAAAATATATAAAACAGAACACAAACGTCGCACACGCACACACATATGTATACATACATATCTATATATATATATATATATATATATATATATATATATATATATATATATATAATCAGTCAGTTCATATTATATTCTAATTACCATGATTTGATTTTATTATTTTTATTTTGTCGAATTTCCAAAAAACATAACATTTGTGTGAGATATATTTTTTTTATGGTGCGTTTCATTAGTCTTGTGCAAAACAACGTTTTTATGTCAATATCGTCTCTGCAACATTACAAAATCATAAGAAAAATTCACAAAGAGTAAAAAATATATCTTACAGAAATGTTATGTTTTTTTGGAAATGTGAAAAGTAAAAATAATAAAATAAAACAATGGTGATTGGAATATAATATGAACTGACTTATATTTGCTCTGTTATCACTAATTGACAATCATCGAGCTGAATCTTTTAAGGAAACTGCAAAGTAAAAGGGAACTGATAGTATATGCTAATACATATATTGTCATTAATAATTAATTATATATATATATATATATATATATATATATATATATATATATATATATATATATATATATATAGAAAAAGAGAGAGAGAGAAGGAGAGAGTGCGTAGAGTATCAGTGCAGTTCCAACCAAAGAAAAACCTATATTTAAAAAAGTGAGGCTACCAACATTTGTAAAAAAAACATTTTTTGCAATTGTTTGTTATTTTATGATTTCATCATTTCCTAATTTTGTCATTTTATAATGCGTTTCGAGCTTTCGTGTTTGCTCTCTTCGGATATATATTATCTATTTGAATATTTTCAAATAGAGAATATATCTGAAGAGAGCAAGCGCGGAAGCTGGAAACGCGTTATAAAATGACAAAATTATAAAAAGATAAAATAATAAAATAAAAAGCAATTGCTGAAAAACGTTTTTTACAAATGTTGGTAGCCTCACTTCTTTATATATATATATATATATATATATATATATATATATATATATATATATATATATATATATATATACATATATATATATATATATATATATATATATTGTGTGTGTATATTTTGACAGCATATGTTCATTAAATTCTACTGTGTTATTATACTATTTTTTTCCAATAATCTGTTTGTATTAAAATCCGAAAAATTATGTATGATCTGTATGTATCAAAAACGGTTTCGATTCTTCGCCGAATTATCATGTGATAAAAGTAAATGAACAAAAAAGCCTGGCGTCTAACTGACATTTCGTGTCCATTTCTCGGCTAAGTTTTGAAAAACTCTTTTTTTTTCTCCAGCTTTTCTGTTCATTTTTTTTTAGGCTATCTAATATATATATATATATATATATATATATATATATATATATATATATATATATATATATATAGTGGAATAAATAAGGAAAAAAACATGGAAAAAGAACAATATTTATTGAATCATCAAGTAGGTTCAACGAAGAATATATAAATACACTTCTTTGTGTTCATTAACCCATGGATTTTCAAAGCTTTTATAATCAGAGGAGATTATCGAGATAACTCTGTAAATTAAATGTTTTCTATATAGTGCATTGATATCCGTCGCTAACACAGTCACATGTATATAGTAATGTACGGTCAGACTTTTAAGCTGTATTATAGCTCCTCAGGATTATTAGACAGGAATATGTATCAAGCGTTATCGAAACTTGACTGTTTATTTCGAAAGTCGATGCTGCTAACATTTGCCTATATAAAACAGAACAGGAATAAGTGAGATTTTAATTTTCAAATAAATGTTATTTGTATTGAACAGTGCTCAACTCGCGGATTAATTTTCCATTGGCTTTTATGTTGTTGTTTTTTTTCCGTTTTTAATATCGCCTGAAGATTCATAAACGAATCGAAAGTTGGAACTTTTCTTTGTCTATGTAACCACAAATTGTATTAGACGAATCAAAAAGTCAAGAAAAGTGTAATTAAGCAGAGGAAGTTAGTAGTATTTAACAATGCCTGCGTGAAAGACGGAATGCTGCCTGATACTCTGTCTTTAGAAGATCTTAACTTTATTATTTAAACTAACGTTTTGTCATTTACTGAAGAAGTTTACACAAGTATATATATATAGTATTTGCTTTTATGTTACTGTGTATTTTTTCCAAATCATCATCTAGTTTGGTGGTGTCACAGATATTTCTGACCATCTCACGCCATCTCGTTCTATCCTCCATCACCCTTGGTAAGTCTTCATGGGTGAATTGTGGGTCCTCTGCTAGTTGCTTTACGTAGGTTCTGTGCGGTTTCAACACTGAACCACATCCCTGTGTTGGCATCCACAAAAGAACATCGCTGACAATTTCATCATTACCCTTCCAGTAGTGGCCAGCAAATGTTATTCTTCCCCCTCTGGTTAAGGCTGATATCCGTGGACGGTCTCCGTGGAGTTGCTCTCTCGTGAGATGCTCCCTCCAGAAGATGTTAAAAGCAGCTGGAAGAATTCTGATGTACACACCATCAATTTTTCTCTCCAATCTTTCGGTAAAAGTCCAGGTGCTACTAAAATCATTCCGAATACTAATGTCTAATTAAAAGCGTTGGAATTCGAACACAAAGTATTTCGCTACGATATTTCGTTACTAACCGGTACATTTATCATTTTCTACTCTGCTTGGTAGAAGATTATTTTCGCCGCTTTAATTTTCACACGCCTCTGTTCAAACCATTAGTACGTGCACATTTCAGTTTATGAATACTGCCTCCAGTCGATCTGAATTTCACAAGGATTTAGCTGTTAATCACGCAATGCGTAGGTCATCTCTTCATACCGTAATACTCCGGTAAATGAAGTAAAGACGGTGCGAAAATACTTCAATTTGCACCGTTGAAAGTCCGTGTTTTTCCAGCCATATTTTATGCCCGCAAAAAGAAATGGGAACTAACCGGTCGGTGCTAATAGTTATTCTCCATCTGCCCACAAGGGCATGACTGTAAAGTACGGAGCCTAATCAGTCTCCTCTACGTTGAAGTACCAGCAGGCCCGTTGAACGCAGCAGCAGACTCACTAATTGGCGCTATTGTTGGAAGCATATGAACTTCGTCTTCGACTCCTGCCGAGTGAGAATGTCGATTGAACCGTATCTAATCGCCGATCATAACAGTTTATCTTTCGACATATTTATTGATTTAGCTCGTTCGAAATTCTAACGATTACTTTCCACATTTCCAAGCGTACGTTACACCCGTTCTCTAAAGTGAGATGTCGGCCAATTTCTATTAACCTTAATTTCCGCAATTTTACGACAATCGGGACAAGCATTTCTCTTAATATCACTACTATAATTACTGACTATTATACATATAGTATTTCTTGATCGCTGGCCACAGATGTCTACGTGAATCCAGGTTAATAAGAGCGATTGTTTCTATTTACTTGCGTCCCTACGAGAGCAGAATTAGATGCAAGGTCGGTTTTTATTGTGGGAAAAATACAGCGCCCCAAAAGACGGCACTCTGGATTGGGACAAAAATTTAAATTATTTCAGTCTAGAAAGGATTTCTCCTTTACTGACCGAGGACAGAAAAGATTAAGTGCAGTATTAGAACAGATACCACACTTTGCTCTTAGCCAAAAAAGCCAAGCGTAGCGATATATAGACGGTAATAAACACACATAAACATCGAAAGACAGCGACTAATAAATGAAATGTTAAAATTTAAATTATATTTATCGAATAGACAATGGAAAATACCAACTGGCTGTTTGTAATTCAAACATAGTATAAAAGTATTTAATAGTTTTTGAATTTAAAATATGTTTCTAATATTTTAATGGCGTTGGTCTTAAAGAATACAAATTAATCTTCGTTACTTAAAACAAATTGTACTGTAATCTATTTCCTTACCTTTTGCTCCGTCTTTTAGAAGACCAATGCGGATTCGTTCGTTCAACAGGGGCTACTGATTTTTTGCGTACAAAATTAGCGCATAGTCTAGCTAATAATTATGAGTTCCACAATTTGTAACTTATGTTTGAATTTCAACGATTTATATAAAGAAAAAATATTAATTTGTCGTGTGTTTGACAATATGTTTAATAGATAGAGCATATATACACGTATATTAATATACCAATGTAAGAGGTATTATAATAATTCGATATTGTTTTTGTTAGGATATATCATAAAATAAAATGCCGTGATAGACAAGATGTGTGAAAAAGACAAACGGAAAAAAACAAATTTAAATACAGGAAGAATCATCAAGAAACTATATTATTATACTAAATGGGAGTTAATCAACGTTTGTTTCCCTAATAAATATTTCCTATATATCTTAATCACAAAAGATACATGCTAACATAGTCCTCAGTTTTTAGATTGAGTTACGATTATAATAACTTATATTTGAATTAGTATTAATTTACTATTAAATCACTAACTGATCCATCTCTTACTAAATTTCTCGCATCTTTTCACCGTATGTTGTTTGACCTCTTCCACTCTTTTTTCACATGATATTTATTACTCTCGCTCATGTATCTCTCACTTTGTTAACAGTTCAGCTGAATAAAGAAACGAAATAATAACAGGATTAGAATAGTCAATTATAAATAAAATGGGATAAAATAATTATAGCGTAGCAAAACATGAAAGAGAGAGAGAGACAGAGAGGGGGGAGAGAGAGTACGAAGCTAAATGAAGTGGCATTCACACTAAACAGGTTAAGCTAGCTTCCTCCGAAAGAGAGAGGGATATATAGCAAGCAAAAAGAAGACATCGTTTCCTAAATAAATTTAGTCTCAAAAAATCTATATAAAAAATACGAGGATTCCACATTAAAATAACAATAGCAAAAAGATAGATAATATTAGACGCCTTTCATATCAGATTAAACGGTTTAATTATTAATGGAATTAGATTTAAAACTGGTGTGTAATACTTTAATTGAGACATTTCAAATATTGGGGTGCGTATTCTTAAAATAATCATAAACAAATACATCAAACTTTGGATTTTGAATGAATTCTGCGTCAACATAAATCTGTCGGTAATGGTGACCCGTTGGATCACCCATTTCGCTCATGATAACTTATTTGAATCAGGGAAAATTGAATTTAGAAAGCCACTTAAATATACAAATAAAAAAAAATCATTTATTAGTATCTTTCTGCTCGCTAAATACCCCCTTCACCCCTTCTCTCTCATTCTGTTTTTTTCCTTCCAGCTACGGCTCAAACAGAAGTAATACTTGCCTTTATATAATTTTTTTTACGATGGACTATTGTAATCTTTCAATTATTTATTTGCTATATTATGTTCAACTGTTAATGAAGATAGAGAGAGAGCGAGAGGGGGAAAGAAAAACGAGTGTGATAAATACAGTATAAATTTAGATCGAAGAGGATCAAACAACATACGGTGTGTTAGGGTGAGGGTGATAGATAGAAATGTATTAAGAGAGTCGTCACTTGGTGAGTTTATTGCAAAGTGCAGCTAAATAGAACACTTAAAAGAGAATTGTATTTCAAAACAAAATTCAATGCCAAAACTGTGAAATATATTAGCATGTATTTTGTGTTATTTTCATATATATACAGGGTGTCCCAAAATAATGTATACACCCTTTGAATTGTTACAAGTCGTTCAATTTACTGATTTTTATTTGCAAGATTGATAAACAAGATTGAGTAAGAATATTCATTTAAAAATACTGACAGTAAAATTAACAAAAACATAGAAAATTAACTTTTAACAAAGATAAAGGCTACTTAGGGTAATTTCAGAATGTTCATAAAATGAACCCTCATCCTAACCCCAACCTGTTCTGCTCAATACACTTTCCATATAGTGAAGACGTGAAGAATTGTACCTACAAACGTCCTGCGACATTTACTCCGGTATTTGAGCACATTCTACTACAATTACTACTCCCATTTGTTTGCAATTACTTCAGGTTTCTTGCTTTAAACATTGTAGCCTTTACGTTTATTAAAAGTTAATTTTCTATGTTTTTGTTAATTTTACTTTCAATATTTTAAAATGTGTATCTTTCTGTTCTACTCTTTTATCAATTTTGTTTGCAAATCAAACTCAGTAAATTGAACGAGTTATAACGATTCAAACGATGTATACATTATTTTGGGACACCCTGTATATATATATATATATATATATATATATATATATATATATATATATATATATATATATATATATATAGATAATACCCTTTCTTATTCAAACTGGCGCGACCTCGCCTTCAGACATAACGTGATTTTCTGGCCGGAGTCCATTTCCATCAAACGATGAAGAAAAAAGAGAAAAGAAAAACACTCTTTGACAAGGAGAAGTATATTCTCGAAAGCTAAGATTAAAATAAGTTTTATTTATTTTACACCACCATTGTTATGTGTTTATATATATATATATATATATATATATATATATATATATATATATATATATATATAAACAAAAACAAAAAAAAACTTATAGTCTCAAGTCTTCCAGTGGAAAATCACTCATGTAAGTCAATTTATTTTTTACAGTTATTATATTAGTTAGTTTCTAACACTATTTTAAGGGATCATCAGTTGTTTACCATGAAAAACTGTTTCGGGAATTTAAAAACAATATATATATATATAGGCATCCATCTTAGTGAATTCCACATAGTCTAAATTTTCTTTTGTATCCATTTTTGACAAGGGGAAGATGTCCCCTAAATATCAAATGATGTCTAATCATAACCCGGACAGCTAACTCCATACTTGCTGTTTATGTAAGATTGAAACTAAAAATAAATAGATAGTTGTAAGTCTTCTCCTTCGATTGTTTATTTTTGTTCTTCCCAGCCTCTCATCCATCCGGCTCTCTGCCTTGTTTTCAGCCTTCTTAATAGATATATCTTATATATGAACATTCATTAAATAAACACGTGTTGATTAACTCATATTTAGCATAATAATACATTTCTCGAATCATCTCGGTACAAATTCTTTCGTTCCATCTAATTTGGCGATATAATATGCATTTGTACTCGCTGATCTTTCATACCAATTGAAACTTTCCGATAACGGTGAGCGTTCACTGTTGATTGAATGCCAACAAGTTCGGTGCATTTTTGATTTCACTTCAGTCCGCATAGCTTTGAGTTTTTACCGATTTTACTTTTAAAAAAAACTACGTGAAAGGTTATTATAGGATGTTCGTAGCGTTTAATAATGAGCGGGTGCATGACTAAGCTAAAAATACCGTCATGTACTATGAGATCTCACATCCTATTGTATCTCTTGTAATCATTTAACTATAAATACAGCTGAGAAAGGCATGAACCCGTAATTTCTTCCCAGCTATGCGTAAAGTAGTAAGTAGTATTTAATCAATCGTAGACAATGAAATGATTCCTGTATTTACGGGATGAACCCAAAATGAAACAACTGACACACTCTACTCTTCGAACTGCCCTGAACTTGGTTGTTATGGTCGTCTTCCGTTCTAGAATACTCTCATTGGTTTTGAGTTATCGAGCTGGTAAAAAATGATCGTATCATGCTGATCTATATGAATATTTTATTTTATTTATGGAAATCACTTCAGACAAGGCATGAAGCCACTTGAAGTAAGGCGCTAAAAACACTACTTCAAGGTCAAAATCTAGCCAACGATAAGTGTTATTTGGATAGATTCCGACCAGGAAACCAGCATATATATATATCCCTTTTGTCAGAAACATTGCTCATGGAAAGTGAAGACTGAAGGACAAAATAAGGGAAGCAAGAGTTAGGAGGCTTCTTCAAGTAAATCCAATGTCCACTTTCTACTTTCCTTTACATTTTATCTTTGAGGTAACCCCCGCTGGGTAAAAAACCTGGGAAGTTAAAGTCTGGTGAGTTTGAAGCCCATTCAGAATCCTTCTTCTTAGTGATGAAACGATCACCAAAAATGTCCACATAGCAATTCCAACGAATCATTTGCTGTGTGGGAAGTTGCACGATCTTATTGAAACAACTGTCAACCCCCCACCCTACGACTTCCTCTGTCCACCACTGTTTAAAAGCTCTCAACAACCACTTATTAGTCATCAATGCTGATGAATGCAGAGGCGCACATTAGAGAATATCGTTGAAAGGCGATTAAGTGAAGACTGTTGCACATACATGGCTGAATCTTGGTGGGAAAGTTAGACATAAACTGGATTTTATTTTTACCAAATACGGTTGGATTACAGAAAAGGGTTGTGACGTTGATTAATGTTTCCATCGGTGGCATTTTTCAGAGTTGGAGGTGACCACACAAATAACCAAACAAAACCATCCAATAAAGAAAAATAGTCAAAATGGTATTTGCATCAAGAGTGTTTGATTTTAATTCCATTGTGATAAAAATAAAATAAAGACTTTTATCAATCATATTTAACTTAGAATTTCTGTGTGTACTTGTGTGTTCCCTATAGAAAAAAACGTTCGAGAATATACATACAATCTACAAGTGTATTATAATGTAAAATTTACCGGGGAAGACAGTGGAAATGTTCCAGAATCGTTACATGCATCCCTAAACGGGCTATGAGAGCATAACCCCTTAAAACTTCAAATTTATCCATTTTTTATAAAATTGTAATGATATGAATAAATTTTTCTGGTAAAAACAAGTGCCTATTTACCTTAAGGGACTTTCTTTAAAACTTCAAATATCCTATTTTGATTAAATTTTTATCGTATGTATAACATTCTCCGTGTACATTAACTCTTAAAGATCACCTCCTTCGGAAGGAATGTAAATCGATAGTCGCTGGAAATATTGTTGGATCATTCTACCGCTCCAGAAATTACCACACTCCTGACGCCATATTCCATATGCATCAGAGCCAGATACGTCCCAAGATAGAGTAGAGATGTCATATTTGAGGGGGGGCTGCCTAGGTAGAGAACATAACGAACTTCGCAATCTAGTGGGGAATGATCTCTTCCCTACAGACAGAAGAGATGGTGCTAGTCTTTTTCTACTGTATCTTTAGGTTCATAGTAGGGGCTCTACACAAATCCAATTCCTCGAATCCCTGGAAAGCATTCACAGCAAGAAAATCCCTAGCTACACTACAGCAAAGAACTCGTTCTCTCTCTCTCTCTCTCTCTCTCTCTCTCTCTCTCTCTCTCTCTTTGTCTGTCTGTATGTATTTCTCTCTCTCTCTCTCTCTGTCTCTCTTTCTCTCCCTATGTCTGTCTGTCTCTCTCTTTTTATCTTTCTCTCTTTCTCATCTATCTCTCTATGTACCAAAAGACAAACGGAACTTCTATGAAAAACAAAGTTTACCTCCTAGAAAATCCCATCTGTGGAACAAAATACCACGCGGCTACTTCCCAACCGACTACAGCATTGTCGTCTTTAAATATAATGTAAACAAATACGTGTTGAACCGTATTCTGAGATTACCAGTTCTTGTTAACTAATCTCCTGCTTCTTTCACCTATTGTTTCAAATCCTCTCGTAGTAAGGATCATCATCATGCTGACAATGTTTTTAACCCTTATTCTCAAGTGACCCCCGAGCCTTGATGGCGAGTTTTTTTTTAATAAAAAGATCATTTAGCTTTTTAAGAGTTCTACTTAACAGGAATACTGTTTAGGGAGTACGGAGTAAACCGTTTTAAATATATTTAAATACATGATACAAAATTACATGTTTGGCAAATTGTCTGGAAATTATGTATTTGTGTATTGTATATTTTAAAACCGTTAAGTGTGATCTTAAGTCAGTGTACATGTGATAACGTTCATATGACACAAGGACAACAGATCTACTAATGAATTACTTATTGGAGATAACCACTAATATCTCTGTACACTTTGCTTGTCACGTGTTTATTTCCATTACTAAGGTCTAACCATGTATGTAGCACTGTTAAAGTAAATACGAACACAGATATATATGCATCAAATAGTATTCAATAATATCAATATATATTACTAGTATATATAAAGATACTATGATAAGTAAATACAATAGATTGTGTATGCACATCTACAGTATTTACGTCAATACTGCTCAATACGTAGGTAGGAACTAATTAGTAGCAAAAAACTATATTTATAACAATTAA
>OY744515.1:223578237-223588237 GCA_963556195.1 Sepiola atlantica | reverse complement strand
GAGTAAAAACGTGCCGGACGAAACGATTCAAGTGGGTAGAAAGGAGTAAGCAAATTGTAAGTCAGACAACCAACACAGTCGGAATGAAATCATGAAGAAATCCATCACTCTATTTCCATAATGACACCTTTTCATTTCTTTTTTTTCTTTTTATCTTTCTATACTGATTGATACACTTACTTTTCGTTTCTTGTCTTTTAAAACTTTCCAGTTTGCAAAGTTTTCTTTTTCTATTATTTATTGTTTAACAATACCGATCAAGACATTATTTATATGAATATTCGTGCGAACACTGGCGAAGCATAATCGTGTTTCTGTTTAAAAGATCTGCGATACTGGGGTGTTGATGTATTGATCTACAGCTGTTAAAAGCTGAGATCTAATCAGGCAGAATTACAATTTGATCCTTCCCAAATATGATCTGAGTGAAGGATCAAATTCTAATTCTGCCTGATGACATCTAAACTTTAAACAGCTGTAGATCGATAACATTGACATGCCAGTGTCGCAAGTTTTGTACATGTATGTTTGAATAAAAACAATCATATATAAATATATATATATATATACAAAAATTAATTAATTAGTTATGGTCTATATCTATATGCCAAACCTGGTAAAAAAAATAAGGGTTTCCACTAAGCGTAAAACAATTATATTATGTAAAGAATACATTATTGTGGTTACCGATAGCGTGTTAAAAATGTATGTAAACAAAGAGAGTACATACTGCGCTAGAGTATCTACATTACATAACATTTGAATTTATGTCCGACAGTATATCATATATCACGCTAGTTTTTGTTGATGCTCATTTTGCGTTGGTAAGACCAGTAAATGAACGATTACTTTTGTCGACATAGCTTGGAATAAAAAAAAACAAACGCGAAGTTAAAAATGAGACTCATTCAGGATTCGAACTTGTCCCTCAGAAAGAGCGACCACTTAATGCGGGTTGACTAACGAGCCGAACAGTTAGAGAAATTTGAATTCAAACAAATAACTCATCCTCCAGTCTGTTTCCTAGCGATGTAACCTCAATCTCCCCGGAGTTGGATCGAGTAAGCAACCAAGTAAATAATCGATTAATTTTATTCACGCGGATGGAAATAAAAAACAAGAACCACAAAGGTGAAAACGAGACTCTTACAAGATCCAATCTTAGACGTCTTATATATGAGTCTCATTGTTCACGTTGTGGTTTGAGTAAAATTTATCAACATGCAAACGACTCAATCTCAGATGAAAAAACTCTAAAATGAAGGAATAATATTGTTTTTTTGGTTTTTTTTTAAGTTGACGCATTTTACTGAAAGACCTTCAAAACATGGCTTCCAAGTTTTGAAAAATGTTACTAATTAAGTGTAAACGGATGCTGCTGTTTGATATTTTATCCCAAGTTCATTTTTGTTTAGAGCCGACACTTATAAATCCTCGGCAGCGGTTAGATAGATCTTCTTAGGGGGTGGAACTCCTAATATTGGTTTCATCAGCGTTTCCGTTATTTTAGTTGTTTCTTTACATAAAATGTTGCGTATATATATATATATATATATATATATATATATATATATAATGGGCTATTTGAAAAGTAACTCTGTTGTTCTCATAATTTATTACTGAAATAGAATTCTTCCATAAAATGAATATGATAAGTAAGTGTATAGCATGAGGTTTTCTTTAGCATTCAATATGCGTGCCAGCATTCGCTACTAGCTTCTCAATGCTAAGGTTCACCACTTATCAAGGCTAAAATAACTCGAGGATAGTAGTTACGTAGATGAATTGATTGACAGTTGAATGACGATAAATACTCTACATAACACACACTGAAAATAACAGCCGGCTCAGAAACCAGCCATTGTTCTCCCTTTGTCAGAAACATCGCTGATCGAATGTGAAGACTAAAGAACAAAATAGGGAGAAGCGAGTTATGTTTCAGTAATAAATTATGAGCACTTTATAATAAGGAGTTATTTTTAAATCTTCTTGAAAAGTAGATTTAAAGAGTAACAATATATTCAAAGAAAAGAAAAATGCTACTGCGTGTTGACCAATAAATTCTGTTAAATGACCACTCTTTTTAAAATTGCTATCAAATTTTAAAAATAATAATTCTATAATATTATTCGATTAACCTTTAATATAGTTTAATGATTAAAAATAAAAACTTTTGTCTGTTTGCAATGAGAAATCTCCAAGTAAAAAGTTTATTCATAAAAATCAGCATGGTTCGACTTATTAGACGGTTTGATTCTGGTGTCGGCATTGTTTTTCCCCCTAATTTTAGGTACTCACAGGAGGGACCACTTGAAGGTTGCTAACATCTTTAAGTGAAAGCGGCGCTAGAAACCGAAAAGATTCGAACTTGACACACCCACGTAGTCAATAATCGTCTTTACTTACTTCACCACATCCACTACTCAATCGCCTACGGGGAACCCACGTCTGCTGGTGGGTTTCTTTCATAAGGTCTATGAAGGAAGCGGACATGGACCTCTAGCGCCAACGCTGCATTTAGTGATATTATGGTGTCCAAATCCATCAGTAAAAGTGGTGCTATGAAACTGACTGGATTCGAACTTGACCTATCCAAGCGGTCAATCCACGTCTTTATCCACTTCACCACACAACATCCACCACTCAGTCACTTAGTAGGTTTCTCGAATCAGAGCTTCGGAGGAAGCTATCATGGGTCTCTAGCGCAAACACTGCATTTATTGATATCATCATCTTCTAAACAGTCTTAGTATTTCTCGTATTTGCTCTTCTAACTTCGAATGTCTATTCCCCTTCATTTATTACAGGAAAAACGCTCGAATCTCACGCAAATGGCGTTTACTTCCATTAATTTTATTTTACACGATAAGAGAAACGTGCGCTTTGGGGGAATCTTTTGCCAGCTCTAACATTTGTTTTGTTCATAAATATATGCGCAACGGTCGGTCCGCCATATCTATTGGCCTTGCACATAATTACTCCCTGTGCACCTCTTAAAACGGATATTATTTTAGCTCTTCTGTCCCGTTATGACCGAAGATATGTTTGCGCGGCTCGTGTAGGGAACCGGCTGACCAGGCGATTGGACGGACGGGCTCTAAAATGCTTTTCTTATCCACATGACTCAAGCATATTCTATTGATTTGACATAAAATTCTTCTGAAATTACCCCGTTGTATATTACAGATAATTAAGTACAAGTCCGAGAAAAAAAAGCAATTGCGTTATCATAGGATTTTTTTATTCGGACATTTAATAATACGGTTATCTGTTAAATATTAATTATATTTATGATTATCCAATATAAACAATAACTATTTATACCTTTATATTTATGTATATACATATTTACGATCATGTAAGGCATATTGCCAGAACAAACCTGTCGCTACTTATATTGTGTTTTCGTGAAAAAGTACTGAACAAAACTAACAGAGAAAAGTATAAAGACTCGCATTAATCGTAAAACAATGAAACGGTTTTACATTATGTACGTTTTGCGACATTGCAACAATGAAACTTCAACATGCTGCATTCTATGCAAAATCTATTTTCTTGTATGTATATATATATGTATATATATATATATATATAATGTTCATCATAAATATGTAGCTTTTTGTTCACTGCATGGATCGTGAAAGCTTTACTGACTCAACATATTTTCGTATTCTTGTCTAAATAACTCTTTCTAAGGCATATGTGCTCTATATATCGCTCTATCTCTACAACATTATACACAATGTTCATCCTGATATCATATATACAGCGTGAACCATCACAATGTGTGTGCATCAATATTGTCTGCTTACGTTAAACGAATAGTCCTGACAATTTGGACAGCTTACATAATAGATTACTATTTTTAATAGAAAACAGTAATGATTATAACAGCATACACCTTGAAGAATTGCAACGTCATACAAAATAATTATATATATATATATATATATATATATATATATATATATATATATTAAGGGAAGTGGGGTCTGATCAACTCTGCTGGGAAGCCATGAAATAAAATACGTTTTTTTTTATATTCCCGAAACAGTTTTTCATGGTAAACAACTGATGATCCCTTAAATAATGTTAAGACTAGCGTAAATTCTTGGAAGCAAACTAAAATAGTAACTGCTAAAAGTAAAATGGACTTATAAAAGTTATGTTCCACCGAATGACTTGGTACTAAACATTTAAAAAAAAAAGAGTTCATATAGTTTTAATGGTTAGGACACTTCCGAGACTATATATATATATATATATATATATATATATATATATATATATATACTTTATAGGTGTATACCAATGATCTCAGGAAAAATCAATCATAAACCATAATTTTCATTTATTCTTACAATTCTTTTATTTTCATAGAGTTGAGAAAGACAACCAACGTCTCTTCTGTTGGAAAGGGTATCCAGAACACAGAAGCAATCACCCCATTATACTGCGAAGTTGATTTTGTACTCTGTCAAGACAGAGAAGGTTTTTTTAAGCGGCACTTCCCCTAAGCCCTGAACGTTACTTTCAAGCGAATTTTAAAAACTTAAGTATTGCTTCTAAAATGAGATTCTATCTTGAGAAATTGGTAAAAATTCCTGATTCACTCGATAGCAGACGTGCCGTAGTAAAAGTTTTTTTATAATCTATTGGCTTCTAACTTCTCTTGTATTTACTGATAATATAGTAAGTGTGTACTCCTAGACTTTTTCAAAATTTAGAAGTTGTGGCTTCTGCCTGACAGAGAAACGACCTTTAAAAGAATGGTGAAAACAGTTAAAGAATCTTTCAAAATAAAATCATCTTTTCAAGGAAACGGTAACATTTTCATTCAGCATTGAAATCGGTCAGTTCCGAAAATTCTTTTATTTTCCATGAAATCAATGATTTGTTATTGAAATAAACAATGAAAATCCTCAGGGAAATTTTCCACGTCCCACAACGCATCGGAAAGACGAGATAGAGAGAAGGAAACAAATGTCAATCAACGTGCAAGATTCCAATATTTAAACAATAAGACCATTCAATCTGCGCGTTTTGCGATGGGAACGTAATTTCAAAGTCTAGCGCAACAGACCGATATGCTGATTCATCGGCGGACAACCATTTTATGTAGATCCGTGGACGCAACTATGAATACTTTCTTTTTTATTTAAGCATAACAAACAACGACGATAATGCTATTTAAGATTTAAGCAGGACGGACCAATATTAAAATAATTTCGTATCTGCGTAGCAGACCGACAAATGGAGACTCGTGTTGAGGTTCTTGAAGGCTACCACACTTACTTACAAGGTTGTACGAAGTATCTAAAGAACTTGTGTCAATTCAATCTGTGCGTTAAGCGATAAAATTGCTATTTTACACTATAGTGTGACAGGCTGACCAATGAACAGAGCCATTTATAGCTATTCTTGGACGAATTAAAAATGGGATTAGTAAAATGATATTTAAAATGTAAGCGTGACAGACTGGTCGACAGACGTAATCTTTTATAGAGATATATACGTACATAAAATGTTATTTCAGACTGAAGCGAGACAGATCGGTCGACGAGACGGACGTAAACCTTTTGTAGAGATATGTCTACGTACGAAAAATGCTATTCTAGATATAAGCGTACAGATCAGAAGACAAACGTTGGTTTTTATAAAGGTATGTCTACCTATTAACAATGGTATTTACGATTTAGGCATGACAGATCAAGAGATGGATGTAGTCTACTATAGTGATACATCTACGTACAAAATAACGATATTTTCGAGTAAAGCGTGACAGATCGGTCGACCGACGTAGTCTCTTATAGAGATAGGTACAACGTACTGTTTTAAAATTGAAGCGTGACACATCGAAAAAAAGACGTTATCTCTTATGGACATGCGTCTACATACAACAAATGGTATTTACCATTTAACGGTCGTATCTAAAAAAACAATATTCAATAACAAATAAAGTATCAGGCTTTGATATCGAATAAACAAGTAAAAACTGAAACAAACTTTCATTTGTTATATAAGTAAAGAGATTTTCTTTCGTAGGATTTCAATCAAAATAAAATCTATGATGAGAAATTCAGATAGCACTAAATCTCATCAAATTGTTGTGGGGATGGAAAAGTATTTTTAGATGAAATATTGTGTTCTTGGACACACGCATATATATATATATATATATATATATATATATATATATATATATATATATATATATATATATATATACATTTAGGAAAATATTCAGAAATACTTGAGATTTTATCTAAAAATGATTCTCCTATATATATATATGTACATATATATGAACGCATATTTCTACACATACATGTACATGTGCACTTGTGTACGCAATATCAGAACTCAGATCTACATCTATAAGAACTCGAAATTTAATCTAAGAAAACGATTATCCATCTTAAGTTTATATATTGGTAATCTTATACGCAAATTCATTTACAAATCAATATATCCACAAGACACATAAAATGCCTCTTTCACACACACATATACATGTACACATACACATACACATACGTGCATGTGTATACAACTCTTATTGTCGCATTCCGCAATTCATCGTGTCACCATTTTATTTTTTGTTTAGTATTATATATAATCATGTAAATATTCAACTATAGTTTATACATGTTAAATATATACATATAAAGAATAAGATTTGTTTATATCTATGTATCAATCTATCTCTCACTTTCTTTCTCTCTCTCTTCCCTCTTTATATATATATATATATATATATATATATATATATATATATATATATATATATATACTATCAATATTTGTTTTTCTTCTTATAGAGATAAAAGTGAGAGAATCTATATCAAAATTGAAAGGGTATCTATATGTAATATTTTCTCTGGGAAGACAATTAACGTGATATCGAAAAACTACGTGCTCCTCTATGCGCGAATCGTTTTGTGTTCTCCAAAAGGACTACAAGTCAAAGAAACACTAAAAATACCAAATACGTAGATTAGATTTTAATGAAATTTAAAGTTTAAACAACGTGTATCAAACAATAATTCAACAAGTTTTCTAAATGTTCGAAAATATTACGGCTAAAAGGCAGGGTGGGGAGAGGGGAGTTGAAGGTGATTTAGTGACTGGGTTTTAATACAGAGACCGGTAGTAATTATTTCCTACACTGATGATTGCATATACCTTAAAACACTAGTGTATGTACGTAAATAATTAATATTTATAATATATATATATATATGAATATATATATATGAATATTTATTTATATATATATATATATATATATATATATATATAGAGAGAGAGAGAGAGAGAGAGAGAGAGATGCTGATGGACCGGATATATCTATTTCATAAATAAATAAATAAATAAGTATATACATATATACGTCCATATAAGTATGGAGTTACATAATGTATGTAAAGGAGTTAACTATCTCAAAGTGCTTAGGGAGTGTAAAACTATTTGCTTGAACAAACCTATTATCGCTAAATAACAAATAATGAAACATATACAAGCGATAACATAAATATAAATATATATATATATATATATATATATATATATATATATATATATATATCATTCCAAACAAAACCAAAATAGTCCGTAGTGCCGCACTTAACTTATGTTTCAGCCAGTGTTTCTTTCTTCAAGTCATATAAGTTTTAGTGGTTTGAAATAGGTCTATGAATAAGTTGAAAATTATATTATTTTGATATATATTTCTTTAATAATGAAAAAGGTACGGCGCATATTCGCGTGTGCATATTCTTTAATGTGGATGTTTACTATGAACTAATTTTCCACATGGATACTCGACATAACGGATAAAGTCGTTGATTAACAAACTGACTTAAGAGACAGTCTTTTAGAGGTTTAAGGTTCAACCCTTACTACACGCGACAATAACTAAGAATATAATGATGAATTAACATTTCTACTAGGTCATGGCTGATGGAACAAGAAGAATCTCTTCCAGTGGATTATGTAAAGGTTCCAGTTCAAACTTCTGTGTAGGTTTCTGAGTTCGATATAAATATGTCTAAGCTCGCAAAATAAAGGCGCTGGACTAAACATTGTGAATATAACAACGAATATGAGAATAGTTGTTCGAATAGGCGAAATAATAAAAACTATTTGTATGTTGACCGACGTTTGAAAATAGATAATTTTCGAACTGAGTGTAATTGCATTTCTATTTTGTTTTCAATTATTAATAAATATAGCCATAACCACTTAATGCAATGTGCGTAGTTGAATGGTTCAATTACCGAAACACAGGCTACATGGACAAACAAAGAAGCGTTTGATGAAGTTAAAATAAACGAACAAACGGGTATTAACGTTTTCAAGTTCAATTTTCTTACATTCTTATATATTAAAACCATTGTTAATGATGTTATAATTCCTCGCATGTATCGTGTTTGTGAAAAATGCATTCGTTAGATTTCTAATCTAAATGAATAAATGCGAAGTTGTTTCTCATTTATCACTCTTATATTACCATCAAAACAGTTTACTGTTATTTAAATCAATGATACAGCCTAATGTTTTGAAATACTCTATACATGGTACAGTGGAAAGTCCCATAAACATTAATATATCTGCCTAATTTGCACAACTACTTTTTAATCAGTCTATAATAAATTAACGTTTGGAATTATTCATTTGTAATTTTATTGTGTTATTTTTTCTGTATATCTGCAATAGTTTCGTCGATACTTACAGTATTTATTTCAAGTTATTAAATTTAAAAAATGGTAAATTACGAAAACCTTTCTTTAAAATATGTTCATTAATTATGAAAGGAGATAATTGAAATAAAACTAGTATGTCTTAGCTTGCTAAAAAGATACACCGATGAGGCATACGAATTCACAGAGAGAAAGAGTGACTGCTATGTTCCTATGGCTCACTGTGTGTGGAAAGGGGGCTTATTTAAATACACTAAAAAAGAAAAGTGGGACCCGCTTTTACTCCTTCTTTTTCCCATTCTCTCTCTTTCTCTAGCGACGCCAAATTTCTTTTTTTATTATTTTAAAACAGTCCCCACTCACACACAATTTATCATATAATTGTTTTATGATATAAATGTCTGTTTCAAGTAGCTAACTTTGATAAGCGATAGCGAGCTTGCAACGTCAGCTTGTAGTATAATACATAGGGATATATATATAGGAATATAATATATAGGGATAATGAACATAATATTAATGTTTAAGATTCCAAAAATACACAATAGTTAATAGACAACGTTGCAGAATCTAGTAGTATATCTAATAAGCCTATTAAACAACAACTGGCTTCTTATATTTTCTCTTTTATGTATTATCTTTGTCTGATATAATTACGAAATGCAATTACATTGATGCTATATGTGTGTTTTACACAATCTAATAGATGACTTGTGTTTATCACACATTAACCAATAGTAATATAGATTTTCTTTAAGAGATTAACGTGGTTAAGGCATGTTTCCCGGCTACCAGACTCCAGCTATACAAAGAAGTTATATAAAGTAGATTTACTGAAGAAAGATCGAGAGGACGTCGAGCAACAAGATAGGGCTGCGACTGGTAAGCCGTTCCTGGCAGCAGAAAGAAGTGGGCTGATTTTGTAAATAGGAAGACTTTGATTAGTTAAAAGACAGCTAAACAAGAATTTCTTAACATTGGACTTGAAAACTTCCATGTTGTAGTCAGCTGGGAACTAGTCCCGTCGGATTGTTCCAAAGACGGTAGTTCTAGGAAAGAAACTTTGCTAATGGAAGTTCTGTTTAGTTATAAGTACACAGAGGGAGAAAGGGAAACTATTTACAGTTTTAATTGCTATGAATATGTGCGATTCTGATTCATGGCACTGATTATATGTCTATCATCCATATAACCTATACGTAGCGGTCATTCCGTCTAATATATGCATATAATCTCTGTAAGGATAATGTGAACAATATTCAAGTTCCTCGTGATCGTGTACGTCTTGATGCAATATG
>OY744515.1:223550737-223573237 GCA_963556195.1 Sepiola atlantica | reverse complement strand
AGAGCTCAGACCATATCGTTGGATACCTTACAGGTCGTGAGATGAGAGCTGGGGTACTATGACGCAATTGCTAACAAAATTCGTTGAGAAGTTGAAAAAAATGCGGTGAGATACGAGCAAGTCAATGCAGACCTTGGCGAGAGAGATTGGCGTTGGGGTTGCGACGATGAAGAAAGCACTGAACGAAGATCTCTGCTACTCCCTGTACAAGTGTTAGCTAAAGTAAACTAATCATTGTCAAAGCCCACGAGAAAAGCCTTACAAAAGCCAATCAACTCGTTGACAAAGCCAAAGACCTAGTCGAATCAGGCATGTTCTGATTCTTTTCAAAACCAGTTGCACACTGCACAAAACAGTTAGCTAATCTACATTCCGCTCGAAGTCCCGTGCGTCATGAAGACCAATTTTCAACAAACTATAATTGTTTTAAGTGTGTTTCGAACTAATGTGACCTTATGCCGCCCCACATATTCGAAAAGTGACGCAGACTTAATTCTACATTGAGTTCTTGTCCATTGTTGTCAGGCAACGAAAGGCCAGACGTGTAGCAACAGGACTCAGCTCCGTGTCACACATGCTGAAAACTAATAATCGCTGTTTGAACATTTCTCGTACTTCTCCAGTTCCAACTCGCCTGATCGCCACCTCTCGTGGACTATTATGTGTGGGACGAAAAAAGACACCAACAGTACATCTTTCAACACTAAGGAAAAGCTTATTGCCAGGATCGAACTGGTGTTCAAGCGTCTCTCAAACGACACTAAGAAGGTTAAGCGCTCCAAGTTTAGGTTTCGCCGGGAGGTTGTACTGGATGCCCAGAGCTGGGCTCGACAAAAAGTTGTCTAAGGCATGCACTTTGAATTTTGAGAAAACATCAATTGTTGGCGAATATATGATGCTTTTCTTTGCTTTCATAAACAAAGTGTCAAGTTTTTCCTAAACACCCTATATACGCTTTACTCTCGTCATGTGGGGAAAACAGACGTGATTATATCCGAGGCAATGGCTGAATCCATAGAAAATTACCTCCAGGCTGTAGTGGATTGGGGTCATAAATGGTCGGTAACTTTTAATGCCGCAAAGACAAATATCCTTTCCTTCAATAACTACAAGAAACCTCTCCAATCACCAATTGTCATTGCAAATATCACCTTACCTGGCATTCAAACTCCTCGGCCTAACCTTCACAGGTAACATTAATTGGAACACATACATTGAAGACATTGCCAAGGCTCAGCTAAGAAGGTGGGTCCCTCTACCGTGCTAGTAAACTCCTCACACCTGACATTATCCTGTATCTCTACAAAGCCACCATCCGCCCATGCATGGAGTATTGTTGGCACATCTGGGCTGTTACATTATCCACTAGTCTCTCCCTCCTAGACAAGGGCTAAAAAAGAGCTGCCAACTTAATAGATCCCTCACTATACACTAAGCTCCAGCATCTGTCCCATCGCCGCAATGTTGCACGATTGTGCTTGTTTTATAAATACTTCAATGGATTATGATCCGATGAGCTGGCTACTATAATGCCCCCCTCGACGTAAATTCACTAGACTAACTCGAAAATTAGCTAAATTCCATCCCTTCACTGTTGAGGTCCCCAGATACCGGAGAGCTTTCTACTTTAATAGCTTATTTCCCTGTGCTGCCTGCCACTGGAACTCCCTCCCTGCTCTCTGTTTCCCCGACAGTACAGACATGCAGAGGGTTTAAACTAATGTAAACAGACATCTCGCTACACTGCTCCCAACTCGGTGTGACACCTAAAACCTACATCCTAATCCTCAGTAAGCCCTTACGTCTACAGTAGCGGCCTGCCTTTTTTGAGGTGAAATATGTTAAAAAAAAGTATTTAAAAAATATTACATGTGCTGTTTCTAATCATTCTCTGAAAAATATAAATAATGACCAACAACCTGTTAATACTGAACTCATGTACTCATTATAAATATTTATCCATATCGAATTTACAGATATCTTATCTTGTTATAATTCTTTCTGTTTCGTCATTCGTATTTCGCTCATAATTGCATTACAAACGTAATGATAATTATCTTATCGTTGTTCCTTTGTGGACATGTTGTTTTGTTGAACCTGTTGCTTCTTTGTATTATCTGTGTTTCTTTAATAAAATATTTTTTTAAATACAATTCTTATTTAATGAGATGTCGGGTTTATATAAAAGAAGTAATGAAACATTGGCAGCTCCTGCCTTTGTAATTTTGTGTAAGAAAGAAGTCAAAAGGTCATAAGTCATGTGATGTTCAACTTCAAACAATAAATATTGATTAGCAGAAAAGGCGATGATTTAGGATCGTAACAAAAGATATAATAGATAGAGACGTATTAAGCTAGAATATTGTTTTTTTTTCTTTTTCTTTTGTATAGATCAACAACTGGATATTGTCGATGGAAATTAGTGTAAATCATGCAGTATGATGGTACAGTAAATGACATTTAGATGAATAATCATGATACGACTTTTTTTTACCTGCTTGATTCTCTTAAATCGATCAATCAAATTTATTGGCAGTGAATAGCTAAGTTCTGCAAGCCATCTAAAACGACAGAAGGTGTTTTATCTATATAGATCTGAATGTTTGTCCAAGGTGACTTTAACCCTGGATACAGTAGGCATCATCACTACCTCCTGGACAAGCTATTCCAGGGAGCAGAAACCGAAAGAAAAAAGTCTGCCTTTCTTCTGTTGATACAAATTCTGCGCGTACCCCCGGAAACCACGGCTAGGCGTTGGGGTCAAAACTAATCTAAAGATAGATTTACATTCCCGTTGATGATGCTGTATGTCAGAATCCGGTCCCCTTACATCATTCGCTGCTCTTGTTGGTTTTCCCGACAGCTTGAGTAGGCGTTGTTCATTAGAATATCTCTTTGACAATCAGTGACCTTGCATCTGTTTGGCTATGGTATCGTTCTGTTCAATATAAGAAAGGTTTACTCTCTGATGTTATACCTTCTCACTTTAAAAGGGATATGTTTATTGCTACTCGCCTGCGTCACCCCTAACGCGTAATGCCGACGTAGTTTTTCCAGAGCGAAGTGCACTTCACCTAGTGCTCCAGTTTTTCCAACCCCCGCCCCTGACTGTGTGTCTACCCTTCGCGCCAGAAGGTAAATAATAAGCATTGGTTCAACTGATTGATTCTAAGATCACGTAAAAGTTGCCAAAAATCCATAAGTGAAATTCGTGCTAGGTAACCGATTGGTATTGAACTTGGCCCTTTTTATATATATATATATACATATATATATATATATATATATATATATATATATATATATATATATGTATATATACACATTGGTCTTTATTATAATGTTAATATTTGAAATAAAAATGTTTTGACTGTCGAGTTACTTCTGACTTAACCTCTCCCTATCTCTTTATCTCTCGATATATATATATATATATATATATATATATATATATATATATATATATATATATATATATATACAGGGTAAGTCAAAATGCACGAAGATTATAAATTGTTGGTTAAATGTATATTAAATGATATTAAATGAAACTAAATGTAATCAAAAGAAAGCAGAGCTAATGGGGTTTGTAACTTTACAACAAATTTTCAATTATATCGCCTTCTTCTTCAATCACCAGCTCATATACAAAAATACCTTTTTTGTTTCTTCATCTCGTTTTTTGGTGTGTATTCAATTTTTTATAGAGTGGAGGATGATTTTGTTTTTAATCGCATATGTTAATTTGTTGTAGTGTAAATACCAACATTTCCAGAGTAGCATATATCAAGATTTGATGATATTAACGTAAAATTAAATAGTTATTTAATATCTATATCAGCTCGCATTAATGATTCATTTCTTTTGAATCCAGCGAAATTAAGAAAAGACCACCATATAGATAAACTCTAACATAAATAAGTGGTCAATTGGAGATAAGAAAATCAGTGTTCTTCACTGCTTTACTAACTCAACGTTTAAGAGGTAGAGAATAATCTTGATTGAAGACTCATATAGAAATCAAGTGTTAGCCTCTGAGAACTTACTAACTGAAGTAAAATTAAAGAAAAAAAGTTAGCAAAGAGAGGACAAACTTATATATCATGCATATTAAATGTATTGCCCCAGCAAGGCCGGCCTCTGGGTTGCTATTTCATACCAAACTCAGACCAACAAAGCCTTGGCCTTTTGGCTAAGATCAAAGTGTAGTATCTGTTCCGATGGATACTACACCGCATGGACTGGTATTGTCTTGGCCTTCGGGTTTTGATTTACGCCGGTCTATGGGTCTGTCCTGTGCAGTTCTAGGAGGTCCACCCTCCCAGGAGTAAGTTTATTTCTTACTGTCTGAGGCGCCTCTACCGGGGAATGCCGACGGGGCTGCCCAGGCAATTTTTAAATCCCACTTTCCCGACCCGACCGTAGGTCACATCTTACTTGTGGGAGTAAGATAAAAACTGGCCTTGTGCCTAACTCCTGGAGAGGAGTAAATCAATACTGTGCTAGTGAGGCTATGTTATATTTGCCTGTGCAGTTCTATGAAGTCCACCCTCACTGGTTTTATATCACCGCCTTTTAAGAAAGGCTTTAGTTTATTGCTTATCGCCTGCAGTGCATTTACCGGGGAATGACAACTGAGCTGTCCAGGAATTTTTTGGTCGGCCACAGTGCTCTTCTTCTAGAGCGCTTGCTTTTCAAATCCCACTTTCCTGACCTTGTGTTTAATCTTCCGGCAATGGGGGGTGGGGGAATAAATAAAACAAGCAGATAGAGAAGTTCTGGCTTTTTTTTTATAATTGATTATTTTTTCCTTGTTATTTGACGAGTGACTCATTAACAAGGTCAATTATACAAAACAATATTTCTGTTAAATTACTAGAGAAAAAATCCTATTTTGCCCGGATTAATATAACTTAAACTTGAAAGTTTGAGGTAATTTGTTTATCACATATCGTTAACTCTCGTCGGCTTCTCTTTGTAATTTAAACATGTATCCTGTGTTCCATGCTCGATATCATATTAATTAACTTTTCGAATCTTATGGAGTAACATAAAAAGCGAGCACTACTTGGTTTGAACTAGTGAATTGCGCGTTCCCCAAATTTCTTCGAGATCTTCGTTTACTGAACCGTGCTGAAGTCTCGGCCTGACAATACAAGACAGTTTCTGCCCAGTAGTAATGTTTAGACCGACGAAACCCCGTTACACAAAAGAAGCACTGAAGTGCATAGTATTTAAATAATATACTTTATATTAGTGTTTGTAGTACCTACGATCTAACAAGTGTGTTATCAGTACATTATATATATATATATATATATATATATATATATATATATATATATATATATATATATATATATGACGAGAGAGAGAGAAGGAAAGAGAGAGAGAGAGGAGAGAGAAAAAGATAGTTGAGAAAAATAACTGTATAGCGTTATTTATTTCTGTTCCAAGAATTGAAAACTAATAATGATTAGGCGTACAAGCGTTTCTACGACAGTAAGGATTTTTTTCTATTTTCTTATTTTTTCTGTTAAATTCCAATATATCAGCGCCTTTTACAAAAGATAATAAAAAGATGTCAAGCATATATATATATATATATATATATATATATATATATATATATACATATATATATATACTCTTCTATGTACCTAATTATATTCCTACGAAATGAGAACCAAACCATTCAACAAGTGCGAAAAAAACGATGAGACAAAATAAAGCAGCAGGACAAAATATCTCTTTCTTATTAGAGCGTGTGACCAAATCTGTTTGCACCGATGGAATGCACTTTATGACACGTGATCTAGTTGCAGCAGAACAGATGGTTCTAGCCAGACACAACATAGGACATATCTTTGACGCACACAAATTCATTGTGAATAGTAAAGAAACGCCAATGTTTATAACAGACCAGAAACCAGACACAGTGATTAATACATTTTCGTAAATCGTTGAAATTTAAACCTAACGCGACTACAATGAAACTGAACAAATCATGTAAAAGAATTACTCGGCAGTATCAAGTCAAGTAATGAATTTCAATTGTTTAAATAAGTTCAAGAAATGTACTGAGAATCAGTCGTTTAAAGATTAAACACTTATATACAGTAACCGAAGCTTTCGCAGGTATAGCGTTATAATAACTGAATACATAGCGCATTTTAACAGTTGTGCCCATAGATTTCATGCTGTAAGGAATTCATAAGATTGTTAGCAGGTTTTGGTATTTTAGAGTCATCAGATGAATTTTTACAGCGTCAAGAATATTTCAATGACTGATTAAGAATACACACTTTATTGAATTATATATATGGTGTTGTGATATGCACTGGATAAGCCTTTTTGTGAATGTTTGGTAAAATTAAGTATACCATCAGTGTGTATATTTAAAATAAATGGGCAGAAACAATTGTTTGTGGATATAATGCTTTATTAATGAATTCAGATTATATCATGTTAAATTAAGATCTCTAGTCGTATTATAAACTATTAAGTTTCAATATATAACTTGGAAATATATATATGTATATATATATATATGTATATGTGTGTATATATATATATGTATATATATATATATATATATATGTATGTGTTAATATATATATATATATGTATATATATGTATATATATGTGTTAATATATTTATATATATATGTATATTTATATATGTATATTTATATATATATATATGTATATTTATATATATATATATGTATATTTATATATATATATATATATGTATATTTATATATATATATGTATATGTATATATATGTATATATATATGTATATTTATATATATATATATGTTTATGTATATATATGTATATATATATGTATATTTATATATATATATATGTATATATATATGTATATTTATATATATATATATATTTATACATATATATACATAGTTATGTATATTTATATATATATATATATTTATATATATATATATTTATATATATATATATATATATATATATATATATATTTATACATATATATACATAGTTATACATACATATTTATACATATATATATATGTGTGTGTGTATATAGAGAGAAAAGATGGTAGTTAGAAAGAGAGAATTAAAGAGAGAGAATGAGAGAAATGTCCACATAAATAGTTCGACTATTTTACTGAGTACTGTGACTTTTATCGTGTCAATCCTCTCTTTTGTTTCAATTTCTCGAAATAGTTTCCCGATTTTTGTATATGTTCTTAGTAGTTCTACAGTTATTGGTATTACAACAGTTTTCTACATGTTTAATATATCCTCTTCAGCTATCTTTCAACCTCTTTATATTTAGTGTATTATAATCATAAATTCTGCCATCAAACTAACATGATTAACTAATACTATTACGAAAACTACTACTTCTACTATAAATGATAATATACGTATTATTATTGAACTTTAGAAAGAAAGTGTGCTTGAAGCATAATGGTTATTAATTCATAATCAGTGAGTCGTGTCCAATTCCTATAAGATACGCTGCGCCTATTACGTTAATATCAAATGACTTTAATTTCCGATAATGTTCAAGAACTCGCTGTAATGACCATAAATTTATTCAATCTTCCAAAGCTTCTACAAGAGCATTCATTCCTGGTATGTTTCCGGTGAACTTATTACTCCCCAGATACACGTGTGGCCTTCAGAATATGTTGGGTCTTTTTTAACAACTAACAATTTATAAAACTAATTAATTTATTTTATGGTGAATAGATTGCAGACATATACTTATCTGTAAAAATATTAGAAGGTAGTAGGACTGATGAATTCAACTATCTTTTTCGTCTCTCTATCGGTGCTTACGAAACTGAAGAACAAAAATATGGATAACCCCTTAATGACAAAAATCTTAAACAAAATCACTTCTATCTATCAGAAAAAGCAGAGTAAAATAGAAGTATACTGAATAACGAGTAATATCGGCATTTGTGGAAATGAAAGAGCGGATAGGTCAGCAAAAGAATCGCTGAGCATGATGCCTACCGTTACTAGAATTTTATACACTGATCTTCGACCTTTTCTCAACGGGATAGTCAAAGAGAAATGGCAGGAATCTTTGGATGAATGTCAAAGTAATAAATTACACCAGATTTAGCCAACTTTTTATGAGTGGCCCCTAGGCAACAGAAAGGCAGGATGAGGAGAGGTTGTAGTAGCCAGACTCTATATGGGACATAAACATATTACTCACAAACATTTATTAGAAAGTGAAAGTTTTCCGATGTATATATCATGTCCAGAATGTTATACAGTCAAACATATATTAATAGTCTGTCAGGATCTGCAACAAAGCTGTAGGAAATACTACAACTAGAAAAATCTATTTAAAGACACAAATCCAACTAAAAGACTTCGTCAAAATAGTTGAACTCTTTAAAATAATGTAATTTCAATTTTTTTACAAAAAAACAATATAAAATAATTATTCTAACTCATGATTGCGTATGGCAACTTTATCCGACATTAAATAATGCATAGATGGTTGATATGTCGTTAAACTGACCAAACGAAACGAAACCAATTTTTTCCTGACCTTATAAATCGACGCGCAAGTTTGAATACAAGGAATTATATGGTGAAGACAAATGGATTCTCGTATACTTAACGAATGTTCGTTATCGAAACAGGTGCGTGAGTTTAGATCCAGTCTGCCTATATGGGTAAACGGAAAAGTATTTTGGGCGGTTTTTTCCACGCTCTTTTATGAGAATAATTAAATTTTTCTGAGCTTTGAAATAGATGCGCAAGGTCGGATATAATGCATGGATTTTCTGGTGACGACGTCGTTAAGCTATATTTATAAAATTCCCGTTCTAAGGAGAAATGCAACATTCAAGAGCAAACTGCATATATGAGGAAACATAAATGTATTTAAAGCACAAACTAAGCAGCGATAATGGAGTGTAATTCCACGAGCACGAAAGAAACAAAAGTAAGAAAGATTAATACAATGGAATAAAAAACGCATTAAAAACCGAGAAAGTAGTTCGGAGAGCACTTATTATAGTTGGTCATGCTTGCAACAAACAAAGGCTACAAAAAGATTGAACTTTCATGGAAACATTTACATGCTATTAACTTCTTACGTAAAATAAGCCGATAGCAAGTCGACTTTTTTTAGATTCATATGCAGCCATTGTCATTTAAGTTAATGAATAAATATACTACAGAAAAAAGCCATGTTATTTATATTGCTCTGTTTAGAATTGATATATCTACAAAAATAGTACGCTTAAAATGGCTTCGATAAAATAGGATGAATATTATCTGTGGGAGATGATATCGGTTTTAGGACTGAAGCTGACATGAATTTAACGTTAAATGGAAAAGTGAACGCAGTAAACTCCCATTGGTATCTATACTTTAAGTATTTATTTTATAAATCAATGCTGTCAACTAATACTATTTAATCTAGTTTATATACGCGCACATATGTGTTAGTATGTAGGTAGCATTTCCTACGTTTAAGCAGATATTGCTAAACACCATAAGATTATTCTGTTTAACTATAGCCTTCTAAATGTGTTACATCATTGTGTCATAGTCAAAAAGAGTAATAATTCCAAATGATACTTACGCGTCTTCGACGAATCATCTTCAAGCGACATTAATAAGGATAAATAAAAAGCTGAAAAAAAAATATTTGAATATTTTTAACGTACATATAATTTATTCAAAGACGTTATTTGCTGTCGTTCACTCGGGCCATACATTATAAGCTCCTAGCTGGTACTGACATCGGTTCGTTGTTGACTTGAAAGATCTAATCATACGGTTTCTCGGTTGCCTTTGTTGAATTTTGTTCTCCAGCTTTTTATTTATTGAAAAGATTAAGAATAGTTAAAGAGACAAATTCTGTAGTGTGTAACAATATCTACCTAAATATATATATATATATACATATATATGCGTATATATATATATATAGAGAGAGAGAGAGAGAGGGAGAGATAAAGAGAGAGAGAGAGAAGGAGAGAGAAAGAGAGAGAGACATAGAGACAGAGAGGGTGAAAGAGCTTCGAGTATGTTGTAAAGTGCTCAATAATGTGCTCGATCGCAAACATATGTTGTTTTTGTGAGTCGCTGATGATTTGAAACTGTAGTATGTAACGAAAAGTTTTTAAATTAATAATGTGCATATATATATATATATATATATATATATATATATATATATATATATATATATATATATATATATATAGTCTAAAGAACCTTTAAGTCATTCTTAACAAAAAAGGAAAATGCAGTTTAAATTCCCAGGGATTCTAATTAAATCCAACATAGAGCAGACTTAACAGTCGCATGCGCCGACTTACCGCTAGAGAATTTACAAATACCAAATGAGATTCAGGTATATAACAGTGAAACAAAAACAGGAGACCTTAACTTTAATTGTTTACCAGATATATATATATATATATATATATATATATATATATATATATATATATATATATATGAAAATAATAGTAATAGATATAGAGAGAGAACGAGAGAGACAGACATACAGATAGAAAGGCATGAATGCTTACTCTTTACCGATAGTTGCCGTTTCCCGATCCACGAGATGAAAGAGAAATATGTTCATCAGGAAATTAAAGTTTAATACTCTGAGTGAATATGAGGACACTCAAGTGTAACTTCTAGACAAGATGAACATATATCTAACATCACTGCAGCTTAGGTTGGCCGAGCATTCTCACTGTGCTAGTAAGTTTTAAGCGGTTGTATTTCTTTAGATGGCGTTACGAAACTCTAACACGTTCATTTTCCATTCTGCTGATCTGGTACGATATGTTTCCGCGATAACTGCTATCAATATAATAGAAGGGTTTGTCAGTAGAGTTAATGCTTCAAGATCCGCTGTTCTGTTAACAAATAAGATTATTACGTGCAGGGTATGGCCTGAAAGCAGGAACTGCTAAATGTCGTGAAGAGGTTCAGAGATGACATGCTTATATACATATCCTGAGATACATATATACATATAATATACACAATTCTGGCGGCAAAGTGTTCTTCAATGTTGCTTGTTCTCTCTATTATATGGGGGGAAAACGAATGGAGATGTTTTGCATTGACCTTCACATCACGCGATGTTTATACTTGAAGCTTTCTAAAGTAAGAAAAGGCTTGTACAGGGAGCCTTCTTCTGTCTGTCTGTCTGTTTGTCTGTCTGTCTATCTATCTGTCTATCTATCTGTATGTGTGTATGTATGTCTCTCTCCCTTCCTCCCTCCCCTTCTCTCTCTCTCTCTCTCTCTCTCTCTCTCTCTCTCTCTCTCTCTCTACCTGTCCGTCTATCTGTTAGTGATGACTGACTAGTTGAACGATAGATTCCAGCTGACGGAGTCCTCCCTGGTCGCAGATCGTATATCGGAATTTTTTTACTCTCCGACTAGTTACTCTACCATAACTTTGGGGTCTAGTATACTCTATTATTTCCCTAATAGCTAGTGGTAGGCGAGATGTATTAATACTTTTCCCAGGGTCTCACTAGAAGTCACTCAACCGGTATGACGGAGGTTAAACATTTGTATATCGAATAACTAGTTCGCGGCGTTAAGAATTACACAGATTCCATATCAACACACACACACGCGCATGCATACACACACACACACACACATATATATATATATATATATATATATATATATATATATATATATATATATATATATATATATTAATATAAATATATATATAGTACATGTCTGTAAACAAAAACAAACTTCTCAAAACGGAAGCGTTTTTATCAAGGTTTTGAGAGATCTAAAAAGTTTTCTTAGCCACTATTATTATTTATTTATTATCAACATTTCGACTTGAATAAAGCATTATGAGGATATAGACGCTATATTGTGGATATACCTGTACTATTTAAATATCGAGAAAATGTATGTATATATATATATATATATATATATATATATATATATATATATGTTGTTTTTACATCATTAGTAAAAGTGAGGAAGTAATACATATATACATAATAATATATAGAAATGTTCATGGATAAAGCTTACATACAAAAGTCCCATGTGTATGCGCATACATATATAAAATTAAATTATCTTCGATTATGTCGTTTTCCCTTCAATTCCAGTCCGAGTGTATGTGTGAAGAAAGATAAAACTATTTGCCATTTCAATATGGAACGCTTATTTTGTTAATTATGGCACATGCGAACAATTTTAGGGCTTTTTAAATCGTATTAGTGCAGATAATTGCATTCATGTTCGGGCGTTTTTCCCTACACAAATCATTTATTTATTTATTATTAATCAAATCAATTATATCGTATGATTTATGACTTCCAACCATGCCTAGACTTACATAACAAAGTGTGGAGTTCAATGGAAAAGCATAATTCCATCAGAAGTAACTTATTGTGTGTTCTGCAAAAAGGATAATAATAATAATAATAATAATAATAATAATAATAATAATAATAATAATAATAATAATAATAATAATAATAATCGTAGGTGCGCTAGAAACAATCCCGAAAAACTGGCAAAAAGACTGGGAGATATTGGAATCAACGGGATCATTGAAACTATACAAAGGACGGCAATTATCAAAACAGCTGCAATCTTAAGAAAAATCCTCGAATGCGGAAACCAACCCCCATAAGCTAGAAAAGGTCACATGGAATCTAAAACAGGAAGAAAACAAAACCACAGAAAGAATACCACATCACAAAGCAAGGAACAGAAAATGCAAGAAACATCACTTCATGAGCTCCCCCCTCCCCTAAATAAATTACACCGGCCTCAGCTGACACCAAGAAAAATGAACCAATGAACAGAAATAGCAAGAAACACCATAAGCTCCCCCGCTCTCCTCCTCCGCTGTCGTCACCTGCTCTCCTCCATCGCTCTCCCCCTCTCCTCCCCCCCAAAAAATATTATTTTTTTAAAAATAAATTAATAAATAAAAGATGTTACCAGCCTAGGCTGACACCACACACAATATTTGCATAGGATCAAGGAGGATGAGAAGACCGATGAGGGACAGAACAAACCAGACCTCCACTCGAAGTGCAGAGAATGCTGGTACTTTTGGGAGGCTTATTGCCACCCAAATCGCAGAGCAGAGCAATGGTCCTTACCAGCGAGAAATCAATGGTAAACGGCTGTTGCGATACTGCAAGGTTATTTGACGTGGCTATTGGAAAGAAGTTGAGAATACTGGAAATCTGGGAGGCCTTGTTGTCACTCAGACATCAGGGAATATCACCGGTTGTCGGAGAGCAATCACTGGTGACCAGTGTGAGAACTCCTAGTGAGTACAAATAATAATAATATAAAGACAGGGAATATTATTTTTATATTGGTCTTTTTATCCAGAGTTATCCAGAGTTAAAGTAGTAATACGAAAGGCAATGGAATCCAGTTTAATGCTAATAGAGTATATTCTTTGTTTTATCGATAATATTTCAAATGCACTGATGTATCGTAGACATAACGGAGAAGCCACTGAGTATAATTGCTGGGTTTGGAAAAGCGTTCAATTTAATTAGCTTTTCGCATTAATCTCGTAAACGAAAATGGTCTCTTCCGACATTCACACTACCTTTTGAGGGTTATCTCATTGACCTTAAAAATCATACTACTCTTAGGTTATAATGCGTGTTCATCTCTGAATTACTAGCTGAAATATTTGTCCCAAGACGATTTCATATCAGTCTATGATCCTTCTGCTCTTTGATAACAGGAATAATCCAGAACTCCAAATATTTCAAAGCAATCAGAAACTTGCAGCAATGATTAAAACTTAATAAACCACATACTACGCACACATGCATATATATATATATATATATATATATATATATATATATATATATATATATATATATATATATATATATATAGTGAATGCTTTTATTCAAACATGTACAAGGTCTGCTACACTGGCTTGTCGATGTTATCGATCTACAGCTCTCAAGAGCTGAGGTCTCATCAGGCAGAGAATTTTTTAATGATCCAACCTGGTCGTTAGAATCTTGGAATTCAACATCGACATGCCAGTGTAGCAGACCTTGTAGATGTTTGAATAAAAAGCATTCACAATACAGCTCTATATTTTTATTGGGTACTCTTTTATAAGCCCGGTTAGATTCCCTTTGGATTTCTACCCTGTGGATTTTTCCAGTACCTGGATAACCATATATATATATATATCGTTAATATTACAGATTACTTGTGTCTGCATATTTGTCCTTGATCCTATCCAAATGCTTGATATGTTTTCGAGTTTCAGGCTGAAATCTGCATAATATTTTTTTTCTGTTTTCCTTGTGTGACATAGTACTTTCGGTTCCTTCCGGAGTAATCTTCAGGATAGGGGTACTGAGTAAAGAACATGAGTTTACATGCTTAGCAATGTCTTTTGGAACCGTGTGATTGGTTATACTATTAAAAGAGTATTAGTATTAGTATCAAACACATTTGAGGATGTTTTCACTGGTATCGAAATTAATTTTATAAATAGCTGGCTTTTTAGTCTTTATAAGTAGGGCTTCTAATATATGTAGTATAAGTTTGTTATTTTCGTATTCTAATATAGTTGTATCAGTTGTATTGTCTACTAGATTTTATAGAAGTTAAGAACTGGCCAAGAATATATATATATATATATATATATATATATATATATTATCAAATTATTTTTTGAAGTTTACCTACATACGGCGTGGTTTCGAGCTTACTGCTCTCATCAGCGCAGGGAAATGACAATTCGAGACGGTTACAGGGCGCAGACCCGGTTCACCGAGACACCTTAAATATGTAAGCGCTCATTAAGTCCACGAGAGATTCTCACATGATAACGTAGAAATAACGTGATATTTACACTGAAAAAGGGTGACTATAAACATTTAGACATCCTATACAACTCAACGACAGAGTCAGAATAATACACTGAGGTTTCAGGTTGATATCTATTTTTAATCTCTCCGAAAGTGTTCTACTTTTAATTGTACTTAATAGGAGCGTATATATACATACATATATATATATATATATATATATATATATATATATATATATATATATATATATATATATATATACGTAGATAGGAGTAGACACATTATTATAAACAATTGTTTCGTAAAGGTATAAACATCTTTTTGAAAAACCATAACAATGTAATTTGTTGAAATAAATAAATAACATTTATTTATTTTGAACTGAGCTTTCGAATATGAAATATTCCTCGTCAGAGAGGTGTTTTTTTTCTTCTTTCTTTTCATAGTCTAGTGGTATTGACTTTGTGAGGAAGAAACTTTTATGTGCGTATAATATATATTACCGTATAATACGACTAATGCAATTGGCTGCATCTTAATTACTTAGGAAGTGAGACAATCGAAGTAGAAGTGGTAAGCGAAAAACAGCGTGCGCTGCAATCACCAATAAAAATAATAACATTATATATATATATATATATATATATATATATATATATATATATATATATATATATATATATATAAAGCTGTTCTTCCTATCACTAATTGTCAGTGTGGCTAGACATAACAAGTGTATCCAACAAGCTGATATTCAAAATACGAACGCCAGCTTACGTCCGAATGTGATCAGTAGTGTCAGATGTATTTTGTTCTCTTGTTTCCAAAAATTATAAATATATAGGTATATATATATATAAATATATAAGTATATATATATATATATTTAAATATGTACGTATCTATAAATATATAAGTATATATATATATATAAATATATAAGTATATATATATATAAATATATACGTATATATAAGTATATATATATATATATATATATATATATATATACATATATTTAAATATATACGTATATATATACATATATTTAAATATATACGTATATATATATATATATTTAAATATATACGTATATATATATATATATATATATTTATATATATAGGTATATATATATTTAAATATATAGGTATATATATATATTTAAATATATATGTATATATATATATATATATATATGTATATATATATATATATATATTTAAATATATAGGTATATATATATATATATATATATATATATTTAAATATATAGGTACATATATATAGGTATATATATATATATATATATATATATATATATATATTTAAATATATAGGTATATATATATATATATATGTATGTAAATATATAGGTATATACATATATATATATATATTTAAATATATAGGTATATATATATATATTTAAATATATATATATATTTAAAGATATAGGTATATATATATATATATTTAAATATATATATATATTTAAAGATATAGGTATATATATATATATATATATATATGTAAATATATAGGTATATATATATATATTTAAATATATATATATATATATATATATATACCTATATATTTAAATATATATATATATATATATATATATTTTTAATATATAGGTATATATATATATATTTAAATATATAGATATATATATATATATTTGAATATATAGATATATATATATATATATATATTTAAATACATAGGTATATATATATATATATATATATATATTTAAATATATAGGTATATATATATATATATATTTAAATACATAGGTATATATACATATTTAAATATATATATATATTTAAATATATAGGTATATATATATATTTAAATATATAGGTATATATATATATATATATATATATATATATATATATATTTAACTATATAGGTATATATATATATATGTAACTTTATAGGTATATATATATATATATATTTAACTATATAGGTATATATATATATATATATTTAACTATATAGGTATATATATATATATATTTAAATATATAGGTGTATACATATAAATTTAAATATATATATATATATTTAAATATATAGGTATATATATATATATATATATATATATATATATTTAAATATATAGGTATATATGTATATATATGTATATATATATTTAAATATATAGGTATATATGTATATATATGTATATATATATTTAAATATATAGGTATATATGTATATATATGTATATATATATTTAAATATATAGGTATATATGTATATATATGTATATATATATATTTAAATATATAGGTATATATGTATATATATGTATATATATATTTAAATATATAGGTATATATGTATATATATGTATATATATATTTAAATATATAGGTATATATGTATATATATGTATATATATTTAAATATATAGGTATATATATATATAAATATATAGGTATATATAAGGAGGTATATATAAATATATAGGTATATATATATATATAACTACGCATATACATATATATATATCATCCACAAAAAGCTGTTCCGTCGTATTGCGACCTTTTAGTGGGACTATATGTATACAATGATATAAATGTCTGCAAATAAGAAATTAAAAAAACTTAACCAGAGTTTTCGAACAAATTAAATATGTATTTATATGGCAATGTTACATAATAAAAATCGTTAGAATATACTGACAAATGTATATTGTAATTTGTTTGTTTTTCTGGTTTACAACGATAATATAGAATTGTTTAGACAAATGTTCAACATTGCCACAAGTGCAACCATTCGGTTCGTGTTTGAGCTTCGTTTACTTGCCGCCCCACGAGTCTGTTTCTAATGTGGCTAAAATCAAGCTCACCCAATACGAGCATTCTGGATTGAGACACATATTTACATTGGCTCCGTTTAGAGGACAGAAAAGAATAGTATCAGAACAGATACGACACTCTGAGCTCAGCACAAAAGGCCAAGGCAGTAGAATCTGATTATTCGAAATTTAGCCAAATTCTTATTAATTTGAAACATGAATGAATATTCATCAGGTAATCATTGCTGTAAGCGACATAGATTATTTTAGAGGAAATACTTTTGAGGAAATTAGTAAAAAAAACAATTTATTTTGATTTACCTACTCATTAGTGACCTATTTGCGTTTAAAAATATTTAAAAGAAGTTATAAACCTTTTAAGTTCGCATATATACTGATTCTAATTGAAGTATCCATTATTGTAGGCAATGACAAAAATACAAATGGCTACTTTACTCAGAATTGGTATATACGCGAACTTTAAGGTGTATAACTTCTATTGAATATTACAATTTTCTTTTAACGCAGATAGGTCACAAATTAGTAGGTAAATCACAATAAACTGTATTTGATACATTTCGAACTGTATTTTCGTTTTATATAATTTAGGTCGGTAATAGTAATGATTACCTTCACCCGATTCGTCCATTCGATCTGCGCGTTTAGCGATGAACATGAGATCTAAAACATAAGCATGACCGACCAACGTACCATATCTTACAAAGATACGTGGACGCACCTGCAAAGGTGTTTTAAGTGTTCTTAGAGTTGCATTACTTAAAGACAAGCGAGGATTTAACAATTTTTTTTTATACGGCGCAAAAGTGCTTTCAACTCTTTGATCTCGCAGACATTTATGAGTGACTTCATATTTCATTGGTAATCCGCACATTCCCTCGGGTAGAATTAAGTTGGTTTCATGAAACAATATACTTATCAAAAGTGGGTATGAAACAAGTTAGTTTTATTGTATAATCACACGTGAATAGATATGGTTTATGTGTTTTCACATTGAGTGTTAGGAAAACCTCGGAAACGTCGCTCTTGAAGGTCAACGAGGAAGCACATCGAAGAATTCAGGATGAATAGACTCCGGCAAGCCTCATAACCTCAAAGTGCTACGTTGTGGTAAGGAGATATAGAAATAGAATTAACAGTAGTTAGATGTTATAATAAGTATATGGGATAGAATGATAGAGGTCTAGTAATACCCTGGTTATTACCGTGGTCAACTTGTTGGTTGTATGCAAGGAGAGATAATTTGAATATAATTGGATACGCCCCACCCCACCCCAATTTAGATGCCCGAGGCTACCGTCAGTTGCCCCCTCTTCTAAACGGCACTACAATTACCCTTTTAGGACCTGTACCCACATGAACAACCTAAGTCTAATTGAAAGTTCACCGAATGCACTGTAATTAATAAGCTTGCCAGAAAGATGAACAAATGAGGAATAAAGTGAATTGTAAATTAGATCGTTTCCCTAATCTTTTCGTGAAAGTGCAGCGATGAAGGTGAAATCAACCTGATATCACGCGGTGTCCTGAAAAATAATAACCACTAAGACGAGCACGAAATGAAATATATATATATATATATATATATATATATATATATATATATATATATATATATATATATCAAAAGGGAGTAACTTTCGTACTTACTCGCTGCGTAGATAGCTCACCAAAGAGCAACACACAATACCTACAAAAGCAAAAAGACACACGTAACATTTAAATGCTACACTTAAATTGTAATTGGCTTTTAGGTACTCTAATAGATGACGCGCCATGTTACCGTGACTTCGCGTGGTCAACGTTTAGGCAGGTTACGGAAGCGCCCGAAAGTTGACGAGGCGAAAACTGCCAAGCGATAAATTAAAGACTGGAAGCCGATAAATTACGGCGAAGAATATCAAACTAAAATACATATATAAAAATAAAGAACGAACAAAGCATAGCTAAACAACTGTTATTTATTAGATTTTTATTGTTGTTGTTTTATCAAAGGAATACGTTGAAATCTATCGCATAATTTTTGTTTCGCTAAAAGCGACAGTTGCTGATATTGCTCAATTGGTCCTTCGAGAGATTTAACGAACTGACAGAGATTACAGAAATTCATTTTGTGTTATTGAACGCGATTAATTTCTTCCAAAAAACTGATTGGCGAATAGTTTCGTCAACTCTCGGACGCTCCCGAGATCTGCCCGAACGTTAACGACGCAATGTTACGGAAACATGGTGCGACATCTATAAGAGCACCAGTTTTTCTGTTCAAAATAGCATCAAACTCATGCGTGCTGTTTAATTCCGAAACTTTTATTTAAATCAAATGCAAATCGAGGATAAGGATTAATGATATTTTTAGTTCGCAGATAAAGACTACTATTGGAGGGGTGATGTGGCTGCCGATGGTCGGCATATGTAGGTTGTTAAAGACCGTCTTGTACAGAAACCAAATGAAGGGGAAAATGCAGAAATAAAGTGCAGCTCACTCCATTCTGGCAACTGTAAAGATAACATCTATTTGGAAGGAAGAAGTTATCAGAAGGAATACATTTTAGTCATATAACAAAAAAGCCTTTATTTCGGCAGGACTAGAACAAAACTGAATAAAACGATCATATCGTTAAGAAAAAAAAGCTGAGAACATATTTGGAGTCAAATGTTTATAAAAAAAGTTCCATATCGTTTTGAATTAGACGGGGACGCCTATACATGTCTGTTTTGACTCACATTTCTAATTCAACTTCTTTAGAAGCTGGAAAAATGTATAAGTGGGCCAACGGAAGTGTATCCTACGCTAATAGTGTTCGTTTGATAATAGATGAATCACTCCGCGTAGGAACATTAGCTTGCATGGAAAGAAAATAGTCCATCAAAATGTAACAGTTATTAGGGATTGAGAACGATGAATTTATTAATAAAGCAGCTTTTAAGAACAATTTATCGTAAACAAAAATAATTGTAAATGATTCGCTGTAGAAAAAAAGTGTTTGCTTATTTTTTGTTAATCATTGAATAAGTATGAGTTTATAATGTGACATAATTGCTATTGCAAAAGCGAACATATAAGACTTGAAGAGACATTAACTCGGCTTGCGGATTATACTGGTTGTTGCAATGACCATTTCACCGCTCACATAATTTTGACTGTAGCGAATAGGCTGCAATTGAAATAATTTAAAAATAAAACCTGAATGCAGAATGTTATTACAATGTGCAATTATATTCGCCCAAATAAGTAAACATAACCTTTTTCCTGTTTATTGTTTTGAAAGAAAACATAGAGATAATCAATAGAATGGAGACTTAAACTGTCACCCTTTCTGTATTAAACAATATCCGTTATTATTCGGAAGATGCGTCCATTTAATCTGTGCGTTTAACGATGAAAATGCTATTTAAAACTTAAGAGTAACAAACATACGAAAAAACTATTTCAACATAAAAAACGTGACAGGCCAACGGGTATTATATTTCAAACATAAATATGACAGACAAACTGATCGAGATCTAATATGTGAGTTCATTGATTTTTTTTTCTTTTCAAAATGTTTTATTCCTATGTGCTTTAATAACACAACATGCTTGCTAAAATATACCTTAATTCAGGGATTGAGATATCTTCAAAAAGAATGCTCTATTTTAATTCTTCTAATTAACCGTAAGTTATAATATACTGAACAAGTAAACTATGTCTCTTAGCTATGTATGTATTCATATCGCTAATCACTCTGTATTTATTTAACCATTCTCTAATAGTTCTTAGAGTATATGTTGGTATTTATAGAAAGAATGGATCTCTTTTTTCAGCATCGTCATCTCATTTGCATACAAACACTGTGTAATGTAAATGATAAAATTATTAGTCAACTTTTATATAAAATAATAAAGAATAAAATGCAAAATATTTGTAGAGGGTTAAAAAAAGGGTAAGAAGACCGAGGAGAACAGCACAAACCAGACCTCCACTGGAAGAGCGCAGAAAATGTTGGGACTTTGCGGAGGCTTATTCCCACACGAATTCCAGAGAAGACCAATGGTCTTTACCAGGGAGAAATCAATGGTAAGAGGCAGTTGCGATACCGCAAGGTTATTTACGGTGGCTATTGAAAAGAGGTGAAGAATACTGGAAATCTGGAGAGGCTTGTTGTCACTCAGACTCCAGGAAATACCACCGGTTGATGTCGGTGAGCAATCACTGACGATGATATGTGTGAGAACTCCTAGTGAGTATAAATAATAATAATAATAATAATAATAATAATAATAATAATAATAATAATAATAATAATAATAAAGAAGTAAAGAGATTCATTTCTTATAATTATGCAATAATAATGTCTACAAAGATATGTAACAAGTTATTGATTTTCGAATGAGTGAATACTAAAAGTAGAATAAATAGTGATAGTGCTTGTGACTCAACGGGTCACGGGTACGTTTAGTAATCTTATAGCGATGCTTGAACGCATCTAGATTAAGATACGTTTATTTAATCTGCGTGTTTAACGATGGAAATATTATTTCAAACTTCAGCCTGACAGCCAAAGCGATCGATTAACAAAACGACGCATGTGAAACTGACGCTAGGAATTGTTCTCCGGTCAAACATTAATGTTTTCCTTTATTTCCTCATTAAATTTTATAGTCAATCAATTTCTTTGATTCTCAAACATTGCTTTGTTATTCGTGTTTTCCCCATTATAGATATGCATTCTAGAAAATTGTGGAAATAGATCGGCTTTAACGCAAAGAAACTAATTTAAAGGAAAAAAGCGATATAATCTGCAACAGGGTAACA
>OY744515.1:223490737-223545737 GCA_963556195.1 Sepiola atlantica | reverse complement strand
AATAAGTTTGCGTTATTGGAACAGCCGTTTACCATTGATTTCTCGCTGACAACGACCATGGGTCTTCTCTGGGATTAGGGTTGTAATAAGCCTCCTCAGGTTTGCAGTATACTCTGCACCTTTCCAGTGAAATTTTGGTTAGTGCTCTGCCTCCCGGGTCTATTCATCCTCCTTCACTTATCACAATCATTTGTGTGATAGATTTTTCGTGGTTTCCCTTTAGTTCGTGTCATGATTTTTTGCATGTTTTTGTCTTTTTTCTAGCGCAACTTCAATGTGGTTGGTTAGCGTTCGTAGTTTTTGTGGGTTTGTTTCCGCATTCCAGGAGTTTCCTTTAGATGTCAGCTGTTTTCATCATTGTATATTATTATTATTACTATTATTACTATTATTATTATTATTATTATTATTTCTAACTCACTGGGAGTGCTAATGATCTTTTACTTGCAAAAACGGGTAGGGTTACCTGTAGCCTAAGTGACAACAAGCCTCTCTAGTTTTCTAGTACTTTCAGCTCCTTTCGATACTCGTTGCATATCATTTTGACTTCCCGCAAAAGCTGTTAACTGTTGATTTCTCGCTTGATGTAAATTTGAGTGGCGGTAAGCCTTCTGAAGATTCCAATACTCTCCAGGCCTTTTCAGTGATGGTCTGGATGGTCCTCTATCCCCTTCGACTTTCCATCCATCTTAACACTTCATGATCATTTTTTGGTACTAATAGGTGTCAGTGACAGCATTGTTAAGGTTAGTAAGATGATGAAATTATTATTATTATTATTATTATTATTATTATCTATATATTAATACGATAGCGTGTGTGTTCGTGTGTCACGCTTCCGGCAAAAGCTCTGCGCATGCGTGCTGCACCTAAATTTTGAAGAACATTCAAGTAGCCTGCGTTTAGGATGTTTTAGATCTGTGTACCTCTGGCGCAATGGTTAGCGAGGTAGTATTTTTACTTCGGCCCGACTGGTTTATAGTTCGATCCCAACCAACCTCTAAGATTTTTATTCTACATTTCGAGGGGAAGGGGAAGAAATAATACATTTTTTTTTATCACCTGGTTAAAAACTACTTTTTTGTGTTGCTTAAAACTTAAAACTATTTTTTGTTTTTATGTTGGCGTTTTTAATGGCATTGTCTATTTAATTACGTTGACTGCTTAAAAAGTAGGGTATCGGCCAGTATTATTTTGTTGTTGTTTTTTTTTTTGAACGGATGGCATATCAACCTTTTTTAGTAGATATGCGCAGTGTCCATCGTACACGAGTTACTATTTCAAACAATTATTCCACTCTTATCCAGAAGGGGGGGTGGCTCATAATAAAGCAAGCGTAACTTACTAACAAATAGAGGGTGCTTTGTTACATTAGGACCCGTATTGAAAACATCATTTCGTGTAATTTACACGGGTTCCGCTAGTTATTATTATTATTATTATTATTATTATTATTATTTGTACTAACTAGAAGTTCTCACAAAAGTCATCGTCAGTGAGTGCTCACTTATAATAACCAGTGGTGTTCCTTGGAGTCTCAGTTACAACAAGCCTCTCACATGTCTAGTGGTATCTACCTCTTTTCGATAACTATTGCAAATGAGTTTGCGATATCACAACAGACGCTTACAATTGATTCCACACTGAGATTAGGGTGACAATAAGCCTCCCCAAGGTGCCAGTACTTTTTTGCAATCTTCCAGTAGAGGTCTGGTTAGTGTTCTTCCTTGTCAGTCTTCCCATACTCCTTGAGCCTTCACGACTCTCTTGTGTGGTATTACCCAAGGCTGGCGTAAACCCCTTTTTTAGCGGGGAGTGGGGTATGGAATTTCCTGCAGTTTAAGTTTCTTGGGTCCATGTGGTGGTGTTGTTCTTGTGTTTTTTATTATTGTAACTTCCGTGTGAGTAGTTACTGTTCGTAGCTTATGCTGCTTGGTTACCACGTTCGATGATTTTCTTTCAGATGGCTGCTGTTTTCATCATCATTGTCTTTTTTATAGTCTCAGTGATTCATTTTATTCCAATTTTGTCCAGTCTTTTTTCTAGGGTTTTTAGGATTGTACCTAGTGCTCCTACGATTATTGGTATCATATTAACTATCTTCATGCTCCATATCCCTTCAATTCTCCTGCAAGTTCCGTGTATTTGCTTCGAGTCTTCAGCGCCTAGATCTTCATACTGTGGTCTGCTAGAACAGCACAATCTACGATTTAGCAAGACTTTTCCTTCTTGTTGACTATCATTACATCCAGTCTCCTTGCTTGTATGAGCTTATCTGTTTGCAGCTTCATGTCCCAGAGTATTTTGTGATGTTCATTTTCCCGTACTGTCTGGTTACTGGTTGCACCATTTTTCGCGTGTTCAAAATGCAGTCATTTGCATAGTTCCTATTGTATTGCTTTCCCAACAAAGTCGTGTCTGTTTGTATTCTTTTTGAGCTAGTTTGCTGTATTCACTTATTATGTGATTAGCTGTTTCGTCTCTTTTTACACACAGTCTGCATTTGCTATTTTCCTAGGTTGTATCGATTTGAGATTTAATGTAGTTTATCCTAATCGCATTGTTCTATGCAGCTGTCAGTAGAGATTGCGTTTCTTTCTTCAAGTGTCCTTGTCTTAACCATGCCCAGAAATGTTGGTGGGGCTCTTCTTTTGTCCTTTTTATGAAACATCCAGGTAGCTGTATTTCGTTCCATGTTTCTCTTATTATCTTTTTGTTTGCGGTTTCGGTGCTTCCGGAGTAGTTTGAAAAGATGGTGTCTCTTGCTGCAGTGATCAACCTTTTTGTGTTCTGGGTTATGTATTTCTCCAGCTCTTTTTTGTGTCTTCCACACAGTCTTCTCTACTTACCAGTCCTCTCTCCTCCCTTTGTTTCATTTCACCTAGAGTCTGTTTATATCATCTTTTGGGTATAGTGCGTTGTTCATGGTTAATTATTTGCTAGTCTTCTGATCAGGGTATCTGAGTTCTTCTTTAGTCCAGCCTTATTATTATTATTATTATTATTATTATTATTATTATTATTATTATTATTATTATTATTATTATTATTATTATCACACGTTTGAATAATTAGGTGGTCGTTGACCATAACCAGTGGTGTTCCTCTGATTCTGAGTAACAAAATGTCTCTGAAAATTTCGAGTACTCTTCACAACTATCGATATATTTTGCAAATCATTTTGCGCTATCGCAACACGCGCATGCCATCACTTTCTTGCTGACAGCCACCATTGTTCTTCTCAGTGATTTGGATGACAATAAGTCTTGTAAAGAGTCCAGTACTCTCACACGTTTCGAGTGGAAATCTAGTTAGTCTTCCCCCTCCCCTCGGTCTTTCCATCATCCTTGACCATTTACGACCAGTTTGTGTAGTCTCATCCGAGGCTAGTGAAAACACAGGTGTGTTAATGTGTTTCTTCTGGGGGTTATTATTATTATTATTTACATTTACTAACTATAAGTTTTCACACAAGTCCTCATCAGAAAATAACCGGCGGTGTTCCCTGGAGTGAGTGATTAGATGTTTAACAAGAGTTCCAGTAGTCTTCTCCTTGTTTGAGAACCATGGAAAAAGATTTTGCGTTATCGTAAAATCCAGTTATAATTGATTACTCGCTAACAGCGGCCATTTGTCTTCTTTTAGAATTTGAGTGACATTAAGCCTCCCAACGGTCACTGTACTCCCCGCACTATAACAGTGGAGGTCTGACTGTGTGCTATCTCTCTCCTATCGCTTTCCATTTTCGTTGACCATTTACGACAATTTTGTGTAGTAGCAGCCATAGCTGGTGCAACCGCAAGTGTATGGGTGTGTTTTAGGGCGTAATTATTAGTAGCAGTGGTATTAGTATTATTTGTATTATTATTATTATTATTATTATTATTATTATTATTATTATTATTATTATTTATTATATTTTAATTCTGTGTAATTCCTTGTTTTTTTTCTGTTTCTTTTTGTTTCCGATTGAAAATATTAAGAAATGCATTTCAATTGTCAACACTCAACTTTGAAACTTGAAATTTTGTAAATATCAAATGTTGTTCAAATTGAACTCAATAAATACGAAATAAATAAAAGAAATTCTCAATTGAAAACAGCGTCTCAGACTGCTTCCATGTGTTTTATGTTGTAAACTGATCGATAGAAATCATAATTGATTTTACTAAATGTTTAAGCCAGATCGAAAGTTCTAAAGAAAACAGTAATGCGATGCATTTGGATCAGCGCGGCATGAAATTATATCTTTTTTAAATATATTAAGAAATATTGATAAAAGGAAAGACATTTCGGTTCAACATTATTAAACAAAAATCGAGTTTCTTAAGAAGCGACAATTCAGTCTGCGCGTTTTGCAATGCCAATACTATTTCATACTTAAGCGTGACAGACCAATGAAAATGCCGTTTCAAACTAATCAGAACAGACCAAGGACAATGCTATTTTTAACTAACTGTAACAGACTAATTGAAATGTCATTAAAAACTAACCGTAACAGACTAATGAAAATTCAATTCTAATCTAATCGTTAAAGACCAATGAAAATGCCGTTTCAAACTAATCAAAACAGACCAACGAAAATGCTATTTTTAACTAACTGTAACAGACTAATTAAAATGTTATTACAAACTAATCATAACAGACAAACGAAAATGCAATTTTAAACTTATCGTTACAGACCAATGAAAATGCCGTTTCAAACTAATCGGAAGAGAGAAACGAAAATGCTAGTTAAAATTAATCGTAACAGACTAATAGAAATGTCGTTTTAAACTAATCGTAACAGACCAATCATAATACCGTTACAAACTCCTAATAACAGAGCAACTAGAATGCTAATTTAAACTAATCGTATTATACCAATGAAAATGCCGTTTCAAACTAGTCGTAACAGACAACGAAAATGCTGTTTAGAAACTAATCGTAACAGACCAATGAAAATGCTAATGAAAAGTAAACGTTACAGACGGACCCAAACGTTTTTTTTTAATTAAGCGTGACAGACCGACTAAAATACTATTTGCAATTGAAGCATAACAAAATGACTGATGGGCGTATAGAAAATGAAACAGTGTCTATATAATTTACGCGTTTAGCAATTAGGATGATATTTCAAACTGAAGCCTGATAGACCAACCGACCGACCGATCGACCGACCTTGCCCCAGCGTAGATATACAAAGACGAATCTTGAATGTAACAAAAAACAACACACTGACTTCTTTTAAAATTCACTTAAAGAAATCGAAGAGAACATTTAATCTGAAAGTTGTTTCTAATTTTTTTTTTAATGGTTATTCATTATGAATCAAAATATCACTCATATCGCATCGATTGGATTGAATCAATATTCCATGACACGTAGACTAATCGATGATAAATCAATTAAAAAATATTCTAAACAATGCACAGATTTATACTATTTGTTCTCTCGCAAAATCAGACCAGTGTCTCGTTATTTGCTGATTGACATCTCTCTCTCTCTCTCTCTCTCTCTCTCTCTCTCTCTCTCTCTCTCTCTCTCTCTCTATCTATCTATCTATCTATCTCTCTCTCTATATATATATATATATATAAACGTTTGAAAATTGTTGAGTCTGTCTCGATCGCCATTCGTAAACCTCCCTAGTGCTAGCAGAAGGAATTCGTTAATACATTAAATTTCTTCGGAGAACTTTGTAACCCGCCTCATTTTTTAAATCTCGCGCTGTGTCTTTTTAATCGTTTTAACGACTTGAATTAAAGTTATTTTAATAACCCATCGTTAATTTATTTGCACGTTCAATTCCACTTGTGCTCTTTACTTTATCTATCTGAACTATCGATTTTCTCTTGACGAAACGATAGTTCTAAGGGCCTTAGAGAGATTTCCGTTAATTGTTTTTGATAGGTCATTATTAAAAAGGTAATACAACAGAAGTAGTAATATTATTTTATCGGTAACTATGGAGAGAAAGAAAGAAAAAGAAAGAGACAGGGAGATGATATAGTGAATAGAAAGAGATAAATTGTGTACTTTGCTATTTTCCTTTTGATATCAAACTTGCTTTTCAAACTCAGTTTCTCCTGATTAAAACAATCTAAAAATCCGAGCTCAACAGCTGACCAAAAATGTTATACTTGTTCTAAGACACATATATATATATATATATATATATATATATATATATATATATATATATATATATATATATATAAATGCGAAATATTTTCTTATATTTTCTATATTACAATCTAAACAGGTTACTCTGATTGAAATAATTATATTATTTTGAAATACTCTATTTATAGTCAAAGTTGCAAACACAATCTTTTTGTTTACCTGATTTGCATAATTATATTTCAAAATACTTCTAAAATAAATAATTGTTTGCTCTTATTTGATTATAATTTGAGTGTCTTATCTGCTTATATATTTGGAAGTTTTGTCAATAATACCAGTTATTAATTAAAGTGGTAATAACAAAAAAATCACAAAAAATTGAAACTAATTCCATTACTTTTCAAAGGACGTACGCCCCCCCCTCCTACAAGAGGAATAATTTATTTTGACAAATTATTTAATTCTCAGTCTCCTCCCCCGCCTCTACAACAATCGATAAGCAAAACAATTTATTTAACTTTTAAATTATTTTTGTATACATCATTTTTAAGCGTAGTATTTCGTAGAAGAACAACATTTATCATTCCGGATATTTATTTTAGAAAAATCGCTCCAGACAAGGCATGAAACCACCTGATGTAAGGAGCTAACAAAAACCAAAGATGATGATTGCAAAGACAGCAGATGCATATTGGCCTTATTCGTGAGCAGACCAAGGCTATGGGTAGGGGAAACAGTCAGCACGAAGAGAGTTCCACAAGCCTGCAGCTTTTTTTTAAAGAAGCTACTGAATGGAAATCTGTATTACAATGAGGTATCAAAACAACGAATTGATGGAAATCACTAGAGAAACGAGGCAAACGAGCTGGGACAAAAGAAGCGGGAAATAGATCACATAATTTAGAAGAACAAATGCCATGATAGTATTTATAGAAAAGACTGAAACTAGCAACGTCACGTCTGTGAGAAAGAGGGTTCATAGAAGAAGAAACGGTAAGGCCAATCAAATTACAGATACGTTTCTGCATCTTATTAAGAACCCTGAAATGAGACAGAGATTCAGCAGTTTAAATATGACAACGGTGTGCCATACATGATCTGAGTGTAAACTTGTAGAGATAGAGAATAGCCTTAGGTGTGACAAAGCGTTGTGAGCGATAGAGAGAACTGACTTTACGAGAAGCAGAAATAGCAATGGATCCAATGTATAAACTTTAAGAAAGATTTAATGAGAGAAAAAGACGAAGTAGTTCCAGAGTCAATTTCTCCTTAAGAGCAGCGAAATCTATCAGAATCTCATGACGAAATGGGACACTCCTACGATTGAACGACACTAGCTAAGTATTAACTAGATTAAATGAAAGAAGTCATTTCGTACCCCAATCCACAACTGAACCTAAGTCAACTTTTTGATAAGCTGCCTATTTCGACTGATCCGAGGGATATAGAATTTCAGACATAATTTTATAATTAAACGCTTTAAAAAAATTTGTTTTTTTTTATTTCGGCATTTAGTTTTCGTAGATTTTAAATTTTCCGTGAAAACAAAAACTAGATACCAATAAACTAATTGTTTAATGTTTTGTTTACAAACCGCCTTTTCGAGATTTTGTCTAAATTACGAAAAAATATATCCATAGTATAATTGTAGATTAACATCTTCTGTTAAATCAGCCCACCTTCCATCAAACAAAAAAATAGATTATTTTGGGGGAGGGGCGATTACGTATGAACAACCTTAAATACTTGACGGAAAGATTAAAAAAAAACTCTTATTTCTGAATTTAGAGCGGAGATCAGTTTCGTATATACATTTATGTAAAATGATCCCCTCATTTCCGGACCATTCTGGAGTTTTAGGTTAGTTAACTAAATTCTATTTTCTTGCTACAATTTTTAAAAAGGGATGCTTTTTTATTTTTATTTTAAGCAATTCATTTGTTAGGTTGTGTTTATGTTTTCTAGTGAAAATCAAATAAATAACTTCTTTAAAAATGGCTAATTAAATATCTTATTTTAAGGCGTCAATAAAAAATATTAAAAGTTACTGTATTATTGTAGATTGACACCCTCAGCACCTCAAAATGAAATTCTACATTTTAAGCGATTACATGTGAACACCTTGAAACATCTGATGGTGGTGATGATAACTTTAACATTTATCAAAAAAGAACAAAAAAAGCCTTCTCTAAACTAAATTACAAAATCTTTTTTTTTTACTATTCATTAAGTCTTTTTTCTGTCTTGTATAATAAAAGCAAAAAGCACAAAGGACCATTCTGTATTACTCAGTAATATAAAACTCATACTTCTTGGCCTTTTGGCTAAGATCAAAGTGTAGTATCTGTTCCGATGGATTCTGGGAGGTCCACCTTCCAAGGCTTTGCCTCCCCTCTTTGGGGAGGAGTAAGTTTATTGCTTACTGCCTGAGGCACCCCTACCGGGGAATGCCGACGGGGCTCCCCAGACAATTTTTAAACCCCAGTTTCCCGACCCGACCTTGGGTCACATCTTACTTGTGGGAGTAAGATAAAAACTGGCCTTGTGCCTAACTCTTGCAGAGGAGTAAATCAATACTCAGTAATATAAAATGTGTATAACTCTAAATGAAATAATACGGTACATAACATAAAAAAGAAACTGATTCAAATTATTATGTTAAAAAGTGAGAATTCTTTGTAGTCGCTCCATGTAAAGCAACAATATCCAATCGTTAGCATGACGCAAATATTGTATCATGTAACTAGTTCGTTGTAGCAATGGAAACCTATTTTATTATTAAATAAAATATGTGCTTAATTTTTCCGTTATGTATTTGCTTTGAAAAATCTAACTTTTCTTTTCGTCGTTTTCCTTAATATATGTGTAAAAGACGACAAGAAAACTATATGTATGTTCGCAAACTTGCAATCATCGGTGTGCCCCTCTTCCTCCTGAGATCATCATTGATGGTTCTGTTCTTGAGAAATCGACTTGGAAACTTCTTGGTCTTTCTTTTTCATCAAATCTTTCTGGGAATTCGTACATTAGATCCATTGCCGTTTCTGCTTCTCGTAAAGTCAGTTCTCTCTATCGCTCCAAACGCTTTCTCTCACTTGATAGTATTCCCTATAGCTACACATCTACTATCAGATCATTATGGAGTACTGTTGTCATATTTAGGCCGGTGAATCTCTGTCCTATTTGATGGTGTTAATAATGTGCAGAAACGTATCTGTAATTTGATTGGCCCTACTCTTTATTCTTCTTCAAGATCGTTCTTGGCCTTTTGTCTAAGATCAAAGTGTAGTATCTGTTCCGATGGATACTGCACCCCATAGACTGGTATTGTCTTGGCCTTCGGGGCTTGATTTACGCCGGTCTATGGGTCTGTCCTGTGCAGTTCTAGGAGGTCCACCCTCCCAGGCTTCGCCTCCCCTCTTTGGGGAGGGGTAGGTTTATTGCTTACTGCCTGAGGCGCCCTTACCGGGGAATACTCTTTATTCTTCTCTGCCCCATCTCTTTCACAGACGTGATGTTGCTAGTCTAAGTCTTTTGTATAATTACATTACTATTATGGCATGTGTTTTTCATAATTGTCTGACATGTTTCTTGCTTCTTTTGTTCCAGCTCGTTTGACTCGTTAGTCTAGTCTCCATCAATTCGCTGTTTTGATACCTCATTGTAATACACCTTCTTATACCAGTAGCTTCTTTCCCAAAACTGCAGGCTTGTGGAACTCTCTTCTTGTTTACTGTTTCCTCTACCTATAGAATTGGTCTGTTCACAAATAAAGTCAATAGGCATCTCCTGTTTTTGTGATAATCATCTTTCGTTCTTGTTAGCTCCTTAAATCAAGTGGCCTTGTCTGAAGCGATTTCTATATAAAAAGAAATTTAATTATAAAAACTATAAACATCAATTTTGGTTTTAAAAAAAGGCTGCTGTACCTGTGAAGTATTTTTAATGAGGCCATATTTCTTTATTTCCTTTAATTAAGATCCCGCAGGACCATGAACCCTCCGCTGTCTAAATTGGTTAATCTCTTTATGAGATTCTCATGAAACAGGAGAATCTACTGATGTTAACTATTGCAGTAGATATTTTCTCATTAGAGGACCAGTCTTTATATTTACAACATTAAACTCAGTTATAAGCCTATTAATTCATCTGCATTATCTTTAGTTTTATATATCTTTTACAATATCAATATTGTTTATTGCTTTCAACTATTAATGCGTCTGGGGTTTCTTGCACTCATCAAAACTTCTAAGAATGTCTTTTTAGATTGAATACTGTAGTTGAAAGGTATGATGGGTTATTTGCTTTTTCTACAACCGCATCCGAGAAAATTTGACGTCAGAGCCGGATGACGGTAAAAGGGGCTTCCGTTTTTCGCCTTTCCTTCTTTCTCTCTCTCTCTCTCTCTCTCTCTCTATCTATCTATCTATCTATCTATCTATATATCTATCTATCTATCTCTGTCTTTCATGCTTTTCTCTATCACTCTTGGTAAACGACAAGATTAGGTGACAGATAAGGGTTTATTTTCGAATAACCGATAGGCAGCAACATAAAAAAATATTATGGCATGCTGAACGTATTAAAAGGTAATCAATTTATTATTACATATTAATATAAAAAAACTCTTTTAACACTTTTTAAATAAGTACATTGGCTTATTTACATGACTTTATTATGAGCGATACAAAAAAGTTGAACGGAAATGAGGTGTAATGAAAAGAAGTAAAGTCCTGTAGTGAGTAATACAAATAATTTATTTAAAAAATAGAATATTTATTAAAAAAAATCTTCACAACATAATTCATGTGTTTTCGGAAATGTTGTTGTGTTTTCTCTTTAGTGAGTTACAAAAATAATTTATTTAAAAGATGAAAATATTTATAAAAATAGATTTTCACAACATAATTCATGTGTTTTCGGAAATGTTGTTGTGTTTTCTCTTTAGTGAGTTATAAAAATAATTTATTTAAAAAATGAAAATATTTATGAAAATAGTTTTTCACAACATAATTCATGTGTTTTCGGAAATGTTGTAGTGTTTTCTCTTTAGTGAGTTATAAAAATAATTTATTTAAAAAATGAAAATATTTATAAAAATAGTTTTTCACAACATAATTCATGTGTTTTCGGAAATGTTGTTGTGTTTTCTCTTTAGTGAGTTATAAAAATAATTTATTTAAAAAATGAAAATATTTATGAAAATAGTTTTTCACAACATAATTATTGTGTTTTCGGAAATGTTGTAGTGTTTTCTCTTTAGTGAGTTATAAAAATAATTTATTTAAAAAATGAAAATATTTATAAAAATAGTTTTTCACAACATAATTCATGTGTTTTCGGAAATGTTGTTGTGTTTTCTCTTTAGTGAGTTATAAAAATAATTTATTTAAAAAATGAAAATATTTATGAAAATAGTTTTTCACAACATAATTATTGTGTTTTCGGAAATGTTGTTGTGTTTTCTCTTTAGTGAGTTATAAAAATAATTTATTTTGAAAATGAAAATATTTATAAAAATAAATTTTCACAACATAATTATTGTGTTTTCGGAAATGTTGTTGTGTTTTCTCTTTAGTGAGTTATAAAAATAAGTTATTTAAAAAATGAAAATATTTAAAATATATGTTTACTTCTTTTTATCGAACTTTTCTTCGATGCTGGTTTTTAGCGAGTCACGTCGATTCAATGAAACATCTCGCCATCTAGGAAATAAACCGATAATACTAGCATATTTACTCATTTAAAACGTGTTTTTTCTTCAGATAGCATGCGTAATGCTGAATTGATTTTAACTCCAATACGTTCAGCATGTCATAATCTTTAAGAATATACAATTTTTTAGCAACTGCAACCAGCCTCTATCGAAAAAACTTATATGTCATATAATCCTCACGTTTGACCGTTTCTCTCTCTCTCTCTCTCTCTCTCTCTCTCTCTCTCTCTCAATCTATCTCTCTCTCATATATTTATATACATAATTGTTCTTTTTAGATTTTAGCGAATTTGGACGCGTTTGCCACTGCTGGTGTGTAGACTGCCGGGGTGCATCTCCTTTCAATGGGATACTTCACTGCTTTTATGTTCCGGAACCTTAATAAATAAGTGAACCCTAGAAACATGTGTGGTTTCTTTAAAAACATTAGTTTCTAGGTCGACAGCATGTGAACTTAGAATCCAAGATTACGGACTTGAAAGGCAGATTACTACTTGACGAGTATGTCATCAACACACGCCATCAGATAATAATCAACTAGGGGCATAGGGCTGATATAATTGCCGAAACTTCACCTTTGTAACAATTAGTATTAAAACGTATTTTGTTAGATTGACAGAAAACCTCTTTCAATGGTCACAGTCCTCATCCAGACAGATTAATCCTGAGCAGTGTAAACAATATATGTAAATTTTGAGCTTGAGTTATCGTTTTTTTAGATATATATTCTAGCTTTTAAACGAGATGGCGTTTCTGGCGCTAAAATCTGTAACCTCGTTCTAACCACATACTTAGAGATTTAAATACTTTTTAGGCGCAACTTAGAGATTTAAATACTTTTTTAGGCGCAACTTGCAACTGGTGTGTTGTAGCTGACCCAGCTTTGATATTATAGCAGGCCTTGAAAGCACTAACAGCTTTGCTTATTTGATTATCGTTCTGACTATGGTCAAACCACCAGGCAACGTTGTCATAACTTATTCTTCGTGTAGTGTGTTACTGCTGTTTCAATTGCATGTAAGTCAAATTAACATATTTCGTGCATTGGCACATGTTTAAATTCATGCACCTGAAACTCGTGTGTTTTCTTGTTGTAATGCGTACAGCTATACTCTTTGTTTAGAGCTCCTTTCTGGATTATTTATTTATGTGTATGACATGTCTTTATAAACTCGTTGTATGTAAATTCTAAATAAATTAAATGCTATTGTAATCATGCTGTGTTCTATAATCCTTTATTTTCCGACACATGTGTTCTACATTTGTGGATACATCAAGACACACTTTTGCTCGGATGAAAGTGTAGTATCTGTTCTAGTACTACACTTCATTTATGTCTATCCCCCGTCAGTGAGAAGTGCTTCTAGACTAAGGCATTTTTAAAAACTTTTGTCTTAATTCAGTGCGCTCCTTTTAGGAGAGCTAGATGTTTCCCCGCATTAAAAAGCGTATAACTCTCCTCTCGTGGGGATGCAAGTAAATGGAGACACACATGTGTATTATCAGCGATAATGCACTGACGTATAATGTTTGGCCACGGGCGCTTAAAATAATTATATTTTCTTCCCATGTTTGCAACCCTAAATGATAAAGTTAAATATGAAATACACAAACTTTATATCTGATGATATTCATATCGAGGAGTGTGGAATCGACCTGATGTTGCTATTACTTCCTTTTCCACTTTTACCCAGAGTTGTATTACGTGGAAATCATCCATCTATTGATTAAACAGAATTCATCAATTACAATGTAAGTATTTATGTGTTATAACTCTACAAACTAAATTTATCAACAATTCATTTGTATATGAATTATAATCTATTAAGTATATGCACACTTGCCGTACAACAAAATCAGAAATAAAACCAGCGACTGCAATCAGTGGTAAATCGCTGGTAAACAGCTGTTGCGATAACATCAAAAGAGTTGCAATAGTGATGAAATGAACTCGAAAGTACTACAGATTGTTGGAGATGTTTGGCATATCTACTCCAGGAAAATTATGTTTTACCAGTGGGATATCAATTGTAACGACCGGTGTGCTAGCACCAAATCAGTAAAACATAAAAACCTTTACTACTACTACTACTACTTATAATAATAATAATAATAATAATAATAATAATAATAATAATAATAATAATAATAATAATAATAATAATAATAATAATAATAATAATAATAAAAACAACAATAATAGTGAACATGAAAAAAAGAAGTTGCTAAAGAAAATGACGTCTTCTCTTACTGCAAAATTGGCAAATAAACAAACTGCGAAAAAAAGAAGAAATAAAATCACGTGAAAAAATACGAAGAGTTCTGATTTTGTGGATTTTTTAAAATTGCCTAAGCAAGTAAAAACTAAGTAAATATAAGTAAAAGCAGCGGGAAGAGAAACGTAAGTATTTCGCAAAGAAAAACTGAGCAAATGAGCTCAAAAAATTGGTTCGGTTTGTTTACCTAATTTGAAAAGAATTGACATTTTAAAAAGAAAAGAAAATATCCTCTTCTTACGTAAAAGAGGAATGAAAGATTCATTGGCCCTGAAGTAAAATTCAAATATTTTTTTAAGAACCAAAAGAATGAAAACAACGAAAACTGCTTCAAATGTTTGGCATGTGATGGCTTGATTCAGTTTGTCTCTTCTACGCCACATCAACACTACATGGGTCATTTAGCATTCAAGTTTCAACTCATGTATACATTCATGGCATTTTCTGTCTGAGCATAATAGACAAACTAGCGAACTTATTGGCACTTCAGACATAAGCATTTTCAATTTTATCAATACATATATGTATATATATATATGTGTGTGTGTGTGTGTGTGTGTGTGTGTGTATACAACATATATGCAGAAATATTGTTTACTTTTGTGATTTAGTTATGTCTTAAAAAAACTTCCATTTTAATTGTTCTTAATTAGAACAATTAAAATGGAAGATTGTTTCAGACATAACTAAACTGTAATTCGCAATTAACTTACTAGATTACCTATTTCTTACTAGTGTTCTATTGCCCACTCTCATTTGCTCGCACTGTATCATGTTTGACCTTATAACTCTCAAATAATCAGGTATCTATCACTCTCACTTCTTGTTCTCTTCTTCTCTTTCCCTCTTTCTATGTCTGTGTTTATTAACAGATTAAGTAATAAAGAAATTAAACGATAAAAGGTTTGGAATAATTCATCATGAAAAAATATCACCATAATAAAGAAAGCGACTTAATTCCTTACTAAATAGAGAAAAATAAAAATAGAGCAAGTGATATGTGGGAGATATAGCCAATAACAAAAATTTATCTCTGAGGTTTTCCTTTTATTTTTTCACATTTAACTGGCATTTCAAACTCACAATTTCCTGATTAAAACAATCTACTATACGCTCGATGGGGCATATTTTGTCTTAGTTTCCCCTAAAGGTGAACTAAACGAAGGGCGCTGAGCCATTGTGGTATAGCTCAAACACGTTAGCATTTAACACGGAACAACTTCTGAACAATCTGACAATTTATTTATAAAAACTCAATTATATTCTAAGTAATAAAGTAACAACCGCCCAACGGTTTCAACTTTGTGCTTTTTTAATATATCGACATTGGATTTCTCTATAGATTTGAAATACATTTCAATACTATGTGCACCATTTTGAAAAGGGAAACTTATTTTAAAAGAAATCTGTCTGTTCATTTTTTAAGTGTTAGTTTCACCTGATAAACGAAGTTGAAAATATAGGAGACGATATTTTGAAACCGAAATCTATCTGGTGATAAGACCATTGCAGATATCTAATACTGTACTATAACTTACTATTCTTAAACATGTTTTGGAGTATTTATTTACAATTTTTATAAATGTCATTCTTAAAAAATTTGGAGACCATATTTAAAATACTACATTTCATATGAGACGATCGTGTTCAACCTTTGGTAACGTATCAATCGTAAAAAGTACAATTAAAAACTATGGGAAAACATCATATACAGTAACTTTTTTCCATGCATAATGTTCAATTTAATAGATATAGCTGTCATATTTTTAACGTAAAAAAAAACAGAATGGAAACATGGTTGGATTATTCTATCGCTCCGAAAAGTACCTGATTCTTGATGCAATATTACTATCTATATATGATTCTGATGCACTTTTGAGGATTCGTCGCTCGGAGTACTCTTTAAAATCAACTTCGAAATTTAGTGGAGAGTATGTCTTATGTTTCTTACAGCCCTTTTCTAGTGGAGGATACGTTGCTTGTATATATTTACGTTTTCCTTATTACAATCGAAGGTGCCGGACTGAGCTTCAGTGTCTGGTTTTTCGTTGTACACAGCAAGAATTCGTTGTCTACCAAAATGTGCTTTTCTTCCCTCGTTTGTCTAGCGTCAGGCGGAAGTTCCACGAACAGAGTTTCTTCGCAAGAGCTTTCCGTCTCTGAGACACATTATCATGGAATTAGTTCAACTGAAAATCACAACACGGTCGCCTTACAATCTAATGTCAACATATTCTTGACCTTACCCCGTTTCTCATAAGTAATAAAACTTAGTTTATTTCATTAATCATTCTCATTCCTATCACAAGATTCTTCATCTTCAACTGAAAATCATTGCATATAATGAACCCTTATCCTCGAGTCGATTTTGGCCTTAATAAATTATAACTCTTTAGTTTTAAAATGAGAGATGTCGATGTAGATATTCTGGAAAGGTAATATTGCTAGTATCTCGTTCAGGGTTAACTGTTAATTCTCATTACAGCTTACTATCTGTAAAACAAATCGCCGCTTAACTGCTTCTCTGCAGACTACAACATAGTTGTCTTCGAATCCAATGACAACGTATACCGTCCCCACAAGTAACCAAATTTAGTACATTCAATTAATCCTCTCGTGGGTGTTGTCACGTTTTACAACTAGCTATCATTCCATCTCCTTATGTATGAATGGCTTTTGGTCTTAATAAGTGGTGAATGTTAATTGAGCTATTCTAAAAATGGCAGATTTAGTTCAGGGTTGCAGTAATGCTCATCGCCAATAAAGAAATTACAAACTGGCCTCCACTAATTTCACGAACTTCAGATTTTCACCGATAAAGAAATAAAGAAGTCCGTGACGCATATAAAAAGAATTGCTCTACTTTTTGTTTGTTTTATATCTGTTTCTGTAAATTTGCTTTGTTTGTTTAGAATTTGTCACTGATTCTCTTTCTTGGTTTTGTTCTACGTTTGTTTGGGTGTTTTTACTCATTTGACAAGCAGTCTACAAAAGATACAGACTCCATCAATATTTTCCAATAGGTGTAATTATATATAAAAAAATACGACTAACTATTGGTCTGCTTCTTTCAATTTTCCTGTCATAGAATATTTGGATAAAAAAGTAAAAATGATAATTTGTTCTTTTTGCATAAGTTTTTCTTTAAAAAATAGTGCATCAGCGTTATGTGTATCCTTATTAATAAAAAAGACTTCCAGTCTTCTTTATGAATTCCGACGTTGTCTCGAGACGGAAAATTAGATTTTATTTATTGAAGGTAGAAAAGAACTACTAAACAAAAGAGGCAGCACTATAAATCCTATTAGAATGAAATTCTCTAACGAACTCGCATAATTTTAAGAGTTTGTTGAAACGTTAAAAGTTCAGAATAATAAACACTCCAGAACTCATAAACAAAAATAAAACAGCACATAATTTATATGAAACATATTAGCATTAAATGATCTATCAGATCCGCAAACTTTTAAGAGGTTGTTTAATAGTTAACAGTATAAAATAATTACCCCTCAAGAACTCGTACATTAAAAATTCAGCGCATCACTTTCATAAAACACATTAGAATAAAATTCTCTACCTTATTTGCAGGGTTTTAACAGTTTATTTAAACGTAAATAGTACAGAATATTAAACACTCGAGAACTTTTAAACCAAACAAAATGACGTGATTGGCGTAGTTTTAACGTATGTAAACGATTTGTACGAATTTTTAAACGGTACAAAAATGCTTACAAATCTTTTCCAACCATTAAGACTATGCGGGTTCGGTAGAGAATTCTATTTCAATGCGTTTTACATGATTCGTGTGTTGTTTTTATTTGGTTTACAAGTTCTCGAGTGTTAACTATTCTGTATGTTTGCCCATTATTTTGTCTTTTTTACTAATGTGTTAGCACATATCAAGGCCAAAAGCCACTTGAGAATGAGGATTTATGAGATAATGGATTGGCAATGCTATGACGAATAATATAATGAGAGGATTGTACATTTGATTACCTTTAATGACATGTTTTGACAAGTATTTATTCACATTTATTGACTTTGAATTTGAAGACGATACTATTGTAGCTAACAGGAAATAAACCCCGTGGGAGCATGTTCCACAAATTGGAAGTTCTTGTGGTATACGATTTACGATTAGTAAACAAATAAGTTTGTTCGTATCACGAGTAAATCACAGCTAAAAAGTATTTTCTATCTATATCATCACATATCGACAATGGGTGTCTGAAAGTGGGTTACACAATGTATCTCGATAGCCCACAGTATGTTGAGATATTTCTTCCTTATCGACGAGTGAAACATTGACACACGGCCGGTTTAATGTATGGCAGGTCTAGTTCTTCGACCCTTCTGGGACAGGGAAAAGCATATTCCTACTCTCTCAGTACTTGGTGCGTGCATAGGCATCGGTAACTGACCCTGACACTACTCTCAGTACGATGGATGGGATGCTGTCTAGAAAGAGTCACATTGGGGAAGTGGATCGATAACATTTTCGCTAGCAATTGTGCCAAGTATGAAGTACAGTTTTCTAGTAATAAATCTAAACGGTATTTTGTTATGACATCTAAAAGAAAGAATAAATGAATTATTCAATGATATGATGTAAAAACTAGTAACAAGTAAGACCATATCCGTACATTTCTATCCAATAAAATGTCTGTAAAAATACCCATTACTGCATTATTTTATATTGAATTAGTCTTACTTACATTACAATTATATAATCAGTTTTATTGAGTTACCAAACAAAAGATAGTAATTAACTAAACTGATAAGCATCACTCTTGATTAAAGGAGACACTATAAAACTAGTGTTTCTTATGCAAACTTTGTTAATGGTGTTAAACGTATTATTAGAACGTATTAGTCCACATCAAGCTTAGTGAAACGAAATGGCAACAAAGCGATTTTTAAAATTACAAAATCTGGTATTTCTTAATTTCAGCCATTAAATCTGCGCATTTAACCATAAAATTTGTTTTTACAATGTTATCACTAACTATCAAGGCTAAAAGCTATTTCACTCTGAAGTGTGACAGACTTAATAAAATGCTATTCCAAACTAAAAGCGGGATAGATAAAATAAAATTAAATTTCAAACTAAAGCCTGACAAAGTAAAAACAATGCTATTTAAAACTAAAGTGTTACAGAGAAAATAAAATGTTATTTTAACGAGAACCGTTAAAGAAAGAGAATACTATTTCGAACTGAAGCGTGAGAACGCAAATAAAATGTTATTGAAAACTGTAGCGTTACAAACTAAATGAAATGCTATTAATAACTGAAGCATCGCAAACTAAATAAAATGCTATTAATAACTGAAGCATCGCAAACTAAATAAAATGCTTTTAAAAACTGAAGCATCGCAAACTAAATAAAATGCTATTGAAAACTGAAGTATCGCAAACTAAATAAAATGCTATACAAAAATGAAGCGTCACAAACTAAATAAAATGCTATTAAAAACTGAAACATCGAAAACTAAATAAACTCCTATTGAGAACTGAAGCGTCACAAACAAAATAACATGCTATGAAAAACTGAAGCGTAACAAACTAAGTAACATGCTATAAAAAACTGAAGCGTCACAAACTAAATAAAATGGTATTAAAAACTGAAGCATCGCAAACTAAATAAAATCCTATTGAAAACTGAAGCGTAACAAACTAAATAAAATGGTATTAAAAACTGAAGCATCGGAAACTAAATGAAATGCTATTCAAAACTGAAGCATCGCAAACTAAATAAAATGCTATTAACAAATGCAGCATCGTAAACTTAATAAAATGCAATTGAAAACTGAAGCATCGCAAACTAAATAAAATCCTATTGAAAACTGAAGCGTGACAAACTAAATAAAATGCTATTAAAAAATGAACCATCGGAAACTAAATGAAATGCTATAAAAACTGAAGCATCGCAAACTAAATAAAATGTTATTAAAAACTTAAGCATCGCTAACTAAATAAAATGCAATTGAAAACTAAAGCATCGCCAACTAAATAAAATCCTATTGAAAATTGAAGCATCGCAAACAAAATAAAATGCTATTGCAAACTGAAGCATCGCAAACTAAATGAAATGCTATTAAAATCTGAAGCATCGGAAAATAAATAAAATACTATTAAAAACTGAAGCATCGAAAACTAAATGAAATGCAATTGAAAACTGAAGCATCGCAAACTAAATAAAATACTATTAAAAACTGAAGCATCGAAAACTAAATGAAATGCAATTGAAAACAGAAGCATCGCAAACTAAATAAAATGCTATTAAAAACTGAAGTATCGCAAACTAAATAAAATCCTATTGAAAAGTGAATCATCGCAAACTAAATAAAATGCTATACAAAAACTTAAGCGTCAAAAACTAAATAAAATGCTATTTAAAACTGAAGCATCGCAAACTAAATAAAATCCTATTGAAAACTAGAGCGTCACAAACTAAATAAAATGCTATAAAAAAACTGAAGCGTCACAAACTAAATAAAATGCTATAAAAACTGAAGCGTAACAAACTAAATAAAATGTAATTTAAAACTGAAGCCTCGCAAACAAAATAAAATGGTATTAAAAACTGAAGCGTCACAAACTAAATAAAATGCTATAAAACCTGAAGCGTCACAAACTAAATAAAATCCTATTGAAAACTGAAGCGTAACTAGCTAAATAAAATGCTATGAAAAACTGAAGCGTCACAAACTAAATAAAATGCCATTAAAAACTGAAGTATCGCAAACTAAATAAAATGTTATTGAAAGCTTAAGCGTCACAAACTAAAGAACATGCTATAAAAAACTGAAGCGTTTCAAACTAAATAAAATCCTATTAAAAACTGAAACATCGCAAACTAAATAAAATCATATTGAAAACTTAAGCGTCACAAACTAAATAACATGCTATAAAAAACTGAAGCGTTACAAACTAAATAAAATCCTATTAAAAACTGAAACATCGCAAACTAAATAAAATCGTATTTAAAACTGAAGCATCGCAAACTAAATAAAATCCTATTGAAAACTGAAGCGTGACAAACCAAATAAAATGCTATTAAAAAATCAACCATCGGAAACTAAATGAAATGCTATAAAAACTGAAGCATCGCAAACTAAATAAAATGTTATTAAAAACTTAAGCATCGCTAACTAAATAAAATGCAATTGAAAACTAAAGCATCGCCAACTAAATAAAATCCTATTGAAAATTGAAGCATCGCAAACAAAATAAAATGCTATTGCAAACTGAAGCATCGCAAACTAAATGAAATGCTATTGAAATCTGAAGCATCGGAAAATAAATAAAATACTATTAAAAACTGAAGCATCGAAAACTAAATGAAATGCAATTGGAAACTGAAGCATCGCAAACTAAATAAAATACTATTAAAAACTGAAGCATCGAAAACTAAATGAAATGCAATTGAAAACAGAAGCATCGCAAACTAAATAAAATGCTATTAAAAACTGAAGTATTGCAAACTAAATAAAATCCTATTGAAAAGTGAATCATCGAAAACTAAATAAAATGCTATACAAAAACTTAAGCGTCAAAAACTAAATAAAATGCTATTAAAAACTGAAGCATCGCAAACTAAATAAAATCCTATTGAAAACTGAAGCGTCACAAACTAAATAAAATGCTATAAAAAAACTGAAGCGTCACAAACTAAATAAAATGCTATAAAAACTGAAGCGTAACAAACTAAATAAAATGTAATTTAAAACTGAAGCCTCGCAAACAAAATAAAATGGTATTAAAAACTGAAGCGTCACAAACTAAATAAAATGCTATAAAACCTGAAGCGTCACAAACTAAATAAAATCCTATTGAAAACTGAAGCGTAACTAGCTAAATAAAATGCTATGAAAAACTGAAGCGTCACAAACTAAATAAAATGCCATTAAAAACTGAAGTATCGCAAACTAAATAAAATGTTATTGAAAGCTTAAGCGTCACAAACTAAAGAACATGCTATAAAAAACTGAAGCGTTTCAAACTAAATAAAATCCTATTAAAAACTGAAACATCGCAAACTAAATAAAATCATATTGAAAACTTAAGCGTCACAAACTAAATAACATGCTATAAAAAACTGAAGCGTTACAAACTAAATAAAATCCTATTAAAAACTGAAACATCGCAAACTAAATAAAATCGTATTTAAAACTGAAGCATCACAAACTAAATAACATGCTATTAAAAACTAAAGCTTTGCAAACTAAATAAAATGCTATTAAAAACTGAAGCGTCACAAACTAAATAACATGTTATAAAAAAGTGAAGCGTCACAAACTAAATAAAATGCTATTAAAAACATGAAGCATCGCAAACTAACTAAAATCTTATTAAAAACTGAAGCGTCACAAACTAAATAAAATGCTATAAAAAACTGAAGCGTCACAAACTAAATAAAATGCTATAAATAACTGAAGCGTCACGAACTAAATAAAATGAGATATCAAAAGTGTGTTTATGGAAAGAAAATGCTATTTAAAACTGAAGCGTTACTAAGTAAATAATATGCTATTTTGAAACGGAAGCGTGAGCACGCTAAACAATTATATTTACAAACATAATCGTGACTAATGAAATAAAATTCTATTTCAAATGTAAATGTTACAAACCAAATAAACGTCAATTTCAAACTGAAGTGCGACCTACCCATAAAGCGTTTCATAAAGTAACGAGGGAGCATCTAAAGATGTGTAGCATTTAACTACGTTTACATATGTTGGTCAAAGTTATTGCTTGCTATTAAAAGTTTTTAATTGAGTTATCTCTTTGTTGCTCGAATTGAATGCCGTTGCATCATTTACTAAATTCTGATAGTGCTGCCTAGGCATGAAACATGTTCTCAACTGTTAACCACAGTGCTTGTGATGTAAGGATGTTGTTTTTTTTCGAACGCATAGTCCCAACCATATAGATGTCATTGATGAATTGATCAATAATAAACCTGCTTAGTCCGTTATGTTTATCATTCAAACTACCCGTATGTTCGTTAGTTGTGTTACTGATCGAGGGCAAAGGGTGCGTTATTGGGCAAACTGATAACGTTGCGAACTATGGAATCGTCGATGCTAATTTAAAATCTTATCGGGTCTATAGATTTTAAATTATAAACCAAAATGTTCCACAGCTATAGAGAAAATAGCAAGTAGTATTCAAATAATAGCAACAACTAAGCATTTTTTATCTCCATTCTCCATTTAAGAGTTAGATACGCTTTCATATGGAGAACTGCTTCCACATCTGGCGAAGTGCCGCACAGAGCACTCTATCCTGCCTTAACAGAATACAAAATTGACTTCGAAATCTAGTGCCATATTCTTGCTCTTCTCTAGAACTCATTTTCTCACAGTGAAGATGTTGCTAGTCTTTCTCTACTCTATCGTTATTCTCATCGAAGGTGTCTGACTTAGCTTTAATATTTGGTTCCCACTTGAAAGACATTCACAACAAGACCAAGAACTCGTCGTCTTCCACAACGGAAAATAACTTTCTGTTCTCCCTCCATGTGCCTTGTCATGGACAAAGCTTCTTTGCAAAGACTTCCTGTCTGTCCAACACATTATCGCGAGACAGCTTCCCTGGTTGTTACAACTTGGTCGTCTTCAAGTCCAAGGTCAACAAATTAGTGTCATAAATTGTCCGTCCCATAAGTCATCAAACGTAGTTTATTACTTAGATCAATGTTATTAATCCCATGGTGTTCCTCATCTCTCGACTAACAATAATTCCTTAAACCTCATCCTCCAGTAGCTCTTTGCCTTAATAAGGTGTGACTCAATAGTAAAATAAAGGACGATCACGCAACGTTTGACGTTACAGTTTTTTTTTACACTAAAAACTCATTCGATTTCTTTTTATGTTAGAGGAGGAAATGAATGGCGTTCAATTTAAATCTCTCTCTCTCTCTCTTTCTGTCTTTCTCTTTTTCTCTCTCTCTCTCGCACTCTCTTTCAGTTTCATATATATTTTAACAACAGATTTACATACGTGTATTCACAACTATATAGTTGTATCCAACGAGAAGTAATCATTGTAGTTTTTTCTCTTTTCTTTCATGATATTTCCTGTCGTTTAAAAAAATCTCGCGAATAAAATACTGGCCTATTGAAGCTAACATTGGCTCTGATATGATGTATCTCTTTTTCTTGTTGGAAATTAGTAAATTTGCAGAACACTCTACAAGGTTATATATCCATTGTCATTGTTATTAAATTATCCAGCAGGTTCCATCATTCCAATCAGTTTAACTGTGATTCGTAACTCCAGTTCCATCTTAAAACAATAGTAATGTTTTTTTTCATCTATAGTCTTTTAGAATTACAACTCTTAGACTGCACGACTCCGTTTGGCTCGGCCATTTATGTAATGTGTTTAGATAGCTTCGCGCACGCCTATAAGATTGACAGCACTTGATACGAGTCATCCTGAACATTTCCTTGAACAAAGCATTCAACGAAATAGCGACTGTATTGCAAGCTTCTTCCCTATCTCAAAAACCATCAGAGAATACGGCACAAAATTTACAGGTCACAGTTAGAGTAACAAGCAAGAACTTATCAGTGATACATTGATGTGGGCACCTAAACATAGCTTCGTAAACATTGGCTGCCCTACTTGAACTTTCATTGACCAACTGTGTCATGAAACGGAGTGTAGCGCCTAATAGTTTCCGAATGCAACGAGTTATCGTGACGCCTGGGGATACAGTTAGTGAGATCCGGGCAATCACATCATCATTATAATCATTATCATCATCATCAATATCATCATAATTATCATGACAGTCTCCGTCCATCCGTCGGTCGATAAGTCATCCCGTCCGTTGTTGTTCCACAGTCCAAAATAACATTTCTATCGGTCTTTCAGACTTCCGTTTCACATAGCTTTTCCATCCTATTTTAGACACGTGCACATTTTCATAAGAGGCTCCACTTGTGTGTCTGTCTCTCGCGTTTATGTTTGGAATATAATCTTCGTCCGTCGGTCACGTTTAAGTTTGTCTGTCACGCTTAAGTTTGAAATAGGTTTTATTTTAGATACATCTCCGCATCTACATAAGAGGTTTTGTCACTCCTATCGTTCGTCCTTCACTTTGTTACGCTCGTTTAACATAGCATTTTCATCGCTTAACGCGCATATTTAATGGGCGTATGTTAAGAATAGCCCTGCTTGTTTCTCTTTCAATTAACCTGCAGCTTTCTGTTAAGTTCAAACGTTGAGAGATGGATAACTAATGTCGAGCATTGTTATTCCATTTGAGTATTCTATTACCAGCGGACCCGTTGAAATGCAACAGTTGTATCCTTCATCTGTTGCTGCCAGTCTTAAAATATTTCTATTCTATGGACATACGATATTATTGTTCCAATTTTTCTTAACTGAAACGTACTTATCTAAGTACTCTGGTGAATGTAGTTTCAGATTATATCTGGTTATGGAGGTCTATCTCCAAAACTCTTGTAAAGTTAGTCACATATTTTCGATTCTATGGGCGTCCGGTGCGAACGTAAAGCCCACGATATTACTTTACTGTCATTATTCAGACTGAAACACTCTTATCTAAGTAATCTGGTTAAAGGAGTTTCAGAAAATATCTGGTTATGGGGGGGGGGGGGTCTATCACCTAAACATGTTTAGGGGTTTGTGACATATTTCAATTTTATCGACTTCCGGTTCTAAAGCAGAACTCACGATATTATTGTATTGTATCTTAGTTTAACAAAACAGATACTACACTTTGTTTCTATGCCAAAGGTTAAGAACGTATATATTAGTTTTAGTTTCATAATCGACAAAACAGCTGAATCAAATGAAACTTTAACAGTTAGTATAATTTGGGTTATTCAGACTACTTTTTCATCTTCACTGTTATTTTCACAACGTTTCAGCCGCTGTCAGCTCGGATACTTTAACAATTACTTTTTGAATGGTATGCATCTCCGGCAATTAAATCTCATATTTTGAAAAAAAAAGTGGTGGAAGGTGATAACCTACGTATTAACATGAAACTGTCTTAGCGTATTATAATATAGATTAAGCGACATGTGAATGATTATGGAAATTCTAGTCTTATATAGCAGGAGTTACAGAATTTAGTGAAATGTCGGAGTATTTGATATCTAAATTACTTTGTCGTTTTACGACTCATATCCAATATAGAGTAATCATGGCTTTCTCTCCGGGAATCAAAATAATTATTATTTTTCGCTCTTTTTAATATGGTAACACCCATTGCATTAGCTCGAAAGAGTTTTCCAACAAAACTGATATTTCTCTTGATTTTATCGAATCGCTCTATAATTTATTAATACGGAAGAAGTAGTGTTTGTCTCTCTAACCTTTTTTTTTCATTATGCGGTCTGGACACTTTTCTTTCTGTCGGGTCTCTATGTAAAGAGATTGCCACTAGTGGGTTGAGATAGGTTGTGGTGATACTAATTCTCACAAAAATGGCATAGGCGAAGTTTGGAATTTAACGAAGAATGGTTTGATGGAATTCGAATATAATATCTTGAGTTATAACTCGATTTGAAAAATAAACAAAATTCATTTGTGAGTTAGTTAAACTATACACAAATACAAACAATTTGATAAATACCAGCTGTGGGACAAAGAAATGTTAGAGTGGATGTTGTGCATGGATAGCGAGGACGTCCTCTGCGTTTGCTCTGAATGTTGCTTGAGAAAACATTGTAACATCAAATAAAGTAAGTGTGTATTCCCTTTTGTGTTTTTGAGTCTTCAATTATAAACCAGGGAAATATACTTCTATAAATGCTAGGAGAATTTAACAACAGAACGCCAAGTAAGTGTTGTTTTATAATCTTATATAACGTGGCATCCTGGACGAAGATGTTGGTTCCGTTACACATAATCATAAACACAACGCCAGACATAACCAATTCATAAACTTAGTAGACTTTCACACGTGACTTCCAGCAAAATATTGAAGAGTCAAACACGTTACAGCTAAACACTCATAGACGGACAACACAACCATTTTCATTTGACATATATTTTATTATACTTACCGACAGAACCCTATCTATTTTATACGTCTGGCTATACCCAGATCGACGCGATGGTTCAGAGATAACCTATTTAGTAGGATATCACATTACGTTGTTGACTCATTAACTTAAAATTGTAATGACTTACATGATTTAAATTCAACCAATCGGATATAAACCTTCGTATTTGGTGGCAGGTGAAGCAACGGTTTAACCTTGTCAACCATACCTAAGAAATATGTGGTTGTCAAATCATTTTTAACTTTTATTTTACGAGTATAGAAATAACCTTTATTCGCCAGAGAAAGAAATGATTTCTACCTACAAAATAACTGACCTAATTTTTTTTATGGAAGTCGCTCCAGACAAGGCATGAAACAACTTGATGCAAGGAGCTAAAACAATACTACTTAAGGTCAATAACTAGCCAACACTAATTGTTAAATGGATATATTCCGACCCGGAAAACAGCGATTACTTCCCTTTTGTCAGAAACATCGCTCATGGAATGTAAGGACTAAATAACAAAATACGGGAAGCAAGAGTTACGAGGTTTCCGAAAATAAACCTAAGGTCCACTTTCTACTCTCCTAATAAAGATAACCTCTCGCCTTTTCCATTTTTGGAAGGCTATATTTAGTTGATATATTTAATACTATTGCTTATGTAGTATTTATACTCGAGTTTTATCTATTTTCCAATGAGGTCGAGACGCGACACGTGGTATTTTTATTCTAGTATACCCGTACCTTTTCGGCACAGGAAGCTGTTGGCAAAAGATTTCTGCTGGGCTTTGGCAGTTTTCCATGAATGGAGGTGCCACAGAGACCCGAAGCTGATATCAATCTAAAGTTATTGCGTTTGAATTTATTCCAGGCTTGCGAAAAAAACTGTTTCTATTATGACGTTGGCTGCATTTGAACTTCCTGAAAAGAATCAATACTTGTATTGTTTTGTTTATGGGTTGGATCATTTATGACCAGGTCCAGAGGTTAGGCTACAATTTCAGCACTTCATTGTTTATCTTTGGTTACCTCCTGTACTGTGGAATTATACAATAATATAATGGCGTGGGTTGTGTGCATCTTCAGAGGTTTCTATTTTGTTAGCAGCGGATAATTATGTCGCCGAGTACAATATTTTAAGATAACAGATGAAAGTTGGTTTCAATATTTCGCCGAAACAAATCTTTCGACAAACTTTTACTTTTATTGTTGGTCTTTATTTACAGCAAACAAGGCACATTGCTACTGGGACGTAATGGCCTAATGTACATTAGAGGGCAGATTTATAGGAGCATCCACAGTGGGGAGTTGTGCAGCGAAGTTTTTGTTTACGTTACATTAACATTTCTGCGTGTTGGTACAGTCGGGAAAACAGTGAGCGGGCAGGGAATTAAAAGGGCAAGTGGTCCGAGTAAAGAAGCTATTAGAATAGAAGGTTTTCCGGCATTTTGGGACTTCTACAGTGAAGGGGGTGGGGATTTTTCTGCTAGTCAGGTTGGACAAAGGTATTTACGTGGGAGGGGGTCTAGGTGCAGTAAATTGACATCAAATCTGTTTAAGAAACTATTTGCTAATATGAACCCTCTTTTATTAATTAAGACATAGGGAATGGATTCTGAAATTACTTTCCAATCGGCAAATTGTTCCCCGAACATCTTAAAAAAACTAATCTTAACCACTTTACTACTTGAAATAGATGAACATTGTCATCTAGTACAGGTATGTTGTCCACTACAACCACATGGTTCTCACATTGATCATGGTTTACCATTATAAGTGTATACGTAAGTGCTCGTCGTCCGTCTTTTAAGCAGGACGGCAATGTACCCCACGTCTACACATTTGGGAAACAAAACAGTTATTTACGGACTGAAATATATGAAATATTTGAACTACATGGCAATCTGAAATAGTTCAAATATATATAATATTCATGTGAAATACTTTAAATATTTTAAAATATGAAATATTTGAAATATATAAAATATTAAGAAATATAGAATGTTTGAAGCCAATGAAAACTGAGATGAACTATTTCTCAGAAATTAACATATATATAGAGATATTAAAAGTAAACTCAATATGGTAAGAACTACGGTTTTTTTTTCTAATAGAATATATTTTTAATCCTCATTGAAAGGAAAATTCTTTTGCCGCCAAACATATGGTATTACAAGTATAAAACTTTGGTTATGTAATTTTACTAATGGACACAAAAAGCAAAGGTAGTTCTATAAGTAATTGGAAATACATATTTCGAAAACGAATGGACTTGATAGAAAAAAAATAGTATTTATTGTAGTAAGGACATATGAAAAGCGTATATAAGTTTTTATAATTCGGAAATTTTAAATGAGGATTGATTAATTGTATCATTCGGATTATTCGCATGGAAACCTGTCGCAACGGATAAAGTTTCTGAGTAACAATCGGTTCAACTGACAGTCTCCTTAAGGTTGAAGGTTTAATCTTCATTATAGTCGAAACTAACTAGGAATGATATTCACAATAGTTAAAGAACTACATATTACATTTTTTTTCTTTTCAAATGACCACATAATAACGTTAATTAAAAAAAAACACCGGCCTATAGTCCTTTCTCCCCCTCCCTTGTACGAATAAATAGGTCATGTAAACAAAGCCAGTCAGTACCTGACATACGTATTATCATACGTGCTGCCGTAAAGCGACCGAATGTAGGGTCCCCCAGTCACATGTTTTGGGTCATTACTATACTAAGATATCGATGTTTTTTCAAGTGGTTTAATATTATGCGTGTGAAAAGTGTAGGAATCAGAAAATGTACACGTCGGAAACAGTTTAACAATTTAAATAAAAAAAGGTGGTGTGAGTCGAGTGGGATCAAACGCTTAGCCTCTCGGTCTTAGATCTAGGTTCGTAACCATTGGGATACGAAAGCGAGTAGAAGATTTGTTAAAAAATACGTAAGTTAAACGAAGCCTGTAAGCGTTTTATGTTACGATCCGCCAGAAGGCGACCAAATGTAGAGTCCAGAAGTCACACGTTTTGGGTCATTTCTATACAAAGAAATCGATATTTTTAATTCAATTTTTGGATATTATGCGTGTGAAAGTTATAGGATTCTGAAAATGTCAACTTTATGCGACTGTTGAGTATCTTGACGTATATTGACTTACTTCGGAAGTCGAGTTGCTGAAGAAATTATAGCCGCCATGTTTAACAAGGAAACACTGCAACGAACTATGTCTGTTAATTGCATCCTCTAAAAACCAGAATGACTATAAATGTATACATAATATGTAAAAATAACGTAATCTGATATTATTGAAAATCAGCGGGAGCGTCTATTAGATTTGTGCGTTTTGTTCTGTATTATGTAGTACATGAATAGCAGACTAATAGTAAATCTTAACGGACACATTTTTTTGTAAAAGTACACGTTGTTCACGGTATCGATGAGGGGAGTGTAAGTACTGAAGTATTAGTTGGAAAAGTGTTTGCTACCACCTATATGGAGTATGTTTTGAGGAGAGTTGACAATGGTTGGCCAAAAGTAATATTTAGTGTTATCTGGAGAAAAATAATAACACATTTACTAAAACAAGCTCGAGTGAATGAGCCAGATATAGTGGTTAGTTTAGTAGTCTCTGATGCATATGGTTATTTTCTTAAAAAATCGTCTTAACTTTATATATTAGATTACGTTAAATGATTGGAAATTAGTGTGGACAGCTCATAAAATAAAGAGTGGAAAGTGTAGCTTAGGTTTACTTTCGACAGCCTCGTAACACTCGCCCCAACCTTTTTCGTCTTTTAGTTCTTGATTCCATGTGTGATGTTTCTGACAAAAGAGAAAGAATTGCTGTTTTCTTGATCAGCTGTTATTTTGAGTGATTAATATATGATGATTTTCAGTTATCTAATAGTATTCGTAATAATTCAGCCGTTTACATATCCATATTGTCAAGCCTTATCCTTGGGTGGTTCTTTGGTCTTAATAAGTAGTGACTAATTAATAAAAAAAATAACAAAAAGGTTATATAAAATGCATACAGCTTGACGAATTCTTTCGGAAAATTAAGCACAAACGTTACTATGTTGTTACTATGTCGTTTACGTGTCATTTTAGACACACACACACGTATATATATATATATATATATATATATATATATATATATATATATATATATATATATATAACCTCTTGTGTAGTGTAGTAGGAAAAATCCCAGCAGAGTGCTCGATTAATTGAAGATCAAAATTAAGAGCGTAATATTTATTTATTTTTTGGTAGAGAAAAATTAGTACAACAACTGACGGTGCTAATGTTATACTAATTTTTTTGTACCAAAACATAAATATATATATATATATATATATATATATATATATATATATATATATATATATATATATATATATATATAGTTTAGTTTCTCGAAGCAAGGTACAATGCCACTGAGACGTAGGAGATTACTGTAAATTAGGTGTATACTATATGGGGAGTTGTGAAGCTAGATGCTTGTTTACATTACATTTAAATATATGCATGTTAATACGGCAAAGAAAACGGAATTCTAAAGGCTGGCAGTACGAGGTAAGAAAATAAAGTAGATAGTTCTCCGGCATCTGGGGACCTCGACAGTGAAAGGGGTGGGATCTTGCTGACTAATGGGTTGATTGAGAGGTTTAACGTAGAGGGAGACACCAATGCAACATATTCGTTGGAGCACATTCGATTACAGTTTATTGCGACGATGGGACAGAGGATGGAGCATGCTTGATAGTGAGTGGCCTATTAGATTAGAGACTCTTTTTTGGACCTTGTCCAAGAGGGAGTTGTTATTGTTTGCTGCACCAGCCCAGATGTGACAACAATACTCAATGCATGGGCAAATGGTGGTTTTGTACAGATATAGGATACTGGCAGGTGTGAGAAGATTTTAGCTCGGTAGAGGTGTCTCACCTTTCTTGCAGCAGCCTTGGCAATGTGTTCTATGTATTTGTTCCAAGACATGTTATCTGTAAATGTTAGTCCTGATAGTGTACATGATGAACACACATACACATGTATATATATATATATATATATATATATATATATATATATATATACATATATGTGTGTGTGAAAAGAATTTGCAACATTATAGTGTGGACGTCTATATATATCACTCCATACATCTTAGAAAAGTATTAGCTCTGAAAAGTAGAGATTTTTTTATCTTCTCTTATTCAAGGGCAAAATTGCCCTTCCCACTAGCGAATTGATTCTTACTTGTGGTATAAAAACAAATAAGAGAAATAAATTTTCAGCGAACTTCATCTTTTAAAAGGGCATACGTGATCGCGACATACTTTGTGGAAATAACATAATGCGATAGTTCGCCGTATGGAGGGGACAATGAGCAGATAACTCGTGTCTAGTTCGAAGCTGATTTATATAGAAATAATCTTTCTTAGCCTTTCCCTTCTCTCACTCTCTTTAATACTCTCTTCTCCCCCTCTCTCTCTCTCTCTCTCTCTTTCTCGCTGCCTGAAATCTAAAGAATTCAAAACTGAATTCTGTTTTGAAGAATATTGGAAAGTGAAGTGTCTGAAAGAAAGGAGGATCAGCGTCAGTCTGGTCTGGGAACTGGAGAGAAAAAGAAACGAAAAAAAACATTACAGAGGAGCTTTACTTTGGAAAATGATTCGCCGAGTGAAAAAGATTCGATTTTTTTATATCGGGAAAATGTCAAATGTACATGTTTGTTTGCTGACATTGAAGAAAATATTGGCAGAGAGGCATCCACCCTGTTTATTCGTATTCTTGTATATATATATATATATATATATATATATATATATATATATATATATATATATATATATATATATATATATATATTAATGGAAGTGTGTGTGTTCATGCATATAGACTAGTGATAACAAACACATGATTATAAATGTGTAGTTTAAATAAATATAAATTAATATGTATATAGATATATGCAACAATATATATATGCATGTAAATATATATTATGTATATATATATATATAAATATATATATATAGTCTATATATATATATATATTTAAATGCACTAGCATGAGTGTGTGTTAATGCAAATGCGGCAGGGAGTCAAAAGGTTTTTATTGCAGTAAAACCAAACGTATATATATATATATATATATATATATATATATATATATATATATATATAGTTATGATATGGTTGTTGCTTCCTAGATGTTAATCCAATGAAACTACGGTGTTTATAAGATAGTCCTAAATAACAGGTACCCCTGTATTATAAAATCAACTTTTTATTCATACAAATATAGTTGCTAGATATGTGCATACATGTTTCAGCAGCAGCTTTATGCCAAGTAAACTTCAAACAAACGAATGGGTGTATACGTATATGTGTATAGATATGCAGTTATGTATGTTTATATTCATATATATCTACTTAAATGCGTTTGTAAGTAATATGCCTTGCTTCTTTCAGTATTACCTCCTCATTCTTCTCTTCCATCCAAAACTCTCTGCGAGAATGTAATTCATTCGTGTGTTTACAGTATACTTAACACGGCCTGGAAATGCAGGACTTCGAATAAAGCCGCTGCTGAAACATGTATGCACATATGTAGAAAATAATATTTGTATAAATTAAAACGTTATAATATATATATATATATATATATATATATATATATTTATATATATATATATTTATATATATATATATATTTATATATATATATATATATATATATATATATATATATTTATATATACACTAGTTTATTACTGATTACACCTTGCATTGAACAATTGAAATTTGAAATAAATTTAGACAATCGTCGCATATTTATCACTCTTTTTTCTTCTATCTCTCTCTCTCTCTCTCTCTCTCTCTATATATATATATATATATATATATATATATATATATATATATATATATATATATATATATGCTGTATACGTATCAGTCTTACAGTGGCTTTGTTGCTATTGGGCTTAGGTATTGTTTTGTTTAGTCCTAGGTCAGCCCTCCTAAGATTTACACCATCTCTTAGAAGAGGCTTGTTTATTGCTTATCGTATGAGGCCCCCTACCGAGGAATGCCGACACGCTAACTCAGGCATTTTTTGTAGGCCAAAGTGGACTTCACATAGTCCGATGGCTTTTAAAAACTCCACCTAATCTCTCCCCTTCTCTCTCTCTCTCTCTCTCTCTATATATATATATATATATATATATATATATATATATCTATATATATATATATGTATATATATATATATATATATATATATGTATATATATATATGTATGTATATATATATATGTATATATATTTATATATATATATATATATATGTATGTATATATATATATATATATATATATATATATATATATATATGAATAGAAATGTTGATTAAATTATCCGACGTAATAGAAAATCAAAAAGGAAAGCCGAAAACTATATTATTTATGTATTCATCAACGTTCCGTCTTTATTGTTGACTTCCTCAAGATGAGGAAAAATGCAGAAAAATCATGCAGTCATTAATTTTGATTTGCCTAAAAGTTGTTCGAGTATTAACATGGTTGTGAATGAAACAGGTAAAAATGAAAAAAGGCGATTTTGGTTAACCCGTTCTCAGCAGCAGTTCAAGGAAAAGAGGAAATGGGGGGATATATGTGTGTGTAGGGAGTGGGGGTGTATATTCTCCTTTTTGTTTCATTTTACTTCAGTCAGAGTTCTCAGAAATCAAGGGGCCCCTTCCTGGGCATAACACTTTACTCTATATTAGATACGTAGATATTCGAATGTTATATTAAAATTCTCCTTTATTTCTCAAACGTTGAGTTAGTAAAGAAGTTAAAGAACATTAATTTTCATCTCCTAATTGACCAGTAAACTAAGTTATAATATATCTGTTTTATGGTCCGTTAGTCTTACCGGATTCAATGACAAGAATTCATCTAGTCTGGGGTAGAATACAGCAAAGTGATGTTACTTGAGATAACATTTCTAGGAGAAGATGCACCATTCCTTGTATGAGAAAGTATATAGACGTGTCGAGATCTTATTTGTGCTGCCAATACTATGTTATTTTGAATATTTGGTCGGGGTTTTCTTGTAAGGTGAAGTATCTTCATGTCAGGTTGTTCTGACAAAACCTCGTACAGAGAGACCGAAGACACTCGTGGATGGTGTCTAGTAGGTAATTGAAACTCCCTATTAGGTAATTCAATGTGTGTGTATGAGTGAATAAAAATAACTGCGAGAACTGATAACATATACAGAGGAACATGACATGAAAACTGAATTGTGACCCTATTTACATTTTACATGCATCAAAATTGACCGATTCCCGACTACAGAAAAGAGTATTTTTTTTCACAAAACTCGAGCTTTGCGACGCGATGAACCTAAAAAGGGAAAGCTGAGAATGTGCAACCTAAATCCGTGGGAAAGGTAACATCGCGAAATAAAGTTACAACAAACTTTCAGACGGTAGCGTTCGTGGCAATTTAGGAACAAAAACATGAACCTTTACTTGAGATTCTGTTTTTTAAGTGCTAAGCCCTTCGTTCAGTCTGGAAAGACAATGGATACCTCTGTAAGGATTACCTGCGTGGGGAGTCAATTGAGAAACAAGTGTTGTAGAGCTGCCAACGTCACTTCTCCTGAACCGGCATTGATTGGATTCAGTGGCGAAAAGAATACAAGGACGACTGGAAACAATACCGGTATCAGCAGAGACAAACTGGTGTTAGTTCCTTCTGGAAATTTTCACTCATGCATTACAACACGATCATTGTTCATACTTTGAGCAAGCTTGACTTGTTAAATTCATTTTAAATAAATCTCCGCGGAAATCTTTTGAATAAGCACTCATCATAAACTCTAACACTATTAAAAAACGTAATGGCTTCTATAATGTATCTTCTTTAATCAGCAAATTTGAATTTTGATCTAGGCTAGCTATTATACACGGCACCCCCAAAGTAACTTTGCACATGAAATCGATGATAAAATAACAAAATCAAATAAGGAAAGTAAAACATTCGATTTTATATCATAAATATATTACACATTTCAAATTCTAACGGATATGTTTTGTTCGAATAAAATCATAAACTCATTCCTTTCACGTCATATGTCGCACCAAATTTTTGAATTTTAACGGCTATGTTTTCGTTTGAAAATAAAAACGAAATAACACTCATTCTATTTCATAGACGCAGTACACATATTAAAATCTAACGGTTATGTTTCGTTCTAAAACAGAACAAAAGCAATCTTTTTCACGTAAGAAATGAACCAAACTTTCTCCAATATTTGCACTTGTCTGTTATTTCTTCAGATCAATCATCCCGAGGAAGTATTGATATAAAAACGAAACATTGATTAATATATTAATAATATTTTTTTTATTTTCGTTTATTCAGTTTCCATATATATATATATATTTTTCAGTTTCCATATATATATATATATATATATATATATATATATATATATATACACGAAGCCTGTCTAAAAAGTATCGACCTTAGGCCAGAAAATATATTTCAAATACCTGACGGGATGGGGACCCTAATTCATTTCAAAGTAGCCCCCCTTGTGCTTGCACACAGTTACCCCACCGATCATCCACTGACAGAAACACTTCTGTAGGTCTTCTTTTTTAATGGTGTTCATCCACCCCGTCGCGTTTATCTATTCTCTACTCTCAAAACATGAACCTTTTCAGTGGCGTCTTCAATTATCGAAACAACCAGAAGTCGCAATGAGCCATGTCTGGAAAGCATTCGTGATGCACAATTTCACGAATATCAAAAAAGACAGTTAGCATCACTTAGAGTTTGCTTCGCACATGTCGCGCTTTTTTTGGCCTTGGAAGCTCGGGATTCTTCCATTGTTACGAATGTCTTTTTTGTTACATGACTCATCTCCAGTTATCACGGTGTTCAGAAACCCGGCATCAATGTTGGCGGTCTCCAGAAGGCAACTTCAAAACGGAGGTCCTTTTGTTTCTGCAACAACAATTTGGGCACAAATTTCGCAGCCACTCTGTGCATGTTCAAATCATCACGCTAAATTTCATGTGCGAACCTTTACTCACTTCGACCTCTTGAGCGATCTCTCGCACGGTTAAACGACGATCTTCCATCACCAAATTTCGCACCCTCTCAAAAACAGCTGCACTCCGAGCAGTTTGGGGCCTGCCAGTACGCTGGTCACTCCCCGCTGATGTGCGGCCATTTTTTAATCCGTTGAACCACTCCTTAATTTGTATTACACCCATCGCATCTTCTCCAAACACCTGCTGAATCTTACGAATTGTTTTGCTTTGAAAATCACCAAGCTTTTGACAAAATTTGATGATGTACCTTTGCTCAACTCGTTCAGTCATATTGAGAGAATCTGTAATCCGACACGTTGTGTAATACTTCACTCAGGGACCGACAGGCAGCGACTAACGCGCAGGAAAGCGGTAACAAAATTTACATATGCACATGAAAGTGTCTTCCTTCACTGCGTAGAGTGGCGCCGCCCTATCGTCTCTATTTCGCACGGAAAAAATAAAGGTCGGATACTTTTTAGACAAACCTAGTATATATATGTGCATTTGTAAGATATACATTTATGTGTATAGTTTAATGAATAGTCAAAACTTGCAATGGATGGTTATTTTTAACAACAAAGCATGTATAAAAAAAACAATTGGATGCTAAATTCAAATGACCATTTTTTAAATTCAGTTTTCAAAATCAGAAAATCAATATAACCGTACCGTCAGTTTCATACATATATGAACAATCAGGAATATATATATATATATATATATATATATATATATATATATATATATATATATATATATATATATATATATAATGACTTTTTCATACATGCAACTCTTTAGAAGTTAACGAATCGAATCCGGACACATCCAGTAGCAAAATAACAGAAAAATCAAACACTTACATCGAAATCGGATGTATCAAAAAACTGTTCCAATGGTAAACATGTGTTTCTAATTATTGTTGTTAGACGCCATCTTTCATTTAGTAGCAGAGTGAACAACAATGCGTTTAAATTATTTGGGTGTTCAGTCAACATAACAAAATAAGTTTTGCTATAGCTAAGTTTAAAAACTATGTTCCAGTCTATGTTTGTGAAAATGCAAAATGAAAATATTTTAGACTTTACTCTGTTGGATTGTAATACTTTACGTTGTTTTATCAGGCATTTACTGTTAAGTGAACATTTTAGTTAAATCTTCGAAAACGTTTTTACAATAATAACTTCTCTAAATGAATAATACATCTATGACGTTGGTTTATTTTTTCTTTACAAATATGTTTAATATTCTATTAGATATATAGTAACTTAGAGATTGAATAGAGATAATTCTTCAAATAATCGTATTAATAAATAAGACATCTATGACGTTGGTTTATTATTTCTTTACAAATATGTTTAATATTCTATTAGATATATAGTAACTTAGAGATTGAATAGAGATAATTCTTCAAATAATCGTATTAATAAATACGACATCTATGACGTTGGTTTATTTTTTTCTTTTCAAATATGTTTAATATTCTATTCGATGTATAGTAACTTAGAGATTGAATAGCGATAATTCTTCAAATAATCGTATTAATAAATAAGACATCTATGACGTTGGTTTATTTTTTCTTTTCAAATATGTTTAATGTTCTATTAGATATATAGTAACTTAGAGATTGAATAGAGATAATTCTTCAAATAATCGTATTAATAAATAAGACATCTATGACGTTGGTTTATTTTTTCTTTTCAAATATGTTTAATATTCTATTAGATATATAGTAACTTAGAGATTGAATAGAGATAATTCTTCAAATAATCGTATTAATTACTGCCCTTGAACATATGTGTTTTGTTTGGAACTCGACATCTTCGATTAGATTTTTCTGTTTTTCATTTAAATCTAATTACTAATTTCTCATCTTTCCTTTTCATCTATTAAGCTTATTTATATTTTTATATATTCATATTATTTTTATCTTAATTGTTATTTGAATTAACCCACAAATTATACGTTATTATAATTTATTATTCATATATGGATTATTTTCACTGGTCATTTTGTGCATATCACGGAAATTATCATTGTTTTTTTTTCGTATCTTTAAATTTAAAAAAATTACTCTTTTTTTTTAATTTAAGTAGATTTTTAATTTATATTTGATTTACGTATATGAATTATTCTAAATATATCTTATTAACTAGTGGCTATTTTGACTGGGCACGCAAATAATTCATACGCATTTTTCCGGGCATTACTACTAAATGAGAAATGGCGTCTAACCATCATTAGGGACACAAGTTTTCCATTAGAACAATTGTTGTATGTATCCTATTTCGATGGTAGTGTTTGATTTGTCTCTTTTTTTTGCTTCTTGGTTTTTTTCCGGACTCGGTTCTTGGACTTCTGAAGAGTTGCATGTATGAAAAATGCAAGTAATATATATATATATATATATATATATATATATATATATATATATTCCTTATTGTTCGTATATGTACGAAACGAGCAGTAAGGTGATATTGATATTTTAAAAATGTAAAATGAATAAAATAATGGTTATTTAAATTTAGCATCTTATTGTATATATATATATATAAGATTTTTTTCTTTACAGAAATTACGAACCACAACCAATTAAGTTGTTAAATGCCTACAATTTATTTATTTATAAGCTGCGACTTTCGGCAAAGAAACTTGCCTTAAACAGGGCCAGTCTATTTTTTCCCCTTTTTATTACGCTGGTATTCGCTCCAGGAGGGGGGACCCTACTGAGATAAGAGAAAATATATATGTCCGATGTTGTTGACACAAGGTTTAAATGAAGTTTCTCTTGACGTGCACGCGCATGGTAGAGCTAGAATGAAAAAAGAGAGTTGATCACATCTTTGAAAATGGTTTCGTACGGAACAAGATTGTTTTTCTTTACAGAAATTAGAAAACATGAAACAATTATTTTTTTAAAAATCGAAATGAAAAGGTAAAAAATAAAACAAATAGAATAGCTCTGTTAAAAGCAAGTTTCATTGCCGAAAGTCTCAGCTATTAAATAAATTAATGGTATTCATTTTAAAAAATAATTGTCAGTGGTTTCTAATTTCTGTAAAGAAAAAATCTTATACCTTTCGAAACAGATATATAATAATATGTATATATATATATATATATATATATATATATATATATATATATATAATATATAATATATATAAAATATATATATATAATATATAATATATATTATATATATAAAATATATATATATAATATATAATATATAATATATATTATATATATAAAATATATATATATATATAAAATATTTATCTTCATATCATCTAAATATATATATATGTAAAATATTTATCTTCATATCATCTTAATATATATATATGTAAAATATTTATCTTCATATCATCTAAATATATATATATATAAAATATTTATCTTCATATCATCTAAATATATATATATGTAAAATATTTATCTTCATATCATCTTAATATATATATATATATAAAATAGTTATCTTTATATTATCCAAATATATATATATGTGTGTGTGTTGTGTGTGTGGGTGTATTTGTATGTATTTGTCAAGCATACCTCCTGTTTTTTTAAATAGACTCTACTGTGTATACTGTAACCACATTCATTTAATGAGTATATTTCATGTTGATCAAAGGGTGTAAACATTATCGATGACATCGTCTGTTAAGAAGTAATACGACATTTTACTTTATTCTATTTTATTTTATTTATTACTTGGAAATTTTATAAGTTCAAAGTATATTAATCGTAATAAAAGAAGGCAGGAACTAGTTGTTATCATGTACACTATTGTTGAAGCGAAGTTGATCAATGCTGGAGCTGAAGAATGTTAGTATTCTCTATTGCTGAAACTTTCGTATATTGGTCAAGATTTACAGTCGTAGAATAAGCGTTCCGTTTCTTAATCCTTAGTTTTGTCGCTGTAATGAATATTGATTTACTCCTCTCCAGAAGTTAGGCACAAGGCCAGTTTTTACCTTACTCCCACAAGTAAGATGTGACCCAAGGTCGGGTCGGGAAAGTGGGGTTTGAAAAGCCAGCGCCCGAGAGGTGAGCACTCTCGCCATTATAAAATTGCCTGGGCCGCCCCGTCGGCATTCTCCGGTAGGGGCGCCTCAGGCAGTAAGCAATAAACTTACTCCTCCAAAAAAAGGGGAGGTGAAGCCTGGGAGGGTGGACCTCCTAGAACTGTACAAGGCAGACCCATAGATCGGCGTAAATAAAGCCCCGAAGGCCAAGACAATACCAGTCTATGGGGTGCAGTATCCATCGCAACAGATACTTTACGTTGATCTTGGCCAATAGGCCAACAAGATAATGAATAGCGGTATGCAGAAATGTTCTGTACCGGTGATCGATCTGAGTGCTGATAAGGCACAATATTGCTTAACTTGTGAAATGGTTTGAACGAGATATGGCTTTTATTTTTATTTCTACGCGAAAACAAATTTCTTTCTCATCATCATTCCTTTAGCAACGTCTATTTTTGTCTTGAATTTTTAACACAACGTTCTCCTCATTTTCCCCTAAATATGCAACATAGTTTTTCAACGGTTAGTGAAATCCTCTTGTTTCTTCATTTTTTTTTTTTTTCAGATCGATTCTTTCAGCTTTGCTATTGAAAAGTCTGCAGTTACAAAAACCGGCCCTGATGATTATAATTTACAAGGCTAAACTGTTTGTTATCTTGCGCATGTCTATTACAGGCGGAAAGCACGTGTTACTAAATCGAACATACTCGCGGGAATATCTCATGGAAAACTGCTAAAATAAATCCATGAAAAGCTTTATACAAAAGAATTTCAGACGAATTCCTACAAAGCAACTGTCATTATTCTAAAGGGGATTCTCCCAGATTTTCTTGAAGTCAAGTGATTCCTTAAAGCTGATAAATCCCAACAGAATTAACGTTATCAAAAGAAACGAAAGTATTGATTCTCAGTCGAATCGAACTGACCGAATCGTTATCCAAGTCCCCTTGGATTTTGAAAAACTGAGAAAACAGAAGACAGCTAAACACGTTAGCATGTCTCGCTTTAAATATGACAGTTCAAAAACTGACATTTTCTGACAAACTCGAAACAAATAATTTAAAGATTACAAATCCGTGATTCTTTGGGGGAAATCTGTCGCCATTTTGAATTCATGAAGAACGTTCGGAAGAAAGTGTTTGGGAAATAATTTGTAACGTGTTCAGAAGGCAGAATAGCATATGAATAACGAGAGATATGAATCCTGATAATTCAATTAGTTCCTTTATTTACTAGAACGAGTAACTAATTATTTGAATAAGTTTCCAGATAATGTCAAGCGAATATACTTCTAAAAGAAATATTGACAAATTTAGTGAGTATTGCATAAAAATAGATCGCATGAACGACATTGGAAATTTTAGATGATATTTTTTAAAGATCTGGACGTAGGGTTAATTATCTCGATGTGAAAAAAGTAAAAAGTAGAAACAAAAAGAAAACTAATGTATTATTCTTTTTGTTTCTACTTTTTTACTTCTTATCTCTTTTCGTACGTCACTTCCTTTACCACGTTAAGTTAATTTCATAACTTTAATTTCGAAATCCTTTCTATGTAATCTAATCATCTCATACACAATATGGCTGAAATGCTAAAATTAAACTTTCTTTTTAAATTATTTGTTATTAAAACTAACATAATATTGTGATTTGTTTCCTGTTGTCTACATGTAATACTTTTACAAATATCTTTTTCCAAGATTGTATATTAGAAAGTAGACCTTAGGTTTTCTTTCGGCAGCCTGGTGACTCTCGTTTCCATTGTCGTGTCCTTTAGTTCTCACATTCCATGAGCGATGTTCCTGACAAAGGGGAAATAATTGTTGTTTTCTGGGATGGAATCTATCCATATAGTATTTATCGTTGGCTTGTTTTTGGCCTTTGAAGTTGTATTTTTTAGCTCCTTACAAGTGAAGTCTTGTCTAGAGCGATTTCCACACTTTTTAATTTAAAAGTATTTCATTTATTTTTAATATTTATTTATTTATTTTTATCAAAAACACAAATAAATATGTTTCCCATTATAAAGAAACATTAACATAGCATATAAAGTATTCACAAAGCCACACATACAGTTTCGCTTTATCACACACACATACACACACACACACACACACATATATATATATATATATATATATATATATATATATATATATATATATATATAATGTAGTCATTTACAAACAGCTGTTTCGTTGTTTCACAACTCGTCAGTAAGATTGCATCAACCCCGAGATTTAAACTTCGGGCGTTAATTATTACTAATCCTGACAGTCCGAGGCTCTACCCTCTGAGTTAACAATCTCGTACTGTTAGTTAAAGAAATATATCGTTTTAAATGAATTTTATTCATTAGTTTAAATCTTTACGGGATTTATAACCTAGAAGATCTTATACTTTTTACAGAAAAATGTTGCATTACTCTTAAGTAGAAACCACCGTTTCTTTCATCAGATTATGAATATGGCGTAGATCGCTTATCAATATATATATATATATATATATATATATATATATATATATATATATATATATATATAATGTGTGTGTATACTATTTCTAGTAAAACTTTCAAGTGTTAAGCTCAATAGTTATATTTTTACATTCCAGAGAATTTATAAACAAACTATAGAATAAAGATTCCAGCGACTGTATCTTTATTGATAAATGAAGAGATTCATGATCTACGGCAGTTTCACAATCTATATAGACATTTTTTTTATTTTTGTGAAGAGATATATATTTTTAAGTGTTTGATATAGGTATATAGGGAAAGATAAAATGTATTTTGTTGGCTCTGTTTGGATTCAAGGTGGCGCTAGTTATTACGATAAACACGAAATTTGTTTAGAAAATGATGTACATGTAGGAATTTTTTAAATATAAGTTTTTTTCTTTATTTTTTTCTGTCGATGCTTTTTTAAATTCTGTTCTGGTCTTTTCCCTCTGATGAATCATAAATAAACATATAGTCGTTATATATATATATATATATATATATATATATATATATATATATATATATATATATATATATATATATATATGGTAAATTGCACAACTTGTCATGAAAATGAAATGCCGTGATTGACAAAATGTGTGAAAAAAGACAAACAGATTTAAATACAGGAGAAAACAAGAAACGAGAGATTTGACCGGTTTCGTTCATATTTACACTTTTTTTCTGAAGAGGGTCGTTAATACGAACGAAACCGGTCAAATCTCTAATTTCTTGTTTTTTTCCTTATTTAAATCTGTTTTCCGTTTGTCTTTTTCATACACACACATATATATATATATATATATATATATATATATATATATATATATATATATACATATGTGTGTGTGGGGGGGGTATGTATAATAATGTTAATTTGGATACATGCTTCACATTTTCTTTTTATTTAACTAAATGCAGGAAAATATAGATTATTTTTATCAAAAGAAATTAAATGTTATTCATTGCAAAAAAGAAAAAAATGTATTTTCCTATCGGCAACCATCCTCTCTTTGAATTTGTTTAACAACGAAAAAATCTCACTGTGAAACTGAAATTCCTTTTAAAATGAAAGAAAACAAACTAAATGCTGTTTGGGAAAAAATCTCATCATAAACAATTATGTCTTTGTAACTGTCAAAACAAATAAAATGCTGAAGGTTTCTGAGGTTTTCTGATCGATATTTGGCATTGTCTAAAAGCAGACAAATGGAATCGGAAAACCTTTCAAGTTGAGCTTAACCCACACTCTGGAAATAACTGGGAAATTCTTAACGAAACATTTAAAAATATGTCTACTTTTGTTTGTTGCGAGCTGAGATTAGATTCTTACATCGCAGTATAGTGTTTACACATGAGATCAGAATCCTTTGCCTCAGTAGAATTCAGTCTGCTAAACACTAATTATTCTAGGATAAGGGAAGATGTATTAAATTTATCACTTTTTTGTTCGTTTCATACACCGAAATTCTTTTTCGATAATGTACTTCCTGAAGTCATTGAAAATTTCACGCGTCATAAACATCGGAATTTCTCGTCCAGGGACCAAACTAGCGATGCAGATTAATGTTTTCCGAACAATGGCATTTCCGTTAAAAGCATTTATAGATTGACTGAATAAACGAAAAGCAGATTGACATTACAAGAAGACCAGGTGGTCCTTGTAGTCAATATGCCAATCTTTCTTAACCACCGACTTACCTTATTCATACTTTTCATTGTTTACATCTTTTTACTAAGTTTCCTTTAAACAATTGACACCTAGTTGTCCGACAATATTTCAATCGGTTTGAAAGACTGAAAGATTGATAAATAAGTATTGTGTGATTACACGCGTTGAAAGCTTTTCAGTGTTTTGTTGTACGATCTTTTATCAAACTAATATTGGGTTTTAAATTAATAAAAGTTAACCAATCGGGGGGGCTAGTATTTTATCAGTAAACATCATTCGGTATAAACTTGAATTAATCATTTTCCACCGATAGTAATTTTCGAATTTAATTCATAATTTTTGGGATGAAGGTTAATAATTTGAATTATTTAAATTATCAGACTAATATTTTGATACTGGTTGTTATTTTCAAAACATTTCGGCTGATTTATTCTTCGACCTTCTTCAGGTGCATCTTTTCGAACTCGGGAATCTATATATCGAACTCAGGAACAAATACCGAATTACGAACTGAACCTTTTATTTAATCCACGAAAATTTATTATTCTCAGTCTGTCAGCCCTGACCGACCAGGTAGAGGTGTAAATCATTGTGCTATTTTGAGGTATTAACGTGTGGCGCAACTGCTAAACACGTTGAGTAACACTCAGTTCTAAGTGACAGTATTCTGGGGGTCAAAGGTTCGATGTTTACTACATGCGATAATAACGTAAAATAAAAGTTAATAAATACTTTAACAAACTCAACCAGAATTTGGAGCTTAGTCAATAGTAATAAAAAGATTTTATTCATGCGAATCAAATAATAAACACTTTAGAAGCGTGCACATTTCTAGCGATTATTTTTGGTGAATTTCCGAGCATTCTATAACAAGTAAAACTTCGATATGAAACCCTAAACCTGCTAGACCTGTATCACGTACTAAATCGTGCATCTCTATAGTCATAACTTAGCTAGTAAAGTGTTGGGGTCATATTCTCCGTTATCGACGATACTTTTAAACATATTACGTGCGTGTTTTCTCCGATTGTTAGGATTTCCTGACGAAAGATTAGCGTATATATATATATATATATATATATATATATATATATATATATATATATATATATATATATATATAATAGAATGCCTGGCGAGAAAGAAATTAAAATAATCATTTCTAGTTCCAGAGGGTCCCAATCCCAGATTGCACACATCATTGCATTAAACAGATGTGACACGGTCAATTTTTGGGGATTTTCTCAGTAATGTGTTTTACATTCGTAGCGAAAGCTGTAAAAGAGATTAAAATGACTATCCTTAGTTCAAGAGGGTTTCACTCCCACATACCATTGAACCAAACGAAGGTGACAGGGTCAAATTTGGAAATGTACTATATCGAGATTTTGTCCACTTGTGGTGAATGCTGAGAAAGCGATTAAAATTACTATTTCTACTATACAGCGTTATCAAAGCTAATGATTGAGGTGCCCTCACTAGGGAACGTATATATTCCCTCGGCACGATATAGCACTAGATGACTTGACATATAACCGGCTTCGCACTACAGTTTTCCCCGGGGATGTGGGGATTTTTATTTCACATTGATGAATAGGTTTTTAAATAAACAGCACGAGTATTGGTTTTACTACTGAGTCACCACTTAGCAAGGTTAAAAGCCACTCGAGGATAAGGGTTAATGAAATGAATAGACTGTCGTTTTAATGAGAAAAATATTATGATATGATTGAAAATGATTAATGGAAAGAAAAAAATTATGGGGATGGTATATAACAAGTATTTGCTGATATTGTATTTGCAGACATCATGTTGTAATCTGTATGGAATTAGTCCTGTGGTAATGTGTTCTACAAATAGTAGATCTTGGAAATAAACTGTTAGTGGAAATTTCGCATAACGCTAGCCACACGATAGAAAAAAGGAAAGTTTTGTTTTTAAGTTATGGTAGCTCAACAAGTTATTGCTGTGAATGTCTTACAAAGAGAGACCAGAAATCGGAACTCAGTCGAGTATCTTCCATGGAAATGTCGATAGAGTAAGGAAAAACTAGCACCGCTTTTTCCTTGAGGAGGAAGATGTAGAGAACAGGAGAGATCTTCAACCACTAAATGACGGAGTCGATTTGATACTCTGTCATTGCAAGAAAAAATGCTCTGAGCGGAAGCTGCTTAGATGTGTCAGCAGAACTTCATCTCAAGAAATATATGGCGCTCACTTAGAAGTTGGTTTTAAAGGCGGAAATGTTATCTCGTATCTAACACCAGTAACATTTATCGTTAGAAACCATAGAATGTTACATGCGAAAATAATATAAATCCGGTATAATTAAAAACAAGAAAACGTATTATTAAAATATCTCTATTAATTCTGCATGCTTAGCGATGAACGTAATATTTAAAATAATGTTTGGGATTTGTTTAGATGAGGATAGATAATTTGCATTATTTGAATTATTCGGACTATTATTCTCACCTTGGTGGATGTTGTCACAACGTTTCGGCCTATGTAACTTCTGACATTATCAACTAGATCTTCTCGAATAGAGAAATGTCCAAATTTTAAAAGATGTACCTGAAGACTGTTATAGGTTACACCAGTCGAAATTTTTTAAACAAACTTAAGCGTGGCAAACAAATAAAAGTGTTATTCAAAACTGAACCAAGACAGACCGGCATAACAGGTGGCAGACAAGCGAAAATATAATTTCAAATTAATGTGTGACAGACCAACGAAGTTATATTCAAAACAGAAATATGACAGACGGACAAAAATGTTATTTCAAATGAAAGCGTGACAGATCGACGACAGAGAGACTTTCTACCACAACTAGAAAGAACTTTCATTTCTTCCTCCGGGTGCCTAACATCAAACCGAATTTCCATGAACAGCGTTTCTTTTAAGGAACTTCCTATCTGTAGAATACGTTACCGGCAAAGTTATTCCCTGTGGGATACTACATGGTCATCTTTAAATCCAATGTCAATAAATACTTGTCATAAACCGTCCTCATAAGTCATCAAATGTTATTCGTTCCATTTACTATTCTCAATCCTCTCATAATATTCACCAGCATTCAACTGACAATCTACCATCTCATTAACCCTTATCCTCGAGTAGCATTTAACCTTGAGAAGTGGTGACTCATTAGTAAATTAAACAAGTTTTCATGGAGATGCTTGGATGCATCTATAAAAAGGATGCGTCCAATCAGTCTCTGTGTCTATCGATGAAAATACAATTTGAAACTCCAATCTTTGATTCCGCGTTGTAAAACATTCACAGCAAGAATTCGTATTGCTACTACAAGGCAGAAAAGAGTTTCCTTTCTCCATTCATGTTCCTAGCGTCAGGCGGAATTTGTATGACCTTCTTTGCCTGTGGAACTCATTACCACATTTTCGTAGAGCAGAAAGTGAACCTCTGGTTTACTTTCGACAGCCTCGTAAGTCCCGCTTCCCTTATTTTGTTCTTTAGTCGTCGCATTTCACGAGCGATGTTTCTGACAGAGGGGGAAAAGTGCTGTTTTCTGGGTCGGAACATATCCATTTAACACCTATCGTTGGCTAGTTTTTTACCCTGAAGTGTTATTTTTGATCTCCTTACATCAAGTAGCTTCATACTTTGTCTGGGACGATTTCCATAAAGAAACTACTTCCGTGTTAATTACAGCTTTACCGTCTTCAAATACAATACCAGCAAATTCTTGTTCTAAAATACCCGATAAGTAAGTAAACAAAGTGCATGCAATTGATCAACGTTAGTACTCCCATAGTGCTCCGTATCAATCGGCTGATAATCATTCCGTCGAGGAGTTTTGACATTGATAAGTGCTGACTCAATAGTAAAATAGACTTGACAGGCGGTCCGCCGGATGGACAAAGCCTCCTATAGTATGTACAGAGGTTAACTTGACAGTCTTCCATTTCTCGTATGTTTTTCTGTTCCTTTGTCTCTGGGTAAACCTTAAATCTCGTTTTATTATGCCGTTTACTTAGTCGAAAATACATTTACAGCATCATTTCCGTGTGGCGCTATAACTAAATAATACAAGAAATACCAGAAAAGGCTTTCAGAATGCAATACGATACAAAAAATAGATAAGTAATCACGTTACTTTCAACCACAAAACAACCAATGATTGTTGACTTATATCAAGAATCAAGTCGCGTTTTCTTTTTCTGTTAAATCATACTATTCTTGTATCTTCAACGATCTCTGTAAAAATGAGTATCAAAGTTGACGCACACGCATATAAGGAAACACTTGATGGATTATGTTTACATAATTGCATATTTTTCGATCCCATTCACTTTTTTATAAATAAATCGGTAACACCACATTTAATAAATCGCATTAACATCTGGAAAAAGACATTATATACAATATTAGATTTAGTTACAAGAACAACACGGGTTATGGTAAAACCCTATTAAAAAAATAAGGATAACGGACGTCTAGTCGAATAAAAATCATACGGTTGCTTACGATATGTAGAAGTTTCTAACTAAAAATGCTAAACCTAAAATATACTAAAATATACTGAACTGATAAAGCGACAATGCTAATAACTGTAGACATAGAATCAACATTATTAAATAAATAACTACTGCACACATAGAATAAAATGTAAAAAGATAAAACTCTATTTTGGATAGCTACCGTAAACACAGAATAAACTGCACACATAGAATACACTTTATTTTGGATAGTTTTTATACACATTAAAAAACTGTAAACATAGAATACACTTTATTTGGTATAGTTACTGTCAACATAAGATAAACTGCAGACAGAGAATACACTTTATTTTGGATAGCTATTGTACACAGGAAAAAACTGTAAACATAGAATAAAATTTATTTGGTATAGCTACTGTCAACATAGGATAAACTGCAGACATAGAATACACTTTATTTGAATAGCTATTGTACACAGGAAAAAACTGTAAACATAGAATACACTTTCCTTGGTATAGCTACTGTCAACATAGGATACACTGCAGACATAGAATACACTTTATTTTGAATAGCTATTGTACACAGGGAAAAAACTGTAAACATAGAATAAAATTTATTTGGTATAGCTACTGTCAACATAGGATAAACTGCAGACATAGAATACACTTTATTTTGGATAGCTATTGTACACAGGGAAAAACTGTAAACATAGAATACACTTTATTTGATATAGCTACTGTACACATAAGATAAACTGCAGACATAGAATACACTTTATTTGAATAGCTATTGTACACAGGAAAAAACTGTAAACATAGAATACACTTTGTTTTGGATAGCTATTGTACACATAAGAAACTGTAGACATAGAATACACTTTATTTGGGATAGCTACTTTAAACACGGGATACACTGCAGACATAGCTAAACGTTATTTTGAAGAGCTAGTATAAACACAGAATAAACTGCAAAAATAAAATACACTTTATTTTAAAAAGCTACTGTACACATAGAATTAATTGAAGACAGAATAAATTTGAATTGGGATAGCTACTGTACACATAAAATAAATTATATGTATAAAATCAACTTTATTTGTTATAACTACTGTACACATAGAACAGACTGTTGAAATAGAACAAATTTTATATTGGATAGCTATTCTCCGCATAGAATAAACTGAATATAGACTAACTTTATTTAGGATAGTTACTGTACATAGACAAACTGTAGAGATAGAACACATTTTATGTTGTGATAGCTACTGTACTTATAGAATAAACTATATATTAAACATTATTTTGGATGACGCCGCCATTATAAAAAAGCTGTTTAGGGCAAAGTAAATTTAAAATTAGCTGGGATAGTTGATGTCACTATTGTTGAATGAGAAGCTAAAGTAAAGTGGCAGGGGAGCATGGTGGAACTTTACGGAATGGAGTAAAGAAATATCGTATAAGTGGTTTATATAGGCAATAAAAGGCCACCACTTTGAGTTATAGGGAAAACTAAAACTCCAAAACCGATGAGAGTGGTAGAGGGCATGTGTTTAATACAGGCAATAGAAATTAATGCCTTTAAGTTAAAGCGGGATACTTTGGCCGGATATTTGTGGGAACGTTTAAAGTTGACAATAATAACTAAGTGATTCAAGCAGTAGGAGACTATATTAAAACCAGTTGCTTATAAAAGGAATGGTAGAATTTCAAACTCTGACGAATTACTGTTAAAGAATTAAACACAAAGGTGTCTTTGTAGATCACTTGCAATAAGTATATTTATATAATACTACTAAGTTTCAAGCATTATTAAAGTAAAAACTGAGATAAAAATATATGCATAATACATTATTGTATAATATAAGTGTACATATATGAAGCAATAATATAGTAGTAGTGGTAAAAGTAGTAGTAGTAGTAGTAGTAGTAGTAGTAGTAGTAGTAGTAGTAGTAGTAGTTGCAGTAGTATAAAGCTGAGTTAACAAACATTAGTTTCGCTTTTTTTCTTTTAATCACACAAAATGCATGTGTAAATACCCCTTGGTGTTGGTATAAATTTAAGTTTTATAATCCAGTTTAATTGTTCTAATTGCAATTTCCTCACCAAGTCATTCATCTCTTATTAAATCTCTGTCTATTACTTTCCCCCTCTCTCAATATTAATTGTTTCACACCCAACTCTAATTTTGTACAGTGTCTATAACTCTCGTTCCCCCCCCCCTCGATCTCTCTTTTTTCTCTGTGTGTATTACCAGTCACAGCTAAAATAACTGACTATAAAACAAAAGATTGGAATAGTGAATTATTAACAATAAGAAATATCACGTCAAGTATCAATAATATTTAACTCATAGCTAGAGATGAACTGATATAACCCTAACCCTTAACCCATAGCTAGAGATGAAATAATATAAAAAGAAAAAGGGGAGATATAGCGAACGGAAGGACTAATTATGGATTTGGGACTTTATGTTTCTTTTAAACTTCCTTTGCAAAGTCATGTAATCCTGATTTAAACAATTTAACCTGAACTTAATGGGTGACCCAACGCTAAAAAGTTTCTAGAATATATATATATATATATATATATATATATATATATATATATATATATATATATATATATATGTGTGTGTGTGTGTGTGTGTTCCTTTTAGTCTATATTTATCTGTATCGTTTTCTCCAACCTTTTGCTCATCACATTGTAGTATTTGGGTCCTATTACTTTAGCAAGCAACACTGACCTCTTATGTATATTTTCAATTAGGAATCTGTCTATCTTACGGTGCACTGAATATCGATCTGTCTGGATTGAGAAACCTAAGAGTGTATTCGGCGTTCTTTTAGTTGTTCTCTCTTACCGATTCCGCTGGAGAAACAGTGCAATATACTTTGTTCGGTTTCTGTTGTTCTACCAATGATAGGTTGTTGCTTCTTTAAACGCGAAATGTTCAGACCTACAAACACGTCTCGCCGCGGCATCTCAATTTAGTCGCTAAGTATCGACCGAACGTATTTGCGGGCGCAAATTACACGGCAATGAAGTCAGGCCATAAGTGTGCGCCATTTATTGTTTCAGGCGGAAGAAAACTTTACTTTCCTTTTTTCGGTTGATCACAGTAATTTATTAGATCGTGTTCCTGCTCCCAAGAAAAGGAACTAAAAACGGCCCTCCTCTTGTGTGTTTTTCGAGTTGACACGAGCAGCAAAGATGGAGAGATCAAATAGTTGTAATTATATAACAGTGAATCACATTTGTTTAATAGGTAAACTTTTCTTTACTAGTGTATCAACACTTATCAAGGCTAAAAGCCACTCGGGAATGAGGGTTAATAAGATGGATAGATTGTCAGTTGAGAGATACATGAAGACTATTATCAGAGGATTGAAAATGGTGAATGGAGAGAACAACATTTATTTACGGATCATAAAAAAATTCGAAGACAGTTTATGACAAGTATTTGCTGACATATGATTTGAAAATAATTATTTTGTAGCCTTCATAGTTTCAGCCTCGTGCTATTGTGAGAGTTCTGGAGGAGAAACTGTCATGTGAATTCCGTTTGATGTTAAATACGCGTGAGAAGAAAGAAATGCTCTTTGCAGTTGTTATAGCGAGACGGATTCTTGCTATGAATGCCTTACATGGAGGATCCAGAAACTCAATCTCACTCGAGCACCTTCTATGAGAATAATTCAGCAGTGAGAGAGACTAGCAGCGTCTCTTCTGTATGAAAGAGGCTTTAGATTGCGAAGACGATTTTGTACTCTGTCAAGGCAAGAAAGAACGCTCTGAAAGGTACCTTCCCAGATGGAACAGCAGTACGGCGTCCAAGTCATGGGACTATTCCTGCCAAAACGTACCGTCATATATAGACTGCGGACTGACAAATAGATATAATATTATATATTAAATTTCAAGTAGACATTGATACCGGTGGTTTCAGGAGAAACCATGTGAAAACCAGCCTGTTAAGCTCCGTATAACACATGCGCATCGTTTTTTAGTAAATACTCTAATAAGTATTACTGAAGCCCCCGGTACTAACTGCTCTAGCTGTTTAGTATTATACATAAAAAATGCATTTATGTCAAATATATAGCATAATATATATATATATATATATATATATATATATATATATATATATATATATATATATATATATATATTTACTCTACTCACGTATTGCCTACTCCATACACAATATATTATATCACGTTACAATATTATATGTGTATATACATAAAATAGTATATACCTACATATATATATATATATATATATATATATATATATATATATATATATATATATGTAGGTATATACTATTTTATGTATATACACATATAATATTGTAACGTGATATAATATATTGTGTATGGAGTAGGCAATACGTGAGTAGAGTAAAGTACTTACATGAAAATGTATCTATGGCAAGTAAGCTACGCAGAAGCGTTCATGTTTCACTTCCGCCAGAAACGCTTTAGGCTATTTTAATCTGATTTGTCTCTGTTGGAATGAAATATAAACGTTTCTTTGTAGCTTACTTGTTATAGATATGTTTAATACTATATATATATATATATATATATATATAGTCTCGGCAGTTTTTCAACCATCAAGACTATATGGAGAAAAATAACCATTTAGTCCCAACTCCTTCGATGGTAAATTACTTTTCTTGTAAGTCAATTTACTTTTTACAGTCACTATATATATATATATATATATATATATATATATATATATATATATATATATATATATATATATATATATATATATTAATAAATAAATATATATATATATATATTAATAAATATATATATATATATATTAATAAATATATATATATATATATTAATAAATATATATATATATATATATTAATATATATATATTAATAAATATATATATATATATATATTAATAAATATATATATATATATATATTAATAAATAAATATATATATATATATATATTAATAAATATATATATATATATTAATAAATATATATATATATTAATAAATATATATATATATATATTAATAAATATATATATATATTA